>PGCI01000002.1:600000-933651 GCA_002873125.1 Puccinia coronata f. sp. avenae
CATTCAACCAGAACCTCTACACCAGCAGAACAAGCCATTGGACAACCTTCACTACTCAACCCTTCAAGGTCCTCCCATCTCCTCACTATTCAGTGGTCATTTGGGGTTGTCAGCCTCTGTGATGCCAAGGGCTAGTACCTTTTAGCTACACAAGGTGATAAGAGTGCAAAATAAGGGTAGAGTAGGATAATTTCACGTAGAAAAGTAGTAGGAAAGAAATAAAAAGAATATAATTCTTTTTTATAGAGGGGCCTGCTGGCGCAGGGGTGTTTGTAGGTGCCCTCTAAATCAGAGACCTGCTAAGCAGGGTGGTATCTGATTAAGCAAACAATGGGTTTCTGCGTAACAGAAGGTGGTACCAAAGTGCTTTTCCAATTAAGGAACCAGGATGGGGACAGAAGGATAAAAGAAGTACTCACTATTGCTTCTTTTAAGCCAAAAAGCCACGTAGGGGGGTGAAGTAGAGCTGCTGGGTAGATTGGATGGTTTCTGCGCAGGAGCTGGTCACGTAGGATGGTTGATTTAATAAGAACACCAAGGATAAAACAGGCAAACAGGGCAGAGTAACTGAAATAAGGACAGGACACGGCGTAACTGATTGACTGTAATAATAATTGATGATGATAAACAACATTTGGCGTGGAAAGAGGGCTCTATATATACTATTTTCACTCATAGTAGAGGACCTTTCTTGCCTGTGTGCGTGTAGTTGCTATATTTCAGCGCAATGTGGCCAATTTGGGAGATGGGCACTAACAAGGCTCATCCCAATGGCACTGCTGATCATTATTTCAGCGTCACAAGTGTTTATAATGACCTTAATAACCTATTTGGTCATTGTAACTAAGGTACATAGCAACACTGACGTGTATTTGTATCTGAAATGGGCCACAAATGACGCAAATGGGCCACAAATGGCTATGGCCAATCATCAAAGGCCACGCTGGCTATGTTGCTCTTATGTATTCAAGGTTTTTATTAATGAAACCTTGTAAATAAACCACGTAGAATCTACTAGTACCCTAGTTACACCTGTACACGTGTGGTAACTAGGGGATTAGCTGTTTCCACGCATTTGGCCAATTTCCAATTAGATTATATAATCCACGCGCGGGGTTGGAGGATTAAACCCCAATTGGGCCTAACTCCCAAACTATACACAACACCTCAATTATAAGTCCATAATTGGTCATTTCACATATAGTATGCATATATAACAAGTACATACGTGTGTAATGTCCGTGTGACATATGTTTGTGGCCAATTCTTACGGGTAATTGGTTCAAGGTGAAGGAGTAGGAATTTAGGGGTACTTCCAGTGAGGGACCCTACATTAATTTGCATGAGGATTCAGAATATGACATAATATTCTAAGTTATCCTCAAGGTTTAGAAGTTATTTAGTATTTTTGTAAAAAGTAGTTATTATTTTAATTAATTACTAATTTTTATGGTGCCAGGACTTTGCTAAGCTTATTGGATAAAAAAATAAGTAAACTGAGTTTTTTTGTACATTATTAGTCATATAAATGGGTCTTAATATTGTAGTAATAATGTCTCTATTTATGTTACCTTTGTCAGGTTGGCTCTGTCATAGTAGCAAGCTGACAGGGGTCACCTTTTGTTGACAAGTAAGCATTGCTCCAATCTCTTCTTCTCTCAACTAGTCTTCTGATTGCTTGATCACACCTCTTTTCATCTTCATCATTGATCATTAAAGAGGCATTTATTATCAATCATAACTTCATTCTTCTCTTGCTTTTCTGTGGGCTTTTGAGCAATTAAACCCACATAGGTTTCCCTCTAAAGAACTTTGATCAGTTGCCTTTGATCTAAAAAACTGGGCAGCTGAAGAGCTGATCACCCTCTCTGTTTCTTTTAGAGAGGAGGCGTAAGAGTTATCTCCGCTACTTGCTCTCCTTTTTGGATTGAGCCTTATACCTCACCTTTAAGGTTAGAGAAGTATAAACAAGCTTTTATAATCATCATCATCATATTCTAAGTTTCATTATCCATCCTCAAAGTCCTCTCTTTCTCCCTCTAGTTGTATCCCATTCCCTTGAAATACAACCAGAGTTCCCTCCCATCTTGTGTCCTGCTGCCACCGTAGAGGCCCAGGCTCACACCTAAGAAAGAAGAAAAGAAAAGAGAGAAAAAAAAGACCAAATAAGAAAATCAGGACTTAGAAAAAAAGATGAAGGATGGGAATTTGCAGGCAGAAGATAATGAAAAGGACTCGCCTGGTACATTTAAAATCTTTGGTCCCTTTTTTCTTGTCAGTTCTTTGGAAAGAGAGAGAATAGCCGTGGTTGAGGGAAAATTGATGGACAGCTTCCATCATTTCTGCTTCAGTTTTGAAGGTGGTGTCTGGGTAGGCTGGAAGGTCATAAGAGTTTTCTTCAGGGGGGTGTGGATGGGAAACTTCAAAGCTGAAAAACTCATCATCACTTGATTCTACTACTATTTTTTTTAGTTAATTTTTTATCTTTTTTATCTTCTTTTTCTATTTCTATGTTTTTTTTTGGATTTTTCAGTAGTAGATTTTTTTTAGGGGGAAATTTCTATATCATCACTAAAGTTGGAATGACTACAATTGAACTCACTCTCAGAATCACTATTTTTATCTTCATTTTTTTTCTTTTCTTGATTTTTTTAGGTGGATTTTGTTGCTGTTGGTTGTGGGTTTTAACAAGATGAAGAAGGGGGTCTATTTTTGCTTTTTGGGGGTATTGGGAGTAGGATTGTGGTGGATTGGACATTGTGGAGTGTGAAGTGGATCCTGGGGGGTTGCTGGTGTGTGGCTTTGCTTTGCTTGTTCAAATCGGGCAGTCGCGGTTGGTTTTGCTGCAATGTGCCTGCACCTTAGGCACATCAAAGTTCCAGCAACCCCCCTCTTGAAACCCGCATGCGGGTCTCACGCGGGGGATGAATATTCAGTGTGCGTCCTGAAGACACTTTCCCACAAAAGTGTCTTCAGGACGCTGTGTAAGCTGTCCTCAAGACACTTTGCCAATTGAAGTGTGCCAAGGACAGCTTTGCAGAGCTGTCCTGAGGACACAATGGTCCTGAAGACGCTTCCAAAGCGTCTTCGGGAGTGCCTGAGGACCAACGTGTCCTCAGGACACCCACAAAGTGTCCTCCGGACGCTTTCTCTTGGAAAGCGTCCGGAGGACAGGGGCGATTTCTAGAAAACCGCCCCGTGGTGTAGAGGCTCCTATTTCTCAACCCCTATTTCATGTATTTCCCTGAGTTTCATTCTTTTCTCATACTCCAATGAATTAATCCCTCCACAATCATCTCCCAAAATCCCACTATCTCTTGGTGCTCTTTTCATTGATTTCAACACAAAAATTTCATCAGCAGCAACCCAATGGCAATGGGAATCTATTTGAAACTTGGTGGAACTGGTTCTGACAATGTGGACATCCTTCTGTGATCACATTGGCAATTAGGCCATTGATGCCAGGACGTTTAGTGATAAAAAGTGACCTTGATAGCATGGCAAAGCCATTGATCTGAATTTTTGAAGATTTTATTACCCTGTGTCCAACATGTAGCAAGAAATATAATGACATGACTTGTTGGTATGGGGATGAACAGTATGTACCTCGAAGAACATAAATGAAAGCTACAAATACATTTTAACTTATCAAACAGATGATCCGAGGCAACAAAAACGGAATCCATGAAAAGGGTGGGCCACAGAAGAAGACATATGCAAGATACAGTAATGTACTATAGCACCCATGCAAAAAATCTTCGCCAAGAACAAACGCAAAACAAAACTAATCAATTATTAAAACGTCGCCATGGAATGGCGAGTCTTTTATCATGTAAAAGCTATACGGAAAGCGGGACACATATTCATGAAGATCAACAAGACGGATACAGACATATGGGTTTTGGTTTGTGTTTATTCAATGGAAACACAAGAGTAGTTATGTTGATCCACAACCCAACCCTTCTCAATATCATTTGAAGTCACTTCATCTGAACGTTTCGATTTAGCTGGCGGTTTGAGGATGTGTTTATTCCTCTTGACCATCACCGTTAACCGTACTCTTTCTTCACTTTTACTTTTGTGACTACTACTACTACTACTACTACTACTACTACTACTACTACTGAGATGAGGAAATCGTTTCCTGATTTTTTTAGTTTTGTCCGCTTTTTTTTGTTTACCTATCCCTCTGATAATCAAATGATATGCAATGAACACCTACATGAAGAAACAGGTACTTCACATTAACATCAACGATCTCGACATGCTATGAATAGCGTAAGTTTAACATGTATTATAATAGATGTGTGCGAGGACTAACCTGGTTGTTGATTGTACTCGAAGGTAACTCGAGATCGCCGAAATGGTTCTTGCTCAACTTTTCCTTACAGTGACAATTGATGACGCTCGGGATTTTGAGATGAACGAACCATTCCTTCGGGTCGTCTCCACGTTGAACATCCCAACAACCCCATTGACCTTCAGAGTTGAGATCGATTTCGTGTTTGAGGAATCGATGAGATTTGATCTTATGGTGTTGACCAATGAGTCGTGATTCGCCTACAAAGCTCACGATAACCTGCTCGAAGAGATGCTCTAGTGATATCTTGAAGTGGATGGATTCTCCGGGACTAAAGATGGTCGAGCTGATCGGAGGAGACACTTTGAGGATCATCGCTGGCGGCGTGTTGTGGCTTTGATCAGGACGACGATGATAGCCGAAGAAAAATCCATCGAATCGGCTCGGCAATCCGAAGCTGAATGTCTCCGCTAGCGGAGGGCGAGAGGGACTAAACAGGTAGTCCCTCGAGGCAGGCAGCTCCGGCGGGTTTATAGTGAGACGATCAACCCGCGGCATTTCGATTTGGCTCAACGTCTCCTCTTCAGCACAGTGGCTTGATGTGATCGCATCCTCCTGACTCTCGCCACTGGTGGTGATGGATGCTGGAGGACGTTGAGGGGCGGGAGTGCCTCGATAAACATACCCCGCACAAGACGCCGGGACGACTCGAGAATTGATGGTGGTATTGACCGAGTAACACGACTCAGAAGCAGCAGTGTACACGGAATGGGAAGTGCTACTGCGACGGGCAGGCCCCAGGGGGTCCACAGACTCGTCGTCAGACCATCGCGACCCAGGCACCTGGCGGTTCCCGCCGCCGGTGACCACGATCTTCTCAGCAGCAAATGGGTCATCATCATAAAAACTATCGCGGATTGGCTGGAGAGCTTGACGGTAGGAAGTGCAGGGATGGACCTGGTGGAGACTAGCTTGGGAGGTGAGCTGCGGGAAGCTAGGACGAGGAGGGGCTAAGTAAACAGCGGGGGAGGCCCTGGAATGGATCGGGATGAAGGAGGGGTTGTTTGCCATGAATGCCGGAGAAGGGACGGGTGACACTGGATGGAGGGGCGGGATGGACGGCAATGGGCAGGTCGGGGGCGGCATGGAGGGTGGCTGAGAATAGATCGGATGATCATCGGAGAGCGGCGACAGCGAGCGGTATTGTGTACTGGCTCTAGGGTTGAGCTGTTTCACAGCCGAGAAGCAGGCCGACGCGGCGGAGTGATCATCCACGGCGGTTGACCTGCTGTCGATCGAATGCCGGTTCACAGCGGCTGGCTGACGGCCAGCTGATCGGATCAACGGCTCGTCCCAGGGCAGCCGCTTGACCGAGCTGGAGCGTTGCTTGATGAGACACTTGAGTGTATGCTGCACCCGAGATAAGTTTAGCCATCGGGTCATCACACACTTCAGTCAGCTCAGCCCTCAATCGACAGTGCTATCGAAAACTCATCCGCTCCGCTGTGAAGACACAGCGCAGAGAGAGATGACTCACCTCAGAAGCACTGGCGGCGAATTGACGGGAACAGGAGGAGTGCGCAGTGATACTGGAGTTACAGAGGGACGGACTGGTGGTTCGGCTGTCACGCAGAACCGACGAGAACTCATCGGGCTCTTGGATGGACTCCAAAAAATCGCTGCTATCGATGGTCCTGTGCTGATTTGAATGATTCTTTTACCATAATTGTGGAATAGTTTGGACGGACACGCGGAGAACAGAGAGGACAGAAATCATTCATCATCAGCTCTGTGATCACAAAGTTACCTCAAAAGAAGCCAAAGCCAAAGAGAAGAGGAAAAACAATCTACAGAGGACTTGGCGAGTCTACTAAGCAACAGTCTCAGCGTAGATATCAAGTGAGGCGGCATCTTTCAGCTGGTCTTTAATAATATCCTTGCTTTTACTATCCTTGTGTGTAGTAAAAGGAATCTCCAGGAAGTGATCAAGAAGGAGACGAAATAACGGGATGATGGTCCGATAATAAATCAGAGAATACGGAAAAGGAAAATGGTTGGCGAAGCAACGTAGCCAAGAGCCAACAACAAGTGATGCGATGGAGTCGGCCTATAAGTATCGGTATCTCTGATCAACATGGACTGACGTGCCACCGCGAACCACCGTAAATAAAACTATCTTCAAGTGAGGACCAACTTGTTTTTCTTTTAACTATAGCTGGAAAGGTACACAAGCCTTTATAAAACATGTAAACAAACTCAAATCGAACGATTATAATATACTTGACATCTTGGCCATGTTTTTCGTGTAACATAATATATTATTAGCACGTATTTTATTCTTAAATATATATACACAGAGAAACATGAACTAACAAGATGTGCATCGCACTAAAAAGGTGATGCTAGTCGATGGCTCCGCTCTGCGCTTTTCTGGGCTGGCCCGATATCAGCCTACTTTTGTTTCACCCATGATGAGCGGAGCCAGCGCAAGGAGCTGGAGGATCCAAAAAAAAAAAGAGATTCTTTAATTTGCAAACGTGTGTGATTCTGAGATCGGGATATGGCGGTCTAGTTGCCTGTGGCAGGAGCACTTCACGTGCTTCAGCACAAGATATTGTTTTTCTTTCGTCTTTCGACATTATCAAAAAACACAGCTACATCACAGACACACATCGGCGAAAGTTGCAACGTGATTCGATGAGATTTTTTTTTTTCATTTTGCTCAGCAGGTATTGATAGCTCCAGCAGACGATCCTCCGGTCACGCAGGTCACGCATTACGGTGGAGGCAAACTGAACAACCGCTGGGGGGGGGGGGGGTGTCTTCAACCTAGATTATTTAAGCTGAACATGCATCCCCAACACTCATGGGGATACACATATTTACAACATAAACACTGGGTTCATGTGAGCAAGAACGGCTGCCGGAGAGGGAGAGTGAATCTGGAAACGGCGGGCGTGGGGCTGCATGTAAAAGGACTACAAGTCCACAGGCAGAGTTCGAGATGAGGTGATCTGAGCAAGTGAGATCTCGGCCCTCTCTTCTGAACGGATAGCCAGCTATGTATACGAGTGCTAACAGTTATATAGCAGATCGATCCAGCGCAGGTGGATAAACTATTCATACCACTCTCCTCAGGAGAGGAGGAGGATGATAACTCTCAACTCACACTGGAGGAGATTGTTGGAGAGAGAGAGAAAAACTGAAAGATTCGACGCCAGAAGTAAACGGAAGAAGTGCCAAAAGAAAATAATACTAGTAGCGAAATAATACTAGTAGCGAGATGAAGCGGGTTTCACTTACCCTTTGAAGTCTCGCGTTACCCCTCCCGGAAAAATGATCACTACCTTGGAACATCCTGGATAAGAATCTTGCTGGGAAAGGGTGGACCCTACAAGTGAAGTGCGTTGTTTTGTTCTTGAGAGTTGCGAAGAAAACGTTAGCTGAGGAAACTGCGCCATATGTGAATCTTCTGCAAGATATCGGTAGACTGGGGACTGACGAGGGGAAAGAACCGGCGAGGTGAAGTCTCGTATCCTAAATAGTATTTGGATACTTAAGCGAGGCCTGGATGCTGAAGATTGTAAGAAGCGAGCAGAAGAGTTCACGAAGATTAAAAAACCCTCAGAACAATGGGGACAGGGAGGGAGAGCGACGGTCAAGTAGAAGTGAAGGGATTAAGCAAGCGTGGATATTGAGAAACTAATTAATGAGAAGGGTCGCGGACAAGGAGGGGGAAAATGGGAACGAAAAAAGGGCGGTTGAAAGGAGGAATACTTTCAAAGACAATGGAGAATATTATGAGGGCCGGAAGAGATGGTAAAATTCTCGGGGGGAGGGGGGGAAAGAGAGTGAGCTCGACAGACACATTTGTAGTTTTTCCACCCGGTGAGAAGCTGTCTTGATGGGCCGGATGAGACGATTTACAGCCGTCTATTCCTCTCTTTTCTCCCCAAGAGAAAACAGATAACATCTAAACAGACGTATAGGACACTTAAATTATACGCAACAGCACCTGAAATTGGATAGAGCTTCTCTCTGTCTCTACCAGTACTGGTGCGGAGTCTTTTCTCTGTGTAACGAGACGTCGCTCTCTGGCCAATAGGAAGCCGAGTTGATGGACTTCCTCAAAGGAGAATCCATCGCGCAGGTCATTTATCTTCCGTGACATTAGGCTACTTGCCCGCGATTGGTGCATGGCTACTACTAGAAAGACCGACTAGTGATAAAATCTATCTACCGTGCTGGACGCTTATTGTTTCCTCCTTAGTCGTTCATGATATGCTTGTTCTTTTCTTTTCTTTGGGCGCGAGAAGTGATCAACCTCCCCGTGAAGGAAGAAGAGTCGAAGCTTTCTCGAGCATGTGGGTGATACGGTGTTGGTATAGGTAATGTTGAAAGGGCGCTCCAGATGCTAATCCCAGGAACCAAAGGTGTCTGGTACTAAAAACAACCCTTCAGCTTCATCCCTCGTTGATCGCGTCATATAGACTCCTTTCCAAACTGGACGGAGGTTGGGGCTTTTTCAAGTTAGACTGGTACGTGGGTGTATATGCACTCTACATAGTGGAGTTGCATATACTCGAGTCGGATGAAAAATCATCAGAGAAGTTCATCTATGCACACATATTTAGTAGTTCGATGGTTTAACAAAAAAGATGAATCGAGCCAGATCAATAAGCTTCAATGACAACTGGACTGAATTGTTTATGTGTGTAATCTCCCCACCGTTTTTATTGTTTCAGTGAGGTTGAATGAGATGGTGTAAGGAGAGACAAGTGTGATGCGGAAAGAGATTGTTCTTGTGTGTGCATGTTTTTTTGTTCTTTTTGAGGGATGATCAATGTGAAGAGACTGTGTACCTTTTTGCTTTCTTTGCTGACGCCGTCGACCAATAGCTCGGATGTGATGAATCATGAAGAGCACTGGAGTGGCGAGTCCGATAAGAAGAAGGAAAACAGGGATATGATGCGGGAGGGAAGTGGGTTATCATCAGATACACCTGCTATGTGTAACTGGAAAACTCTTCGGCTACATAAAGAGGTTAGAAATCAAACACGATGCTAATTACACCAAACAAAAACCCAGCACGGCATCGCACACACTGCTTTTTTTTCTTCGTGTTCTTTGGTTTCGCATTTAGGTCACTTCCAGGCAAAAACCACGTATCCACAACAGGCAGTTGGTGCCCAGCATTGCCATCACGGAGATATGATATCATGCATCCGATAAAAACCACCACGACCATCAACGCGACAAGGAAGAGATCAAAGAAGAAATGGATATATCGGTGATATTACATCATGATTATCTTCCCTGCTCTCCAGTGTGCAGCATTCACCGGATATGTGACAACAGTTATATAGGATCAATGATCTGGAACTTATTGCCGGGCCCGAATTGATTGTCCGACCCTCCGGCCTGCAACTTCAAAGAACATGTTTTGCACCACACAGCCGAGAGAAATATACATTTCTGTTTTCCCCAATATGTAATGCTTGACTTTTCGTGTGTAGTGAATCATCATGAAATATCTCAAGAGCCACATGAACAGATTTTTGTTACGTGTATATGACAGAACTGTGCTCTAAAAAGTCTTAAACAAGTCTCAAGTTGATTGACCACCTTTTGACTCTGAGCCAACAAAGCTCCAGCTGTGAAGCTCTGGTGAAGTGTTTTTTATTTTACGCACATACGAAGACATGAATATGTATGATGTGCACAGAAAATCAGGTGCGCGGGGATCGTGGCGGTCTTTGTGATACATAAGTTTGGGCTCTGCTTTAGAATCACATGCATCAGGTTGATAAGGGTGTAGGCTGCAATGCTTTTATTCTTGGCACAGAGCAAAGGATTACATAACCCTTACTCGTTGCATTCTGATTCCCTTATCATTTGTTGAGGTAAAAAAACTAAACAAATGAAGGCTGCAACTATGGGGGGTAATTCGTAATGAATAAAGCATGTTGGAATGATACATATTGTACACATCTTGACCAGATCAGCAGAGACTCTCATCAAAGGTAAAACTACAGTCTCCTAATCAGCAGAGAGTTTTGACACATACGCCTACCACCGGAACCTGAACCCAAGCTCTTCCGAAAGAAAAGGAGGGGGGAGAATAAGAAGACTGAAGTGAGAGAGAGAAGGAAGATTGATCTTTGAGGCTATCATATCATAGCCTGCGAGCAACTTTCCAACCTCCCATGCAGAAACATGTTTGTAGGAAACCATGAGGAGAAGTAAATTGATCACAGAGTTTCATACAACTTGCCAGTACCATACATACTGAAGATGCGCCCCTAATTCATCACGCAGATTATGGCAAAAGGAGGACACCTAGAGAATTCTCAGGCCCGGTCCAAACAATGGTTGAATGGCATATGTACTTGATAGTCTTCCCGATTTTCTGGCGTACATTCATGCTAAAACACAAGTAAGTTACTAACCTCAATCTTCACAACAACCTCACCATCCAGCAAGGATTTCGTCCCTGGAGCACTCCTGATCGGACTACAAATTCCAGACTCATCAACTCACGTGTGCCATCACCAAGAAACAATATCTTCACAAAGATCACTGTTGGCTATCATAGCTTATCTTACTAACTCGCATGTGCAACACCCTCTAATCCATCTCTGTGTGTTTAGGAATTGAGCCTCCCTCCTTGTCTTGGATTCAACTCACGCCAATATGGATCAAGGTTCTCGGTACCAGCATTGACCAGCTAGTCAGCGCACTGCTTCGCCTACCATGTCCGAGTCATCATCGCACACAATGGCCTCCTCCCCTTCAAATAAATGTACAGCTTTGGAGCCCCACGATTTCTTTGTGGTTGAAGAACCAATCTTGATCTACTGTACCCCCCAAGTCAATATAAAAAAATTATAGTTCAAAGCCATGTTGTTAAAGAAATTCAGCAGCGCATATTTTGGAGATAGAAGTTTGCATAACCATTTTCAGTGGATGACTGATGCGAGGCTGGTCAATTGACCACCGACAGACAGGCCTCAATGTCATGGATGATTTGTTTCAGCGTGCTGTCAAACACAAACTCGTCCCTGGTCTTGAAATTGGTAAGACAGGAGCTGATCTGGGCTTTGACGAACTGGAGCGGGGGCGAGAAAGGGTGGATGGATTGGCTGGTCGGGGGCGATGGTGATGTGGAAGATGCTGTCTTGAAATCACGCCGAGCAATGAACCTGACCATCTCCCAAAATGTGGTCCAACTAGTAAATATATGCAAGCGAAAATAATCAGATTGGTTGTATAGGTGTTTGGAAAGAGTGGGAGATGATGGGGAAGGGTGGGAGAGGGAGCGCGCTGACTTCCAGCCAGAATGTTGCTTGGTCAGCTCTTGGACCACCTCGATCCACTCCAGCTGCCATCCTGAATCGGGGGGAGAGTCTTCCGGGCTCGCCGAGCTCTCGGACCGCGTGCGGTCCCACTTCTTCTTCAAGAGAGACTTCACATCCTCGATTGACTCCTTCACCTGCTCAATATCCTTCGCCAAGGCGCCATAGACTGACGGCAAGTTGACCGAATTGCACCAGCTTTTAATGGCCGCAAGAGAAGCAGATGAGATCATTTTTCGCCACCGAAAGGCGGGGCGGGATGGTCGGGCATGGCACTCACTTGTGGTTGATGCTGATCACTAGAGGGGAGAGATTCATCACTTCATGCTTCCATCCACTTGGTCTTATCATCCAAACAGTACATGACAATGAGTAGCAAGCAAAAATACGGATCTTCAGTTTTTAGAATGTCAAGTGAATCTGGTACATTTTATCTGTTCAGGCCTCTTACACAAAAATAATTTCTCCGCGAGATTGTTCGATCGTGAGACTCTCTGTGCTCTCAGGATCAAACAAACGCCATCTCTTCTTGCCTACGATGTTTGCAGACCACGAATACGAGTTATCTGTCCATGGGAAAAAACACGCGAGTAGATCGTGCGGTTGAGACGGAATTGATTGCTTATAAGTTAAACGTCTAACTCGTCTATACAGGGTGTGTTGCTTACAGACATCCGTGTGTAATCCCGTCATCGTGCCCCGTTCTCCCATATACACAAACCTGAAGTCATCCTGGGTTTCTGCGGAGTAATAACTGGGTCGGGTTAGGTTGGCCTTTCCGTCCCAATGCTTATAAGGGTCCAGAATGGAAAGTGTCTATATTGTAGTATGCGTCCAGCAGGAAACAAACACGAACTCGTTCATCCAGTCGTCCAGAAAAATCTCCGGCACCCGGTAAAGCGGAGCCGCTGTACTACCATCTTGATTTGGCGGGGTATCCCGGTCTCCGCGCTCGCTCGCGAACGTCTGTTCACAGATTCGCATCAAGTGCCAGTCTTTGACGTAGATCACTTCCTCTTCCTCATCCGCGGTGATTTGAGCCTCCAGTTGACCATCGTGTCGGACGGGATAGTGCGATTTCTTTTGCCAACAGTCGACCACGTCGCGGAAATCCATGCAATCGTTATCCTGGCTTGAGATTTGTTGACACCATTCCCGATCTACCAGCGCGTCTTTGTGGGCATCATCGTGGGAGAACGGTGTGATCCTTTGCTTGACCACCGGGACTTGCAGATGGCCGTACAGCATCGCCACTGCCGCCAAATTCTCTCGTCCCTGCAGTCCGTCCGCATCTGCCGCATGAGTCCAGTTCTTACTGGCCGGCCATTCCAGCACCTTCTTCGAGCGAAATAGCACCGGCCGATTCGGGAGAAGGTACTCGTTCAGGAACGTCGCGTATGATGGCTCGTCCCCCAGAGCGTCCATTGGGCCAGCGCGCGTCTAGTCTTGAAGCGTCCGTTGGCATAAATCATGCCGATGTTTGACTTGCAAAACTCACACAAAAGACAACTCCGCCATTCGAGATTGGGAACCCCCTACACACTCCAGTCTGACCCCCTTGCACCTCAAAGTCCAAATAAAAATCAACCACAGTGACAGTGCCCTCTTGTTTAACTTTGGATCTTGTTTTCTCCCTTGTGAAATGAAAAAGTACATACATATGTAGAAGGCCCTGCTCAGCCCTATTTGGCACTGGAATGATTTAAAGTGTATGTAATACACCCTAATGGGAAAACAAACTTGTTAAACAAAACCTTCCAACAATATGCAGCCAAAATGCTGTTCAAATGATCAGAACTATTCATAGTATGCATCTACTTTTGACACAAGAATGGACAAACAAAATGAGCTTCAGTACTATGATACCAACACGAGATGTCAGATAGGTCAAGATTGCAATGTTGTTATCATACACAGTGCTCAAGATAGCGGAAAAAAATGTGCAATCCAATGCTGGCCAACGAGTAAAGAAATGGCCCACTTCTTTGCCTTACTGAAACCAGCAATTTTTATTACACTTATGTTTACAGTATGGTGCCAACCAGAGCCTAGAATCAATATTGTATGTATTGGCCCACCACACCACAATAGCTGAGCCTGGCTTGCATAACATCAATAAGTACAGTAATAAAATCCTTGGAACTAGATAGAACATCATCATTAGCCTGGTGAATAGCTTTCTCAAGTTCAGGGGAACTGACTTTGAGGCCAACAGCATGCTTGAAGTTGAAGTGAGAAATATCTCAACAAAAAGCCCCCCCCCAAAAAAAAAGGACAAGTAGATTGGTTCCCCTACCAGATACATTTATCTTATCTTTCCATGGGCGATTAAATTCGAAGAGAGAGAGAGAGAGAATAAGGAATGAGTGAAGCAAATAGAGAGTCTTCCCAATGTGGGAATATATAACATTATGTAAGCAGAGTAGTTCGTGATAGTAAAGACAGAAGAAGACAAGGGTGTTATTTCCCCCTTTGTTTGTTGTGGTGTTGGCAAGATAGATAAAAAATAGAAAGTAAAACAAAGGACAAAAAAGAAAGAAACATAACTTCGCTAGCCGTGAAGGGTTGATACTGGATACAAAATCTCACGACGTAGCGCCAATGATTAATGGGAGGCAAGCATCGTGCTAAGATTAGGAGGAGGGATATGGAAGGGGAGGTAGATGGATGTTACTTCTTCTGGCTGGAGCCAAAGATGGTCATGGGATCGAGAGGCTGGTTGTCGATGTCCTTGGAAGATCCTTCGCTACGCGACGTCAGCCGCGGGGCCCACGAGGATGGCGAGGAACGGGATTTCGGGTAGTAGTATGGTGGGCCCTGGTGGTGGTGGTGCGGGTCCCATTTCGACTTGTAGTTGTTCATCGCTAGGTTGGTCGCATATATTCCCGCGCCGATGGAAAGGAATATAAATAGCTGATACACATACAATAACATCATTTTATTATGAGCAGGGTCGCATCTCAGGGGGAAGGGGGGGGGGAAGCATCATGGGATTTACCATGGTCTTCCACGAGATCACGTCCACGAATCCGTTCATGACTTCCGCGAACGTTTCGGCGCCGATTTTGGAGCGGCTGATGAGGTTGGGATTGCGCGACATACACGCCTCCCATTCGATGCAGTGTTTCTCGATGAACTGTGTGCGTTGCTCGATGGGGTAGCACCTGTTACTGTGGTACTCCTTGGTGCACAGCTCGATCTCCTGTCTCAGCCGGGTGGTATGCACCAAGAACTTGTGGTTGATGTCGGTGCGGATGATGAGGATCAGGTTGATGGCCAGATAGAGCCCGACGAACACGAGCGACGAGTTGAACAGTAGTTGCAGATAAACGAGTAAGATGTATGGCGTATCCGTTGACAGTCGGCTGGGGTTCTGTTTGGGACCCGCATCGGCCCCGCTCTTCCAGCCCGTGATAGTTGCGCCAACAGGGTCCGATTTGGTGCGATCGAGGCGTTTCCTTGAGCTTTTATTAGGCCTGGCCGCGAGTACACCCTCTTGCTGACCGGGGACCACCTCGACATCCGAGTCCTCATCGTCGTTTTCCGAGTCAAAGCTGAGCGAGCTCAGTTTGGATCGCAGTTTTTTCTGAGCGCGTGTCCGTCTTCGGCTCTCGTGTTTGACCGCGTTGTTGGAGTACATTTTGGGCAGGACGACCTGGTCCATGTCCAAGCTCGAGTCGGCCTCCTGATCCTCGCGATATACCGAGTGGGAACGCAGGTGGAGACCATACGCTTCGGGGCCGATCTTCTGAGGAGATGAGAGTGCTGAGGGTGCGGTGAAGGTGGGAGGCTGAGGCAGAGAGAGCTCCTTGGGCGTGTGAAAGAGGAAAGTACCGCCCGCAGGCGCGCGAGTAGAATCTGGATTGGGGAATAGATTAGGTTTGGGGTCCGGCAGACAGGTCTCCCAGTCCATACTCTCCGTCTCGCAATGCAGTCTTTTCCGGGGCGGCTCAGGACAGGACCGGAAGGAGGCGAACCACGACGTGCTCTTGTTCTTGCTGCTGCTTCTGTTGTTGTTTCGGAGATGCACATCGCTCTGGCTGGATGACTGGCTGGCCCCATTGGCGTGATGATGGTTCCCATTTTGATCGAGAACTTTCAATGGCCGGATGGTGGCCTTGCGGGGGTCGCTGGCGGACAGATAGCTGGCGCTGGCCGAGGCTTTGTCGTAGGTGAAGTCCATCGGGGTCTCGGTCGATCTGGAGGATGGCGGTGGCTGGACTGGTGGTCGGAATGGATGATGCTGCTGCTGCATGGCGGCCACAAAGAAAAAATTAACCCGCTACTTTCGAAAACTTATTTTATGTAGCGAGTAGCAGCACAACATGTCACACACAACCAACTCATCCAAAAAAAAAAACTAAAAAAAAAAACCAATCGAAAAACTGCAACAGCCCAGCAACTTGAAACATGTCACATCACCTGAAGCCTGTGACATTGTCACACCTGTTTCGTTCGCACATGATGAATTTATGACGCAGGACATCAGTGCACCACCACTTGATACTTTTCTTATTGCTGGCGCTGGTGTCACGCCGCAGTGGAGAGCAGGTCCGCCACAACATCTGTCTGCCCTGTATAGAACAGAGCAGGCAGGTTGATGACTGGCATTGGTCACACATGCATCAACAATGATTTGTAAACACCAATTTCTCCATATTTCCTATGCCTCTTTCTGCGATCTGAGAAAGGGGGTTCACATCTTTTTACAAAAGAACAAAAGTCTCAAATTGAGTAGGAGGTCATTAAATGGTGAAATTTCTGAGAATTGGTAACATCCTGCACCTGTGATCAATGGGAGCCATTCTGATTTATTCAGTTTTGGCTTGACTCTCATGCAGAGCACATTTTGGCAGCAGGACCAACTTTATTCTTGTGGGCTTTTGATGGAGAGGTTGAGCTATATAACACCAGCAACTCAACCATGATGTCATAGATGTTATGAATGGGAGGGTCTATGCAATGAAATAAACCTAAAATCCCTGATACAAGAGATAATGAAAGTGAGTGTGGGCCATTCAAAACAGCTTGGTGTTTTACATCCTTTTTGGGCCTCCAAATATGAATTTAATATAGGTCAGTATGATGGCTTGAGATACCTGGATTGATTGTTGCGGAAACAAAGAGCCAAAAATCGTTTGCAGACTCCGTCAATTGCCCCACTTCTTGCCCTTGTTATCCCCGAGCTCACCCAACTGATCAGTCCTGTCCACGATCCACTACATTAGAGACACTTCATACGGGACAGTGGCTGTCAGCCTCTGTGATGCCAAGGGCTAGTACCTTTTAGCTACACAAGGTGATAAGAGTGCAAATGATGGGTAGAGTGGGGTATTTTCACGTAGAAAAGTAGTAAAAAGGAAGATATAAGAGAATATAATTCTTTTATAGAGGGGCCTGCTGGCGCAGGGGTGTTTGTAGGTGCCCTCTAAATCAGAGATCTGCTAAGCAGGGTGGTATCTGATTAAGCAAACAATGGGTTTCTGCGTAACAGAAGGTGGTACCAAAGTGCTTTTCCAATTAAGGAACCAGAATGGGGACAGAAGGATAAAAGAAGTACTCACAATTGCTTCTTTTAAGCCAAAAAGCCACGTAGGGGTGTGAAGTAGAGCTACTGCCTAGATTGGTAGGTTTCTGCGCAGGAGCTGGACACTTTGAAGGGTTGGTTGAAGAAGGAACACCAAGAATAAAACAGGCAAACAGAGCAGAGTAACTGAAATAGGACAGGACACGGCGTAACTGATTGACTGTAATATATAATGATGATGATTAACAACTTTTGGTGTGGAAAGAGGGCTCTATATATACTAATTTCACTCATATTAGAGGACCTTTCCTGCCTGTGTGCTTGTAGTTGCTGAATTCCAGCGCAATGTGGCCAATTTGGGAGATTGGCACTAACAAGGCTCATCCCAATGGCACTGCTGGTCATTATTTCAGCGTCACAAGTGCTTTCCATGACCACAATAACCTATTTAGTCATTGTAACCAAGGTACATAGCAACACTGACGTGTGATTGTATCTGAAATGGGCCACAAATGACTATGGCCAATCTTTAAAGGCCACACTGGCTGTGTTAATCTTAGGTATTCAAGGTTTTTATTACTTAAACCTTGCAAATCCGTCATGTAGAATCTACCTGTACACTGGTTATGCTTGTACATACCTGGTAACTAGGTAATTGCCTATTTCCACGCATTTGGCCAATTTCCAATTGGATTATATAATCCACGCGCGGGGTTGGAGGTTTAAACCTCAATTGGGCCTAACTCTCAAACTATACACAACACCTCAATTAGAAGTCCATAATTGGTCCTTTCACATACAGTATGCATATATATCAAGTACATACGTGTGTAATGTGCATCTGTGACACGTGGGTGTGGCCAATTGTTACAAGTAATTGGTTCAAGGTGAAGGAGTAGGAATTTGGGGGTACTTCCAGTAAGGGACCCTACATTATTTTACATGAGGATTCAGAATATGACATAATATTCTAAGTTATCCTCAAGGTTTAGAAGTTATTCACACTTTCTGTAAAAAGTGGTTATTTATTTTAGTTCTAACTTATTTTTAAGGGTCCAGAACTTTGTTAAGGTTTTTGGGTAAAAATAAGGTTACTAGTTATTATTCTTACTTTTATGTGTTACTATGGTTACCTTATGATTGTTCCTTATTATTATAGTTATTTCATGTCTATTTGGTATCAATTATTAGCATATGTACTATTTTCAGGGTTTGTACATATGGTAATAATGCTGTTATTATTTTTCATGTATTTTCATTAATTCCTATATAACTAGTGTTGCTTTGTCAGGTTGTCTCTGACTCAGTAGCAAGCTGACAGTGGCGGGGCAGATGAAAAATTCAATGTTATTGAAAGTGCATCTCATGCTTTCTTGCTGCAGCTTGTTGCAACTGACAACGCAGTGAAAATCTGCAGCATCTGTTCTACTGCAAGTATCAGCCAAATTCTGATGCATAGGAGAGAGTTTTCTGGTAGGATCAGATTGAGTCTGCTGTATTGAGATTCTCCGCAATTTCATATCCTTTTTCTATATAAAACCCTTGATCCTTCACTAGTGCTTCTCATCCTTTTTTGCTTTTAACTGTTTTCAATTCATCAGCCCATCTTGCATCCCTATCTGGTTTGTAAAACCAAGCAGAGACTCGTCACAATATTAGACTATATAATGGTCCGCATAGCAAGCATGAGATGGGGCACCTGTCAATTTTTACCAGTCTCGGCCATTCTTGTTGTTAGCGCAACTGCAAATTTTGATGGGTCCCCTTTTGCTCACCCCGGCCCGGGGGGCCCTTGGAGAAACACTGCTTTGGAATCAAATTTGAGCGAGGATATCCCCAAAGCTGTAAGACTTGGTGGCTATCTGAACCACGAGGCAGACCGGCAGCTAATAACACCTGAAAAATTGGACTTCTGTGAATGGACTTCTGTGAATTAGGAATTGCAGCCCCCGCCATGATAAGCACTCAGGGTGGTAATAGGGCGGGTTCGGGTCAAAAAACAGTGCCCAAATCTGACCCAACATTTCATTTGGGTCAGACCGGCTTGGGTCAGTTTTTCAAAAGCATTGCCCAAATCCAAGCCCGTTTTGGAATGTTTTGGGTTTGAGTCGGGTCGGGTCGGGCCGGGCTCAACAAACCTGACAATTTTAGCCCTTTTTAAGGGGTCTGGCACCTTTTTTGGTGACCAAACCATGACCCGGTGGCTAAATCACCTGCCCAAACCCGACCCAATTAGTTTTCATGTTGGGTCAGCTTGGGTTTGGGTCAGGTGATTTTTGCCAAAAAGCTGCCCAAACCCGACTCACAACCTGTCGGGTCTCAGTTCAGCTTTGGGTTGGCCCGCCCAATTACCATCCTGAAATTAAGCACTGCAAATGATCCGTTTCTGTCTGAATATTCTGTGACTTCAGTGCCACCGACATCAAGAGAATATGATCCAGCTCATATGAATCATGCCACAGCTTCATTGTTCTCTGAATGGCCAAGCCAGAGTGGGAGTATATGTGTTGAGGTTAAACCTGATAACATGATGTATCACCACAGTTGGGAGAGCTGTGCAGTTGAATCTAGACCAGTAACACCCAACACCTTGGCATCCACAAGCGTCTGTAGCCTAGTTGGTAAAGGCAGCACTCTAGCATGCATCTCAGCTCTTAGCTGAGGTCGTGGGTTTGACTCCCATCAGACACATCTTCATTTTCACAGTCTCTACAATATGGAGTGAGGGAAAGGAGATATCCTCACACGCAAATACTCCTGCAATGCTCACTCAACCTATACACAACAGGATTTTCAAAATGATATGGGTCAGAGATACTCCACTTTTTTTGGGAATCCTATTGATCCTATGATGGAGTTGGCCTTCTTGTCAAGAGACGCTTGGGGTCAAAGATACTCCACTTGTTTTGGGAATTTTATTGAAACACAGCCCAACTTGGTGTCTTACTTGAGAGGAGACTACTTAAACATTGAAGAACTTGACACCTACATTGATTATAAGAAGCTGAAAAGTACCTCTTCTCCAGCTGGTTCAAGCGCAAAAGTAGCAAACCAAGGGAATTTGTGCCCTCCTGGATGTTTACCATCTGAATCACAACATTCACTTGCAGGGCTTCCAGTTCAGTTGAGTTCTCAAGATGTAAATCATGAGTCAGTTATGAACATTGGGGATTTCTTTTGGGATGTTCACCAGCTTGATTTAGATTATCCTTTCAGCAATCAGATAGACACTTAATCATCACTACATGGTTCACAAGAGATGCATCTCACAGGTGGCGCTGATTTCAAAACAAAATCTAACATGAATTTACAAAATCACAATTCTTCACCTCAGATAGACATGCAGATTAACATAATTGGTGCGCAATTCCCAGAAACAGAAGTTAGTAGTTCTAAGGGTATCAAAAGAAAAAACTATATATGTACAGAAAACTCACCTTTGTTGCAGCTTTGGAAACAAGCTAATTATATATATCAGATAAGAAAGAAATTACATCTCAATATTTACCAAATTTTGATTCTGGGCTCAACATTGAGAATAGACACATTCCAAATACAGTGTCAGCAGAAGTGAAATAAACAGAAGAAATGTGTTGAAAATCTAGCCATCCATTTTTCTTTTCCTTTTTTTCTTCTCTCATGAATATGCATATGTTTTCTCCTGATGACCACATTCCAGCCGCCAGTTGTAGATACATAAAAGATAGCCCCTCTTCTGCAAATTCATCATCTGTTCTTTCCAAAACTGATCCGGAGAGCCCTAGATCCTCTCCGCGAGAGCCCTAGATCCTCTCATCCAGCTCCTTCCCTGAGCATTGTTCTCAGCCAGCTTGGGCCTTTTTTTAGCCCTAAAATTCACAAACTGAACAAAATGCAAGAACATGTTCAATCACCAGTGACCCAAACTGCAGATTATCCAGTTGAGATGCAATCAAAAGTCACAAAGTTGACACTTCACACCATTGGAATTCCAGGAATGACTGAAAGAATTGACAATTTCATGAATCATCAGATAACCAGAATGAGGCCCAATTTTCACATCTTGAATCTGAAAGATTTTATGGAGTGTGTGGTATTACCTCTGCACTGCCGGCATTAACCAGTCAAACAC
Organism: Puccinia coronata f. sp. avenae; assembly: GCA_002873125.1. NCBI lineage: Eukaryota > Fungi > Basidiomycota > Pucciniomycetes > Pucciniales > Pucciniaceae > Puccinia > Puccinia coronata. Next base: position 621,294 of record PGCI01000002.1, read on the forward strand.
GGCAGTTCAAGCGGTGCTCAAACAGCCGTGTTTGACCGGTGGTTGGACAGGCACTGTCCAACCGAAGCACCTGCCGGCGGGTCGGACAGGCCTGTCCAATCAGTTCCTGGGACCGGTCGCACAGGACCAGCCAGGAACGGTTGGAAAAATCTGTCTGACCAGTTGGCTCTTGCTTTGGTCGGACAGTGCCTGTCCAACCACCGGTCAAACAAGGCTGTTTGAGCACCTCTTGAACTGCCGTGTTCAACCGGTTAATGCCGGCAGTGCTGGAGCTTAGATTGCGCCTACAATGAGTTTCAAGATTGAGTCAAGAGAATGGCACTTGGATCCTCAAATCCAACATGATTCTGGCTTGCAGTATTCTAAAGAGGCAAATTCCATCTCACCTGGCAATAGGATCCCACTCTCAGCGCCATCGATTTTTGGATAAAACGAAGGAACTTGTAGGTCATCATCACAATACAAGTATATGGTACACATACTGGCTTGATCAAACAAATGTTGACTTCAGAAGTTACAAAGAGAATAACATCAAATTCAAGAACTGTCCAATTCTCTTTCCCGCTTTCTTATATTATGTTCATATGATTTTTCAAATTATGCCTTCTGAAAAGAAGTTTAGTTTAGAGAAAAGATGCAATTACTACAAGGATGAATTGATTAAAGCCAGAAAGTTGTTTGTGGGAATTCAAAATTTTTTGATGAATCCAAAGTTAGAAGGATATAAAAGACTGAATCAAAGAAGGGTTTCAATATTAGGAAGGTTCATGTCTAGCTTTTAAGTTCCAGCATCAGCATGCTGATGTTAAAAATATGCCTTAAACTGAATAAAAAATTGAGTGAACCACCATGTCCCCAGAGGATGGAAACAGCACAGCCACTTGAATTATGACTTGAAATTTTACTGTAAAATTTTATCAAATCAGCAAGAGGAAATCACTTAAATCCAAGACATGAACCGTCCTATTGAAATCTTTTGATAGGGGGAGGTCAGAATTAGTCTCAAATCTTTGGCGCTTTTTGAAAACCTGGATTGAGATCAAACATGAGGAGGTATGGGTGGAATTGAGTGGTAAAAATGGGTTTTTCAATCCTCAATTCAAATCCTTTTTCAATAATCTCTTCTCATATCAATTTAAAGGCCTCACAAAATATGTAGAGAAACTCATTCATCAAAACTTGAAATCATAGTTTGGAATGTAAAAAAAAATCAAAAGTAAATTTTCTGCCTTCATATTGCTTTCACTGATTCAAATTATCCTTTCTATGGTGAAGCTTGCAAGAAAAAAATTATCAAGGCAAACAAATATATTGAGATGATTGATCTAATGTGGTTTGTAAATAAACATGCTCCATCTGGAAGACTTCTTGTTTTCCAAGATTGTGAGGGTCTTTGTGGGAGTTATTTTGAGGGAACTTGGGGGTCAAAAATCACCATTTTATGTTTCAAATTTCCTGTGAAGTGGTAGAATTTATCACATGAAATCAACATCTTACACATTCCCCTGAGAAAATTTACCTTTTGGTTACAATCCCATTCATTGGCAATGACATTAAAATGAACATGAGTTCTTTGAACCATATTTGCATCTTTCCCCTTCTTGCACTGCCAGCCAGCATTAACTGGTTAGGCATGGCAGTCCACTTGGTTCTTGACCAACTGTGGTAAAGCAGTACCACTCCGGGTGGTCAAGCAGGTGGCCCTGCTTGACCAGTCTCACCAGCCAAACAGGAGTGTTTTATCAGTGTTTTGGTCCCAAATTCCTGTTTTACTGGTGAGTACTGATCAAGCAGGGCAGTTTCACCCCGCTGGTACCTTGTTTGAACATTAATCACTGGTCAAACAGGCCTTCTTGACTGGCACATGGGTTGCAAAGCTCTGTTTGACCAGTGAACTAGGTGATCAGTTAAGTGGAGCCACCTGCTTTACCAGCTGGTATTGCTCAACTAGAGTTGGTTGTCAGCACTGATCAGACTTCTTTTTCTGAGAGGCTAACACTGGAAGTTTTTGGGATTTCAAAAAGGCCTTCAGGGATTATTTTGATGTGAATAATTAATAGCTTCATAAACTTGGATACCTAAACCTGACCCAAAAGCGGAAAATTTTAGCAGTAAGTATGCTTTTTCCAAATTCCCTCTCTTTGATTCCCAAGCCTCAATAAACTTTTTGCATCTAAAAGAAGTTTTTGAGATACCAATTGAAATTTTCTTTCATCAGCTCCTTCTGGAAGAAGTTGTATGGGCAACCACACTAACATAGCTGGGGAAGTTTGAGAAGTTCCCAATAGGTCTCTTGCCTCCTTCCCTGAGCTCTCTTTGATTTGTAGGATTAAGAGTTGAGAAAAGACTTGAAGGGTTTCCCTTGGGTACAGATTGAGGGATGCTAAGTAATGAGCGTGATAGGGAGGGAAATTTAGGATGGTTATCAAGTAATCATTTTACAACCAGTAGCTGAATATTTGTTGTTGCTCCAATCTTCCCAGTGCTTGGGATGCTTGGAATGTTCTTCCCCGGATCTCTTCCATCAAGCAAGCCATGAAAGCCTTCCAATTCCAGGCAGCAAGAATTATGATAAACACCTTTCTGCCATTCCAACATTTGAGAACTCGCGCGGGTCACATCCCGCAGAGCTGCGCAACCCATGTCTGTCAACACGGCAAAGCACAAAAACTGTGCTCTGTGCGCAGCAAGGCTCCTCCAGGCTCCTTCATGGCGGCTAACTCCCAAACGGAGACAGTTGGTATGGGACACGGTTCCAATCATGTAACGCATCGAGGCCCATGGGCTTTACTAAAATTCTTGAAAGTATATCTAGTGCGGCTTTCTCGCGAGTCGCTACAGTTTGTTGCAAGTTCTGTTTTGCTGCAAGTTTTAGCCAAGTTCTACTGCATTGGAAAAGTATCCTGTCAGATGGGCTCGGGTGTTTGAATTGGCTGCATCAAGATTATCCGCCAGAAATTTTGCCTAACAAATCGCCTCCCCGTTGCTTCTTATTCTTTTTTCTTTCCACTGGTTTCAATTCCTCAGCTCACCTTACTGCATACCTATTCGACTGCTGAAATCAAGCAGAGACCCGTAACATCGTTGTACGGAGATCAATGGTCTGCGCAGCAAGCATGAGATGGGGCAAATGTCTATTTCTCACAGTGTCGGCCATCATCGTCGGCAGTGCAACTGGAAATTTCAATGTACCCCCTTTTGCTCAGCTGGGCGGTTATGGCAGCGAGACTGTGTCGAACTCAAACTTTGGCGAAGATATTCCCGAACTCGCGGAACTTGGTAGTCATCTGAATTCCGAGACGAATGACCAGCTACTTTCATCCATACCAAGGGATTGCTATGACAGACACGCTGCCGCCATCAACAATCTGAGGGATGATTTTCTACCTGAATATTTTGTGGCTCCACTGGCATAAAGAGGAAACCCAGCTGATATGAATCATGTCATCGTTCCATCGCTTTTTGATTGGCCTAGCCAGATGAGAAACGATATTTGGAATGAGCTAAACGAAAGCTCTTCACGCAAGAACAATCCAGTGGTCAATCAATCTTTACACAGCCGACTTTTCAGCCATGATATATAAAGGTCAAAAACATGCAACTTTTTTGGGGGATTCAGGGGCCTCTTTGTCAAAAGAAGATGAATTTAACAGTGAAGAACTGGACGCCGTTCTTGAGTATAAGAAAGGAATCTCTTCTTCATCTGAGTCAAGCACACAAGTAGCAAACCAAGGGAGTTTGTGTCCTCTTAGATGGTTACCATGCGGATTCCAAAATTCACTAGCTGTAGAGTTTCCAGGTCTTCTGAGGCCTCAAGAAATAAAACACGAGTCCATCACGGAAATTGGAAATTTCTTATGGAATGATCACCAGCTTTCTCATTCTGTCTTTGAAGATCATCATATGAACCATGGGCATGAAGTAGCTACCCTAACATCCCCACCTGGTCCATGAGGGATAAATCAACTCAGCGGAGCTAACTTTGAATCGGGATTCAACACATATTTAATGAATCACAATTCTTCACCTCATGAGACTGAGATAGCTATGGAAAGTAACGGAATAGGATATCGAGTTGAAAAATTACATAACAGCACTGCCGGCATTAACCGGTCGAACACGGCAGTTCGAGCGGTGCTCGAACAGCCGTGTTTGACCGGTGGTCGGACTGGCACTGTCCGACCGAAGCAAGAGCCAACTGGTCGGACAGATTTGTCCGACCGGTCCCGGCTGGTCCTGTGCGACCGGTCCCAGGAACTGATCAGACAGGCCTGTCCGACCCGGCGGCAGGTGCTTCGGTCAGACAGTGCCTGTCCGACCACCGGTCGAACACGGCTGTTCGAGCACCGCTCGAACTGCCGTGTTCGACCGGTTAATGCCGGCAGTGCAGAATTTTTTCAGTTCCAAGGGTAAAAAAATAAATTGTTTGGAAAATTTGGAAAACTCATCCTCTGAACATCCTTTGTAGAAAACCAAATATATATATCTAATGAGGAAACTGAAGATGAACTGCCTTCTGCACATTTGCCATTTGCTTCTGGCCTCAGAATTGGAAATAGAATTAGATTTACCCCAAACTCAGTCCAATTATTAAAATCAACGGAAAAAACTCAAACCCATATTACATCACCTGCAAGCCAAAATGCAGAGTATTTGGTTGGAGAAGAAACCAATCCAGTCACAACATTCACACTTCACACAATCAAAAATCCAGAAATCACTCAAAACATTGACGGCTTCATGGATCATCAGCTTGTCAAAATAAAGCCGCAATTGCCCAGATTGAATCTTCAAGCTTTTATGGAGTGTGGGATTTCACAACCAGAGATTAACAAACACTTGAAGCAAATTTCACAAATTGATCCACCCAATTAATGGCCCAAACAAAGATTTAAATCAAGAATATATCATTAAGAAGGCTTGCACAATTCTTAAGCAACCATTTCCATTGTACTGGCAAATTCCTTCCCGTTTACAACGCCCTGGAATCTGGAATGAAATGCAACAACTTGTAGAGGATCCTCATAATACAGAAATATGGTGCACATGCTGGTTTGATCAAACAAAAACAGATGTTTAATGTTTCAAAGATTCTAACATCCAGTTCAAGAAATGTCCCCTTATCTTTCCAGTTTTTTTCTCTTATGTTCAAATGTTTCTTGCAATCATTCCTTTCAAAGAAGAATTGAATGATAAAGAGAAGTTGAATTACTTCAAAGATGAGTTGATTAAAGCTAGCCAATTCTTTCTGGATTTTTAAAATTTTCTGGCCATTCCAGAATTAAAAGGGGATCAAAAAATTGATAAAAGACGGGAATCACTGTTGAAATCTTTTAATACTAGGGGGAAATCAGAATTAGTCACACATTTTTGGCACTTTTTTGAGCCCTGGATTGAAGTCAACCATGAATAAGTGTGGAAGGAAATGACTGGGAAGAAAGGTTTTCTCAATAATGCTTTTAAAAAAAGTTTTCAACAATCTATTCTACCATGGATTTTCAGGTCTCACTCAACACATAGAGACACTCATTCAAGAAAAGTTGAAGATTAAATTTTCATCAAAACAAGAAAAAAAAGGTTGTTTGAATATTATTAATGATCAAGCATTGTCAGTTTCTGACTTACTGCTTTCAACTGATTCTAATTATGCTTTCCCTTTTGACTGCTATTTTTTCCCATCAATATTTTTTTTCTCTTTGCATCATCATTCAGTTCAGCCTTTTAGGCACAAGAAAAAGATCAACATTGGGCTTCTTTCTCTACAATTCTCCCGCAAGCTAGTTGAAGCTTTCTTTAATCTTCTGTGTGCCAAAAATTTTGTTGTCTTTTTGGGGATCAATGGTTTCTTAAAGTGGATCAATCGGGCAGTTGACAAAATAGAATCACATTTTGGGTAATACATAAAAACCTGAGGCTGAGGCTTGGCGCAGGACTTGGTAAGTTCATGAGGCCAAATTGGCGCTGGCTGCAACAACGGTGGATGACGGGGGCGGATATGTAGACCCTAACTTCACAAAGTCCCACCCTCCGTCTGCGGTCGACTGGTGAAGCATTGTGCTTCGGAGGGTCCCTGCGGGACGGCGTCCCCCCACCAAACAGAGTGAAGTCTCGCATGTTGGCAATCCAGTCAAACGACGTCCTAGCGGGGCCCCCGGTATGCATGTACCCCCCGTTGACCGAATTTTCCAGATTGCTGCGGGGTCCTTCCAGCAATCGGTAGAACATTCGGTAAACAACACTCGGTGGTTAAAGAAATGGACGGGGCGCTAATTAAAGAAATGGTGGGAATATACATATAAAGCCAGGTAGGTTGAACCGGGATGAGAGTCACTCAGCAACCAGCCAGCCATGTCCTTCTTCTACCCGCAACAGGCTCACTCCCAGTCCCCTTTCCTCCATCTCTTCGATCAGCCGCGGCCATCCTTCTACCCCACGCCTGATGATCCTTATCACCACCCCAGGTACTACCATTCCCATCACCCTCATCGCCAGTCTACCGGGCCCTTCTATCCTCATCATCTGAGCTACCCCGAGAGCCCTCGGGAAAACTCTAGCATCCACCCTTTGGGCCGACATCGCCAGCAGAAGCTCGAGCGAGATGCCCTCGAGAACTATCCCCAAAACTTGGGCTTTGGCTACCACAACTCTCATCACCCTTCAAACCACCATCCCCTCCATCAGTTGCGCCGACAGAAGCTCAACAGTGATGCGCTCGAGGATCAATCGTACTACACTCATCCATCGCACCGAGCCTCATTTCGTGAAAACTCCTCGGACTATGAGGTAATTAGAACTTTCAAATCATGAGAAGAACCAAAGAACTAGATGGACTGATTTCTTCAGTTTGATGGACAGGATTCGATACGGCGCGAACGAGCCCGCAGGCTGGCCGAGGCCAAGATAAGACAGCTAGGACGATCCAGCCCGGACGAAGAGACCAAAGTGCAGGTGACCCTTCCGGACGGAAGGCAATGTGTGGTGCCGATATCTTGGGCGCAGAAGATGCAGAAGAAGTACCCGGGGATCTTGACCAATGCGATGATCCGGCCTCATCTTGACGCGTGCCCATCATCCGTGCAGATTGATCAGCCGCTAGCAAACAGTGACTCGGACCATGACAGCGACTTTTACCTACTCGATCCGACCCAAGATCCCTCCGTGCCTGTCCTTTCGAGTTCGTCGCCTCCGCCTTACGCGGGTGGGCAGAGCTCGTCTAGTCCCCCTCAATTTCCCAAGCACACGCCGGAGGAGCAAGATGCTGCTGCCCGTCTGATCCAGCAGCAGTTTCGGGCGCATCGGTCCCTGGTACACCTCGCCGAGCTGGAGTCGACGTTCGACAAGCTGAAGACCGAGTTCACCTACCCGTCTCTGCTGGATCTCAAGTTCGCCCACGCGCCGGAGCAGGCGGACGGCGCGACGCCTCCGTCCACCAAGCTGACCTTCAACCACCCGGTCAACCGCAGTATCCAGGCGCTCGAGGAGGGCCTCACCCAGCTCCAGATCAAGGCCGACGCGATCCTCTCCCGGGGCAATTCCAAGATCAAGACCTGGAGGAAACAGCTCATCAAAGGCATCGAAGCCCAACTCGAACAACTCGACCGCTTCAAAACCGAGGCCTGGACCGCCCAGCGTCCTGCCCATCTCGAAAGCCTGGCCAAAGAAACTCGGAAAGCGGACGAGTGCGAGGAGGTGGAAATGAACGATGAGATTATGAACACTGATGTCGAGAGCGTGGCCTCTGATCGTCTCAGTTGAGTAGTAGGCCGCCTTTCCATACGTCCAACCTCCTGGTCACAACGAGCGACTAACCGTGGTTCGTTGGTATCCCTTCTGCTTTCACAGATATTGACTCTGCAGCATTGTCCATCCCTTTACCAGCCGAAGATGCGGTCCAAGCTGCTTCCCGTCAAGAAGACGACCTCATCATCCCTGTCCCTGCGCCAGCAACCCAATCACTCGAAACCCTGGTCATTCCCGCCCGCCCTTTTGCGTCTAATCCATCTGCGCCTGGAGACGCTTCTTCCCTCCCAGACAGTCACACCACCACCACCACGTCATGTAATGTGAACCCTCTGGTCACTAGCGACGGCAGCTTGATCTGTCCCGCTCCTCCCGCCTCACTCGCCTCTGATGATATCCTCATATCTCCCGTCTGAAGTTCAACCCAGTTCCTCAATATCTACCCCGCCGTGTTTCCTTTCCACTCTTGATGCTATATCATGTGGGCTGTGTAATTTTTTTTTTTTTTCATTATGAAAACGAAACACAAGAGACGAACAAGTCATTCTAGTTTTCTTTGCTGTGCTTTGCTTGTTGGATGTTCCATTAAAATCGCTAGTATAATTGCATCAGAAGAAATATTTACATGTAGACTATTAGTGTGACCATCCGAATGAATACCTGAGCGCGTTACGGGAAGGTGCAGCCAAACATGGCTTCTTATCAGATGATGAATCACCAGATTGGACATTTGAAGACGTGGGTGTATGAGCCTCGTCAAAAAGAAGTGTCCCGTTTACGTCTTGAGTTCATGACTCTGATGCTTGACTGATATCACTACCAGCATAGGCTGTGCGGTGCTCTCTTTTTGTGGAAGGAGCCCTTTCCAATTCCTCAGCTTGTTTGTGGACCATCATGATATCTGGAGGCCCAGTGTTTGGTTAGATTGTATTGACAGCCATTTGAAATTGAAGGGCAGAATAATAAATGGGTGTAAATGCTAACTTAACACAAGTCCCGCCCGACCGCGGGAGGGACTTGCAATGTATGTCACAAATCCCGCGGGAGCAGAAAGTGCCATTTGGCTGGGTTGGTTTTTAATTTTTTAATACAGCCGTTCTCATAAAGATTGTCGTGTCGGCTGGATCCACAGGCCAAAAAAAGGTTGGATTTTCTAAAAAAACTGAGCCAAACTTAACCCTGCAGCTGAATTACAAACAGTTTGGCAGGGAAAGGTTAATTCTGCAGATAGAATCTGCAAAATTTACTGAGTTTTTTGGCAAATCCAGCCTTTTTTTGAGCTGGTAAATCCGAATAAGCTGGACAACCTTTGTGAGAACGGCTGTACCTCCTGCTAATCACACCCCCAGATCCCACCCCACCGCTTGTAATATCTTCAGCATGTGATGATGAATTTGGCCAGCTCAGATTTTATCCATTCCCTACGAGTGATTTTTAAAAATTTAAAACAAATGGCCATTTCAAAATTTTTGCAAAAAGTATAAACCATTGATCCACTGGGATCTGCCAGGATTTGCCAGAGGGATTTACAACACTCATGGCCTTGGAAATCCCATGAAAATTTCTCTTCAAGGTTAATGTGGTATGAGTGGTGTTCACGTCTTGAGTCACTTGAGCACCGCTGACCACCACAGTCTCAAAAAAAACAAGTCAGAGTCTTGTCATTGCCACGCATTCTACCCACTAGCCACCTATCAACATGGATGGATCAAACCTTTCTGACAACTTCCCCGGCTTGCAACCCGTGAAAACAGACATCATTCCCGAGCACATCCGACTCCTAAATATTTTCCAGGTCATCCAAGCCAACAACCTGACCCCAAAAAATTCTTTCTTCGGTTTCTCCAGAACAAGCATCCAGCTTTGGCCGATTGACGACAACTATGGCCTGCATCTGGCTTGGATTCCACGATGGAGCTGGTGAAGGAGATTTCAAACCAACTGAAGAAGAATCATCAGGCCCAAAGCGCATGGACCTCTTTTATTCAAGATGAAGTACATAGTCTCATCCTCATTAGAGATTCTTTTTGTAATCCGTATCTGGTTGTTGACATAAATCATTTCTTTTGCTAACTCAGGCAGTGGAAATAGCTTCACCACAGATGCCACCTTGCGGCTATTACCCCCAAGGCAGCTTCCAGAGCAGCACCCGTATTTCCGCCCAATTCTGCTCTGAAGCAGCCAAGAAACACAAAAATGAGCGGCTTCTGGCAAGCATGCCTTTTTTATATCAACTACATTTGCGACTTCTAACCCAATCAACTGCGGACAAAAACAATACCAATCATTAAAAAGAAAATGAGGCCAATTTGTATGGGTCAACAGATAACCCTCTCGACGCTGAAGGCTTGGGATTGGAGGAGATAACTTACCAGGTGCCACCTAATCCAATTGCACGGAAGCAACACCGCTTATCCAGTGTACATTGACAGGAGGCCTTTTCATTATACATACTTGGCAGTTGCTGAAACTTCTTTTTTGTCCTTTTAACACTCATCTGTATGTAGATTGCCAGGTTGGTATGCTGCATGGTTGCATTTGCGCGGAATTGTCGATGTAATTCGTTCCAGTTGCAAAACAGTATCCAGCTATTGGCGTGTGGGGTCACCGAGCGGGTGAATCAATGGCTTTTATACCATGGGTTAGCAAGTAGCCGGAGGACAGCAACCCTTGCGCTGAAGACACTGTTGTCAGGGGCAAAGGCCGAGTTGAAGAAGATGTTTGAATCCCCATTGGCTTGTGTTGTCTCACCAATCATCTGTATTGACAATCTCGACATCAAACAGCATGTGCACACTCATTCCATAGGCCACCAAACACGAATGTTCCATGGAACATGGGGCTATGTCCATTTCCCCTCGCCTGAGTTTATTAATATGTTAGACACCTCTCAACTAAATCTTGATTCCTTCAACAAGGCCATGAAGAAGGTATCTTTGTTTCAAATCAAACCTTCAATGTTTCTTCCAACCCCCGAGGAGGAGGAGAGCTATAAGGCAGTTTGGAAGAGCCAGATCGCCCAAGTCCTGAACATGTACGATTCCAAACCTGAAAATTGAGAACAAGCAATTTGCCTTGACCCTCCTCCAATAGAGAAAATCTCATCCAAACCGCCAATCATCAAGATGCTCCAACTGATGGACGCCCCCAAAAACAGTGCAGAGGGTTTGGGACAAGTTATTGACGCAACAGTCCAACAGACCGGCCTATCTTGAGAAGCATTTTTTGCGCAGTTGCAGCTCATGGATGGCGATTTAGCCACATGCAAAAATTTCAATAGTCTGCGCTCCCTCCGTGTACCAAGCTCATATGCCCACCACATCCTTGAGAATATATTGTTTCAGCTTGGTGCATCTCACACTCTGTGGAATATTGCCGCCGCCATACTGAAGGCCCATCTTGGCGATACAAACAATTCATTGGATGTTGGTGCCTGGCAATGTTTGGAAAACCTAGGAATTCCTCATACGAAGGCCATCCCCCAAAAGGACTTCTTGCTTATGATCAAACACATGGAACAAGTTCATGAGGCAACCATCTTACACGGGCTAAAGTCAGTCTTCATCTTTTAGAATTTGACAATAGATGGGCACGTGAGCAATCTAATGGTTCTTCCTTCTCTTGCTCATTCACTTGCAGAATTATCATGGGAACTCAAGATTCACCTATTGTTGACAAAGACCCCATCAAAGGACTTGGAAAGATATCAACCAAGAAATAGAATTCCTATGTTGACCAGTTCTACGACAAGTATTGTACAGGGGAAGCACGAGCAAAAGCGGCAGCCCTTAAAGATCCAAAGCTACACAACACACTCATCCGCTTGCAAGAATTCTCGACTGTCATTGAGGCAAACCAAGCCATGAAGGCCGGTGACATTGGAAGGCTCATAAATGTTTGGAAGAGATGGAGCATCATGGCTCAGGGTTTGCCTGGCTTGCACAACTACGCCACGTACTTGCCGCGCATGGTTCTACTGCTCACAGAACTGTTGCCTGATGATCTTGCCAAATACTTTTGTCACTCTATTTTGATGTCTCCAAGTGGTCGCGAGGACCACTTCCAGTCAAAGGATTGCTATCTTGAAGTCCAAAACTATTGGCTCAAGTCCTTTTTCAATCAGACAGGTAATGGTACCCAAACCAATCAGTTAAAGGATTTGTTCTCCCTCAACATCCATCTCGTGAGTTTTTGGTTAATATTCATTTCTCTCAATCACCAATTAACCCCTTAACCACTATTTTTGATATCTTTAATTTCAATGCAGCTCCGTGACATGATGCACTCCTTCCGGGCTGACACCGGCTCTGCTGTTTTCACCCAATCTCACCACAACATCATGAGTCCCAAGTCGCTAAATGTATTTCTTCAGATGGCCCACAATTTCAACATCCTGAATGAATCACCTGGTTCCTTGGCACCAAAAGAAAAAGTGAAGAAGGTTCAAAACTCTTATGTATTCGGAATAAGCAAGTTCAAGCAGCAGATTGACAAGGATACCGACTTAAACCAATACAAACAGCACATGAATCCAATGGCCATGGAGATAGACACAGACGTGGGTGAAGAACACAATCAACAAGAACAAGGCACCCAAACCCGTGAGAAGCAGAGCAGATACGAGTTATAGTCAAAATCTAGTGAATACCGTGATACCGTGAGTCTGTTTCACCTCAGCCATCACCTGTGCCTGCCAAGCGGCCCTCTTGATTTTTGCTTGTTGTGCTTTCTGTTTGGATGCTAAATTGAGTTCCTTTTGTTTTTTTCTCTCGGCTGCCTGTGCTTCTCTTTTCTGTACAACTTCCAGAGGTACAGCATTTTTACGCATGCGTTTCGGAACAGGGGCGTCAGTATTGGTTGATTCATTGTGGCTTTTCTTTCCAGAATGATTGGTTTTTTCACAGCCGTTGTCATCCACAAACAATACATAGATCCTCCATTTGTAGTTGTTCCTGTAGCTGTTCCTCCTTGCCTGTGGTTGTTTGTGATTGAAATGCCTCAATTGCTTTCATCAACACTACAAGCTGCCCCCCCACCTTCTCCCCTTTGATAACACCTTGCAGATTGGCCTCATTATGAATATTCCCAAATTAATTGATGATTGCTTTAACCTCAATCTCCCCAAAGAAATCGCTTGGGACCACCAAAACGTGTTGACCATATTTATCAACAAAAAATTTACTGAACGTTTGCAGCAGTATAGATTTTAATGGCTGCAATAAAGCCCGGTCTTGTTTGTTTGTAGTAGGGCCTTTTTGACTAGTAGTATATTTTTGCTTGGTTGCAATAGTCTCCTCGGCCGTGAGGGCCACTCAATTCAGTACATAGTCCGTAAAGTTGTCCTTATTCAGATTTGGAAGGTTTTGAATCAACACCTTGGCCGCATGGTCCATACACTTGGAGCACATGCATGGTGGGAAACCATTAAGTTCTTCGCGCCGCTTCTCCTCTTGGTAATGGGGATTATCAATATCAAGTGGTATTTAGCCAATCCTTAAGTAAAAATAAATCATTGTCAGAGTCAGTGGTGACGAGAAGATTGAGAATCCCAAATATATACCCACAAGTTATCGACAGAAAAAGCAATGTGAAGACACACTGGTGTAATTGAAAGTGCATCCATTCGATCCTCGTTGGATTGTATATGACCTGGTGGAAAGTCTGCCAAGCTGTTCTTCCCCTTAGGTCGGTTTGATTCAACAAAAAGAAGCGCCAACCCCGGGCGACTGTCTCGCCCGCATCGTCCAACCATTTGACACACAAGAGAGGGATTGCCGCAACCGATGTGAACTATTTGTTGGACAAGCTTCCAGTTCTGGCCCATTCCAAGGGCCAAAGTACATGAGAGAACTGGAACCTTCCCTGCGGCAAAGTTGTTGATAACATCTGTCTTGTCATCATCGCCAGTGCAGGCATGGAATCATTGTGCAAAGGTGTTCTGAGGATCCTTGTGCTTGTTCAGAGTTTCACAAGCTTGGTCCAACACCTCAAGAACCTGTAGGGTGCGTACTCAAGTGCCACTGTAGATCAAAGATGGCACCATTTGGTCATTTGGCATGAGAGATTGGGCGCCGTAGATTTGTAAAATATTGTCACAGGACTGGATTGAGCACTTCATGGGAATTCAAATTATGCGGATTTCAGGTCAAGTAAGTTCACCTCAGAGAATATCAATATGGGTATCAAGGAGCTTCAATTTTTTTTTGATTGCTTCTATTGCTGGGGGTCTGCAAGTCGCAGACATGAGAAGTAACGGTGCCTTGTTTGTCGTTAAGAGTTGGATACCTAGCTTTCCATAATGAGGTCGAAACGTGCCTGTATCCTGGTGTTTAACTAGTGTTTTGAGCTTCTTTTGTCCACCTTCAACCATGCCCCATGAGTAGATCATGTGCGCTTCATCAACAACTACGCAAGCTAGAATACTTTGAAAAGTTGGTGAGAAGTATACAACACTGAAAGCCTGGTTGTCAAGAAAGATTTCTGGTGATAAATAAACAAAGTTGTAGGCGCCGTCCTGGATTTTGGTGCAGGCTTGAAAGGTGAAATTGACTTTTGTCATGTTGATGGAGGTGAATCCTGCGGCTACCTTCTCTTCCACCTGGTTATTGCCGAGGGTATCAAGGGGATTTAACACTACCACAACCCCCATAATTTTTCCGTGTCGATTTTTAGAGTGCATTTCCAGGAGCATTTTGGTTATCCTAGATTTGCCAAAGCCAGTCGCAGCAAGAAGAAATGTGTTACGGCCACAAAGGAGATTTGTGACTGTTTCAACTTGAAGGGGCTTGGGCTCTTGGTTATACCTTCGTAGAGATTGCGCAATAATCAATCGCTTGATTTCTTCATCCGTAGCAGCTTGAACCTTTTTGGGCACACAAACAATGTTCATGTTGACAGAGTAGCAGGATGGTGATTGTAGCCTTGGCCAGGCTTGGGAACCAGCCTCCTGTTACGCTTGGCAAGTCATGCTCATGTGAAGCAAGCAGACAAGGTTGTACGCTAAGTGACAATCATTATTTAAGATTGCTCATACAGAGAAAGATCTTCAGGAATCAAAACAAGGTTAAAAATTTTTTGTTGAAGGACTTGGATTTCTTTTTGTCTATCTTGACTCTACAGCCCACACTTTGTGGTTTAGAAAAATTCCGAGGAGGCACAAATTTGCGCAAGGACAACTGCTACACTTCTGACAGTTCAGATTTTCGAGAGGGGTTCCAGTGTTCTGTTAAATTTGGCTTTAATGTTTTTTAGCCTGAAAATTCTTTCTGCTCCAGCCAGAATACAGTCATTAATCATAAGCCTCTCCTACGAAGAGCGCTCCGCGCGGGGTCCCCCGGACCCTCCGTTCGAGTGGCTTTGTTAAGCTTGTGTAAATGGAGGACTTCCCTTTGAATCTGTAGGGTCTACAGAGTCAGATCTGTAAATTCAAAAACTCACATTGTACATATTCCCCTGCAAATTTTGGTCAAGAAATTTAGAATTCGAAATTTTAGATCTGACTCTGTAGCACCCTACAGAACCCAAGGAAAGTGGATGACTTCCTTTTGTTCTGGAAACCCTTCCAGAGCCAAATCCGCAAGGATAAATTGCACATCTTTGGGGAATCCCCGTGGAGTCCCGGCTCCCAAATCTACACAAGCCTTCCAAAGGAATAGGACCCTGGAAAACCCCAACTAAGCCGCCTTGTGTAAATATTGGCAAAATGGGGTTTCTGCTACGCAAAAAAACTGGATTTTTTAAATTGAGATACCCGTTACACAAGGATCTTTTTCAAAGAAAAATGAATAAAAATAGTATGAACAACAAATTTTCTTGATAATCATATTTTTGCCTAAATTTTAGGTCAATTTTGTGGTTAATTGCAATAAAAAGATTAATTACGATGCATTACACAAGGATGTTCAGGATTTTGTTTGACAAAAACAGCAATTTTGCTACATTTTTTTGGGGTTCAAGGACCATTTCACCAAAAAAAATTCCCCCCGCTCCATCTTACACAAGGCGGCTTAGTTGGGGCTCTCTGGGGTCCTAAAGGAATTGTCAAATCCCAAACTTTTTCAACGCACAACCACACGCTCTTTCACCTTTCCCAGTGCAATACCAGACAATATCCACCCACAGTCCCACCCATGCAGCATCAATCAACTTCTTCCAGCCGTCATGCTCAAACACCAAGGTACAGCTGCTCAAGATATTGGACGCTATGGTAATCAAGCTGCTCAACTGAAAACAACCAAGCCGCAATGTTGTGATGGTGTCCCTCTGGATCTCAAGCCCACAATTCCAGCAACTAATTTTTTCCATACCCATCCTCTTCATGACATGCTGGACATACTCATTTGAAAAATATCTAACCTTTCCGTGCACATGTTTAGATCACTTATTTCTTTCAAGAAAACATATCACTCTGTAGCAATCATGACCCCATTTTTGCTTGCTCTCATCAAATGTTCTATTTCCTGGCCATTGCTGCATCACAATGGTATACACTATCCCACAAAGGAGTCTGACCTGCAACTGACCTGAAAATCACACACTGACTCAGCAAGCACATAAAATTTTTCTCCGCAGAAGGCAAGCAAGTTAGTCTGCCTGTTGAGCTGGTGTACACCAGCTTGGAGAGCATGTTGGTCTACCTGTTGAGCTGATGTACACCAGCTTGGCCAGCAGGTTAGTCTGCCTGTTGAGCTGGGGTACACCAGCTTGGCAAGCAGATTAGTCTGTGTCAGCCTCTGTGATGCCAAGGGCTAGTACCTTTTAGCTACACAAGGTGATAAGAGTGCAAATGATGGGTAGAGTGGAGTATTTTCACATAGAAAAGTAGTAAAGAAAGAAATAAAAAGAATATAATTCTTTTTTATAGAGGGGCCTGCTGGCGCAGGGGTGTTTGTAGGTGCCCTCTAAATCAGAGATCTGCTAAGCAGGGTGGTATCTGATTAAGCAAACAATGGGTTTCTGCATAACAGAAGGTGGTACCAAAGTGCTTTTCCAATTAAGGAACCAGGATGGGGACAGAAGGATGAAAGAAGTACTCACTATTGCTTCTTTCAAGCCAAAAAGCCACGTAGGGGGGTGAGGTAGAGCTGCTGGGTAGATTGAAGGATTTCTGCGCAGGAGCTGGACACGTAGAATGGTTGATTTAAAGAGGAAAACCATGGATAAAACAGGCAAACAGGGCAGAGTAACTGAAATAAGGACAGGACACGGCGTAACTGGTTGACTGTAATAATAATTGATGATGAACAACATTTGGCGTGGAAAGAGGGCTCTATATATACTAATTTCACTCATAGTAGAGGACCTTTCTGCCTGTGTGCGTGCAGTAACTGGATTTCAGCGCAATGTGGCCAATTTGGGAGATTGGCACTAACAGGGCTCATCCCAATGACACTGCTGGTCATTATTTCAGCGTCACAAGTGCTTTCCATGACCTTAATAACCTATTTAGTCATTTTAACCAAGGTACATAGCAACACTGACATGTGATTGTATCTGAAATGGGCCACAGATGACGGAAATGGGCCACAAATGGCTATGGCCAATCTTTAAAGGCCACGCTGGCTGTGTTAATCTTAGGTATTTAAGGTTTTCATTACTTAAACCTTGCAAATCCGTCATGTAGAATCTACCTGTACACTGGTTATGCTTGTAAATACCTGGTAACTAGGTAATTGCCTATTTCCACGCATTTGGTCAATTTCCAATTGGATTATATAATCCATGCGCGGGGTTGGAGGTTTAAACCTCAATTGGGCCTAACTCTCAAACTGTACACAACACCTCAATTATAAGTCCATAATTGGTCATTTCACATATAGTATGCACATATAACAAGTACATACGTGTGTAATGTGCATCTGTGACACCTGGGTGTGGCCAATTGTTACAAGTAATTGGTTCAAGGTGAAGGAGTAGGAATTTGGGGGTACTTCCAGTGAGGGACCCTACATTATTTTACATGAGGATTCAGAATATGACATAATATTCTAAGTTATCCTCAAGGTTTAGAAGTTATTCACAATTTCTGTAAAAAGTGCTTATTTATTTTAGTTCTAACTTATTTTTAAGGGCCCAGAACTTTGTTAATGTTTTTGGGAAAAATAAGGTTACTAGTTATTATTTTTACTTTTATGTGTTACTATGGTTACCTTATGATTATTCCTTATCATTATAGTTATTTCATGTCTATTTGTGATCAACTATTAGCATATGTACTATTTTCAGGGTTGGTATATTATATGGTAATAATGTTTTTTTTTATTTTTCATGTATTTCCATTAATTTCTATATTACTAGTGTTGCTTTGTCAGGTTGTCTCTGACTCAGTAGCAAGCTGACAGTCTGCCTGTGAAGCTGTTTTACACCAGCTCAGAGAGAGGAGTACTCCTGTTATTAATATGGTGTATACTAGCTCAGCAAGTGGGATAGGCTGTTGGTGGGCAGAATGCTTGCCAAGCTGGTGCACAACAGCTCGGCAAGCAGTCTGCCCATCAAGCTGGTGTACACCAGCTTGGCGAGCAGTCTGGCCATTGAGCTAGTGCACGCCAGCTTGGCAAGCAGTCTTCCCATTGAGCTGCAGACCAGCTTGGTGAACGGGTTAGACTCAGTCTGTCTGTAAGGGTTGGAAGTACCCTTCACTGTCTGTGACATAGATGATCCAAAAAGGGCGCAGGCAATGATGCCTTGGTGAGAGATTCTAGAACCAGGGTATGTCTGCGTTGCTAGCTCAATAGAAGATGGCGGAGGAATCTCTCAGTACAAATAATAATCTGGAATACAATGGAGGGAAGGGAAGGGATGGGTGATAAATGAGAAAAGGATAAGATAGTGTGGAATGAAATGGGGTTGGCTTACCTAGCTTGATAGAAGATGGCGGAGGAATCTCTACCAAGCTAGGAGGGTGAGGGGAGGACAGACTCTTGTAGGGAAGAGTGCTGACATAAGCTTGGGTTGATTGGTCTGTGAAACCTGGGTTTCACACTTTCCATCAAGCTGGTTTGCACCAACTTGGAAAACAGTTTAGACTGCCTGTTGAGGTGGTCTTCACCAGCTTGGCTAGCAGATCAACCAGGGACTTCCAAGAGGTCCCTGCAAGGTAAAAAGTACAATGATGGTCAATGGGGTCACCCATGGATGCAAGGGCCACAAACAGCATTGTTGCTTCTTCATCCTCTCAATGGTGTCTTGCTGCATTTTGTGAAAAAGACGAGCAGGATGGACACCATTGGTGTCTAGCAGTTGTTGACAGCTGAGGAAATGGAAGCTTCTGATATGAGTTGTGCATCGTCAGTTTTGGTTATGGTGTGGCTTCTTCACATCAAGCTGTGGACAGTGGGACAATGGGATGTTGTTATTGGGGTGCGGCATGAGGCACCAATTGTTTTGGAAACTCTTTCCCCCAGATGGTTTCCAAATTTGTAGGGAGGAAGCAACAGAAAACCAATTCTGGAAATTTCTGGGAATCTGAGTGCTGATCTCTCAAAGTAGGATCTAGGAGGACTCCCAGAGCAAAGGGAAGTCCTCCAGTCCTCCAATGGAGGACTTCCTGTGGGGTTGGATTTTCAAATCTGACCTCTCCAAAACCAGATTCCAAACCTATTTTGGTGGTAGGGACCCAAATGTCATCAATTTTCACCACCAAACAAGGTTCACAATTTGGAATTGGATTGTGTAAATTTGGAATTTTGAGTAACGGGAAGTCCTCCAGTGTTTATATACAGTTGTTCCAAAAATGAATGGAATTGGGAAACCTCAATTTTTCCCATTTCCTGCCAAGCTGTGCAGATCAGCAACTAGGTTATGCACATAGCCTTCTGCTCAATCTGCCACCCCGGGTTGTTGCTTGTGTTGTGCTCTTGTTGAGGCATCATGCATGAAGGACCAAGTGTGAGCCTGGGTCTCTACGGTGACAACAGGAAAAAAAGATATGGGGGACAACTCTATATATTTCAAGGGAAAGGAAACTAAGAACAACTATGAAGAGGACTTAAGTAATGGAATAGATAAGCTCTGAAGCTTATTAGAGTAATCAAGATGATAATCAAGGTTGATCCTTGCTTCTCTGACCCAACGAGGGGTGGAATGAAGCTCAATCCAATAAATGGAGAGGAAGTAGCAGAGATAGCTCTGACGCCTCCTCTATAAAGAAACAAGAGGGTGAAGCAGCTCTTCAGCTGTCCAATTTTTTAGGCTAAAGGAAACTAGCCAAGGCTCTTTAAAGGAAAACCTATTTGGTTTTAATAGCTTGAAGGCCCACAGAAAAGCAGGAAGAATATTAATAACTTCTGAAGAGAAGTGCCTCTGAAGATGAAGGAAGAAAGAGGAGTAGTGATGATCAGATGATCAGAAGACTACAATGTTGAATAGTGATGAGGATTATTGAAGACTAGTCAACAGAAGGTGACCCCAAATGACCACTAAGAAGTGAGGAAATGGGAGGACCTTATTATTGTTGAGTGGTGATGAATAAGTCAGGTGACTGTTCAAGTAATGTAGTGGTTCTGAGTGAATGATCTAAGGAAGGTCTTCTGAGTTCCATGGGGAAATGAACTCAGAATATTAAAATGAATATATGCAATATGAACTGAACTTAGAAAATAATTAGAACTTAGAATATTATTCCACTCCTCAGTGGAATAATACAACACAACTATTACACATGTAATACATGAAATTGAAGCTTGGATTAAAGAGAATCTGAGTAAGGCACTGTTGAAGCCTTTTGGGCAACAGTGTTTTCTCTAAGGCTGACACCAAGTCTATAAAGGCCAACTCCATCACAGAAGCAATGCCCCAACAATTGATCATCCGTATGCAAATTACCAGCTGGAAGTCAGCCTCCAGAGTCAAAACTTCAGCACCAACAATATCAAGAGGATTATTTGAATCAATTTCTCTCAGAGCTCTTTGCACCAATGGACCCACCTTTTCAAACATACCGGGAGTGTGGTTAGAAAACCAGATGAATATTGACCCTTTGGTCCAAGGCCTGCAATTCCACTGGAGATACAAGATCAACTCCAAGAATACTTGAACAACAATCCAAGCACTTACCTGGACAAGATTCAAAATTGGCTGTTTGAAGAGCACAAAATCATCACCTGCATTTTGACCATCAATCACATGCTTCAAAAAAAAATGAATATCAGCCAAAGAAGAATAACTGGGTCAATACCAATCAGTCTGACTTAAAGCTGGGTGAATACCTCAATGTAGTGGGTACAATGCATGCCGAGTTCATGGTGTTTGCGGGTGAGCAGTGTTCAACTTGATTTTTTTTTCATCCAACTGATTCAAAATTGTGTATACAGATGAATCATCAATATGTCAACAAAGCCTTGTCTGAATGCGCGGCTGTGCACCTTGCAGGCAGAGAAGTCAGCACCCACCAGCAAGATTAAATGCAAAGTGGTACTCCCTTCTCCCTGGTATATTGCTACATTTATGGAGTGCTGGGAATGGATATAAAGTAAAGACGTCCAGAGGTACCCGTTGGCTGGTACCCCCCAGCTGTTGGCAGGTAGCTGCCTACGGGTGCGGGTGTCTGGACTCTGGGCAAAAAAACACGCGGGTACCCGCCAAACACCCGCCAGCACCCGCCATTTCCAACTGGCCAGATATGTACATAGATACATGCATAACTGACATCCAAATATGTATATACATACATATATACATACATATATACATATATATGCATGACATATACATATATTTATTTATATTGCACCAGTCAGGAGGAGTGGGCACTCCTCACAATGGCCGGTGTGGACCAGTCATTGGGAGGAACTCCTCACAATGGCCAGTGCAGACTGTTCATTGGGAGGAACTCCTCACAATGGCCAGTGCAGACTGGTCATTGGGAGGAACTCCTCACAATGGCCAGTGCGGACTGGTCATTGGGAGGAACTCCTCACAACGGCCAGTTTGGACCAGTCATTGGGAGGAACTCCTCACAATGGCTGGTCAGTACCAGTCATCAAGAGGAGTGTACTCCTCTCAATGACTGGTGCATGTAGAGCAAGATAAAAACTAGTGCAGAAAGGTGGAATTGAACCCACCTCTACCCAATGCATGCTGGGTTGCTCTACCACTAAGCTATTCCCACGGTGTGAGGTTTATACACATCTCTACACACCCCTGTACACCAAACAACCAGGTAGTCCCACTACGTCTCCAGAGGCTCATCCCAGGTGCGCAGCACATCAACACTGAACTGGGCTCATAACCTATAGAGTGAGATAAAGACTAGTGCGGAAAGGGGGAATAAAACCCACATCTACCCAATGCATGCTTGGTTGCTTTACCACTGAGCTATTCCCACTGTGTGAGGTTTATAAACATCTCTACAGTGCAGACCGGCCATTGGGAGGAGTGGATACTCCTCACAATGGCCGGTCTGCACCGGTCATCAAGGGGAGTGTCCACTCCTCTCAATGACCGGTACAACCCCACCATCAATGGGAGTATGCATTCCCCTCAATGGCCGGTACAGACCGGTTGTCAGCTTGCTACTATGCAGAGACAAGCATAACATAGTAACAAAAATATAACAAAATAATCAATAACTACTAAACTAATAACAACATTGTAAAAAGGAGTTCAGCAATGGATTCTAAACTGAAAATAACCTAGGGTCACTCACCAAAATGACCCCTAAATTATAACTCCTTATAGTACTTATACAATATAACAAAATATACTTACAACAAATTAACTACAAAGACCTGTTACACAGGTACAAGACCTTTCACACATGTAACAGGCCCCAGAGACGAAAATACTAATGACATCATAAGATCTACTAGCTCTGGGAAAGTGCCATACAAATGTGATCATCAATAAAGATCCATTACTCACACAGATCTCCTACTGATCTGGCCCAGGGAAGATCTACCAAATGATCCACTCAATAGATTTGTTGATCCAAGATCAGTCCTCTGCTATATTCTATCTTTCAGATTTCGTCCCCAAGGGTCTCTTAAGAATATTTAAAGACCCTTGGGTCCCCCCTTTTGAGGATTCCCCAGCTTTATCATTACCACTGAAAATTATCACTCAGCATTGTCCACTAGCTTATAGCCTTGTGTCCAACCTTGTGAACCTTCAGTATATTATTTAGCACTCTTCCAGCATCAACAGAACTCTCACCATCATCACCAGCCACTTCTGTTACCCTATCACCAACCTTGGAGGATTTCTGTAACAAGAAATAGTGAGTACCTTTCTTGTTACCAATTCCTCCCCACCATATATCCTGGGCACAATAAACACCCCTGCTTGCAGGCCCCAGAAGATCAGGTTACAAGTCAAAACCACCCTGTTTACAGGTCCTGATTATTAGAGGGCACCCCAAAACACCCCTGCTTGCAGGCCCCTCTGGAATATTACATATTCCGCAAAATCCTCAATTTTATTATTATTTCCACGTCCCAAAAGGACTCTAAAATTCTCAAAACTCATAAAAAATGTTATTTTATATTTTTTATAACCTTATCTATTTATTTTGCCGGCCGTGTAGCTAGAAGGTTCAGTCCTTGGCATCACGTAGCCTGACACCGGTCATCAAGGGAAGCACGCGCTCCTTGCAATGACCAGTATGCACTGGTCATTGAGAGGAGGGCCTTCTCCTCTTGATGATGGGTACAGACCGGCTATCAAGGGCAGGGAGTGCTCCCCATGACAACCCATCTGTACCAGCCATCAAGGGGAGTGTGTATTACCCTTGATGGCAGGTCTCACCAGGTCAGCACCCAGCGGTCTTGGCTGACAGACTCCTGCCAGCTGAGACCAACGGTCCTGGATGCCGGACCGGCGCCACACCCACGGGTACCAGCCACAAGTACCCGGGTACCCGCCTGGCGGGTGCAGGTGCGGGTGAAGGTGCCCAGATGTCCTAATTTTCAAGGCAGGTACCCGCACCTTTGGCAGGTACCTGGGTGCAACCGGCCATCTTTAATATAAAGGAAGGATTTTTCAAGCAACCCAACTTTGAATCCTTTCTGCAGCATACTCTGGTAAGTCAACAAGTTTTTCATCTTGTAATGATCATCACTTATCATTGCTTACTGTTTCAGTTACGTTGGTTGAATCCTTTCCCAGGAATCAACTCCATTTTGATTGTGGACAACTGTACAATTTATCAAGGTGGAAATGTCCAATGCTTGTGTGATCGACATGGAGTTCAATTGGTATATGTAGATACTTTCTTTAACAGAGAGGTTGTCCGTGACTTGGGCAAGATGAAAGTGGATAAATTGCCAATGGTGGTTGGTACATCTTGAGAGGAGCTGAGAGGTGGCTTGGGAGATTGATGTGGGCTATTGAGTATGTAGATGGATCTATGTGTTGACATGGGTGTTGTTGAGGATGTGCATGGGGCCACATCTTTTTTTTTTTTTTAAGTGTAATTTTGCCGTTGGCATTGCACACTCTGAATATCATGATATCTACCTACAACTTGTTAGGATTGTATTTATATGTTTCATTACTTAATTGATGATGATAAGTTCTGTAAGTACGCGCATCTCAATTGTTTGTGTGTCTACTTATTGTCAATGGCAGGGGGTGGGGGCGGGGACTGGTGTTAAACCATTATTGCAGGCTGATTAAATTGGGTAACAGGTGTTAAAATGTTAAGTGGAAGACTGGTTAAAGTGGAAAAATAATAAAGGGTATGAAGTGAAAGGGGTGGTGTAGTTGTCCAAGTGGGAAGGGGTAGAGGCCAGGGGTTGGGTCTGCCGGGATTCAAACACCAGACTTGTTGCCCGTAGCGAGTATAGTATGTTGCAGGTGGGTGACACCAAGCTTCCGTGGGTGATGGTTACCGCAAGGCCATCCAGGCCCTTGGGCCACGTCTTCAGGGTGCCAAATCCAGTGTTTCACTTCACTATGTAAATATGTATACATAAATATCTGATGTAACCAAGGATTGATGTGTGTGAAGACGTGGTTATATTTGAGCTGTTTGCATTGATATGTATTTAATTAAAGATGGTGGAGTGATGATGATTGTAGTGAGGTCTTCATGTTTGATTGATTATTCATTCTGGCAGACTGACAGTGGAGGGGATGGATGCCGGCAATCTGATGGTTTTGTCCTGTTTTGTGATCAGTCCCGCTGTTACATATTATTTGTTTGTCTGGTCCTACCCTTATTCAGGCTTAGATACATACACTGTTCAATGGGGCCCGCGTCTCCTGCAGAGAGAGTCCCGCTGGGAGGCCTGCTCTGTTATGGAGCTCAAAATAAGAACCAGAAATCAAGGAGAGTATGTATACACGGTCCCCTTGATGACTGGTTAAACATACACGTACATATGCATGTGTAGTTCAGCTGTGCTTGGTGTGTAGCAGCGACAGAGCTACCAAAAGAGCTACACAGGACTTCCTTGATGTCGCTTGTCAGCAAGCAACACGACTTTTTTTGTTGTGTATCAGCCTCCAATTGGGTTTTATGCAACATTACACTGATTTTTTCTTTCTTTCATCTTATTGACAACTCAGAACTTCTTAAATCCAAGTGACCAATGTGTGAACAAATGTTTTTAAGTAATTACCAAAAAAAGGGAAGGAAAAAAAAGACGCAGTATATAATCAAAAGGTAGTTTTTTTTGTTCTTCAAGTTTTGCTTTTTTTGCTCTTAGTTCTTTCATTATATAATCCGGATCAGAAACATGATGCTCTTCTTCTTTTTTATCATAAACACCCTTATGGAAATTTTCTACCATTGTGGTTAATTTGGTAGCCACTTGCATGGACATACCCAATTTGCAGAATCCACTGGGTTCATTTGGCTTCAGTGTTCCATGTCAATAACCCCATTGAGAAAATATCATAAACACCATTGTTTCAGGTTTGAATTTAATCCCAAAGCCATAATCAGGAACAACAAAGTGGCTGTCTGTCACATCGTATCCATCTGAGCTGAGAGCAAGGCATCCGTCTTTTTTCAAAGTGGGTAGTGAAAGAAGGAAAGCAAAGGGGAGCTCTTCATGGTTGCAAGGAGGATGATTATGGAATCCATTTGAGGTGAAGGTGAGATTTGAGGAGAAGGCCTGGTTGATCTTTGCCGGAGGAGTGTCACTTGAGGTACTGGGGAGACTAGTATCAAAGAAACCAGGAAGACCACACTCTTGAAGAAACTATGCATTGGCTTCAAGGGAAACTTTGCCCATTGGTTCAAAGAGTTTCCATAGTATTTCGCCAGCTTTGGGAGCATCAAGAAGATGATTGTTAAATGTATCAAGATCCTTGGCGGTGGCTGCTTTGTTGGCATAGACTTCCACAATTTTGAGATGGGTCATTGATTTCCTCCATGCAATGGCCCACATTGTTCCAGCAATGGCATTTTTGGGGGATTTGACAGGATTGACAAAACTCTTGGAGGTTTCAAGGAAAGCGAGAAGGAAATCCAGATCAGCTTGCATTTGTTGACTTATCTTTGTGAGGTTGGTGAAGTTGATATCAGTAATGGTGTTTTTAGATTTATCCAGATTTGGAACTGCATCAAAAATTCAAACATGATCACAATCGTAGATGTGAAATTGCTGGGGGTCTTTGATAATTTGGTATGCAGTTGTAATTTCTTCTGGGGTGGGATTGTGTTTGTAGACTTTAGGCAACTTTGGATCTTTCTAGACTTTAGGCAACTTTGGAAATTGATTTACACAACCTTTTTAAGATACCTACAATTTTCTCACCCAGGACCACAACCTTAAACACCAAAACAAAACACGATGGCTCCCACTGCACCACACCAAACCAAATCTCATACCCAGTCACCAGGGGAGAGGAGGGGGCACTCCCCAGGGAGTGCCATAGCTTAAGTTGACCCTGGTTTTGGTCTGAACTCTTTCAGAATTCAATCACAAATTGTTGATAAACTATTCCTTTCAATAAGGTGAACTGAAGGTGAAATAATGATATAGTGATGTGCTAAACATTGTGAAATTATCAACAACCTTTGTTGAATTTATTTTGAATTCTAGCTCAACTTGATCATGACTGTGGACTACAATTTCTCAATAAATGCATGTTACACAGAAATACTGGTCAACAGGATGGGCCTTTCATGGATGATTACTAGTTTGTGTTGGTTATGGGGTGTGAAACCAATTTTTACAATGTCCCCCTATCCCGCTTGAGCAGGATAGGGGGACATTGTCAAAATTCCCTCTCACGAAAAACAGAAATGGAACATGAAGCTGAGAATATATGAATGAATGAAAAACCCCTCTTACCAAAAAGTGTGCGGCAATGCAACATGATGTCCAGCTGAACCCTAACACTCCCCGGATTGACTTCAATCAGTTTTTGGACTGAGAGGGGTACCATTTTGTTGCATGTTGCGGTACAATTGCAGCAAAGTTTTGCTAATGTCAGGGCAAATTCTTAGATTTATTTGGATGCAGAAGGTAAAGAATTCAATAGTATAATACAATTATTAACCAATTTTTTCAAAGATCTTGGCCATGATGATCTGTTGGAACATTATCATCCTTCCTGAATAACATTTTTGTACACTACTGAAATTTCAACCAAACAGTCTGGATTTTCACCAGAATCAACTTATCAATTGAAGAACAATTCAACTTGAATTGCAAGTTTGTTTTGAGTATCTTTTTCATACAGACTAAACTAAATTCAAGTCAAATTCCAGATGAGTTCAACATGAGTTAACCAATACTTTGTGAAGTTCAAAGAAAGGTGTAGGGGAGGTATCCACCAGAGTTACAGAAAAAAGTTAAGCTATGGCACTCCCTGGGGAGTTCCCCCTCCTCTCCCCTGTTGAGTCCACCCAGGAATCAACTCAATCCACCACTCCTCCAGCTTCAACCCAGAACCCACCTCAACAACGCCCAGGTCATGCCAAAGGCTCAAAAGGCTACTCTACCCCGGATTGTGTTGCTCTTGTGGATGCCGTCAAATCCGTCCTGCCCCTTGGGAACCAAGAGTGGGCCCGTGTGGCCAACATATATAATGAGTACACGGCCAAAAATGGCCAAGCAAGCAGGGAACTTGATCCCCTCAAGTTGAAGTTCCGTGCGCTTGTCAATTCTCCCAAACCAACCGGCGACCCAGATTGTAAAGCCCATATACGAGCAGCAAAAGAGACCCAGAGGGAAATGGATAAACGTGCCCACGTGCTTGCTTTGAATGATGTGGAGAGCAATGATGAGGAGTATGTCTTTTAGTCTTTATTTCATGTTGGATCACTTAATATAGATATACTCATATACACTTTTCTTGTAGGAATGGAGTTGGAGCCCCTATCCCTATGTTGCTTGATGATCAAGAATTGCCAGCAATGGACACTCAACTGTCTGGGTGGTCTGACACCCAGCACAGAAACAAAAAGGCCACAGAAAACAATACCAAGACAAAAAATGACAACAACAAGCGTCTTCCCTCCCCCTTATCCTTATCACCTGGAATGGGGAATCAGCATCAGATTCCTCAGTCAGCCAGTCCTTTGGCAACATCCTCATGCAGTCCTTTTGCAAGGCAATCAGTTACCTCACAGGTTGGCCCCCACAGATTGGTTCCTACGTCTTGCTCTGCAACCCATATCCCAATTAAGGGTCCCACACGATCTTCTCAATGATCAGTGAGTAGCATGGAATCCCACATGATCAACTTTTTGGATCCTGCACCCCGCAATCAAGCGTTGACATGCTGAGAACGGAATCACCCAGCTTTATGCCTTGCAGCTCCAGGAGGCAAACAAGACAATCAAAAACTTGCAATTGGAAAACAATTGCTTGCATGCCAAGATTGCTCAAATTCAAGCAGCCAACATGACCAAGATGCATGACCTCCAAACCAAGATGAGGGACCTCCAATTTGAAAACCAATCTTTGCAAAGCAAGATGGAGCTCATGTAAATGAAGATGAACATGAACATGAGCTCTGCGTCAGGATCAGGCTCCAGCAACTTTGGGAATCATCTCACTGGCCAACCCTCCTTTGCTAATTGCGCAGGTCCAAGTCAAGACTTGTTTGGAATTGATCCAATGTTGTAGAAGGTGCATGCCTCACTTGTTTATTGCTTTTTAAACATTTTGTTCCACTCATTTACACCTTTTTTTTGACATCATGTTTTGCTTGATTTTTTTTTTGGTTTCATCTCACTCATTCATCAATTGTTTTTTGTTTCATCTCACTCGTTCATCAATCAATTTTTTTATTGTTAATGCCTTTTTTTATTTTTCAGTTCACTTGTTCATCAATCATTGTTCACTATATGGCTTGGTCTTCTTGAAAGACAAGTAACCCGCCAACTTCAATGAAATAACATTTCATATCTTTTTCATGTTATAATGACGCCTGCAAGAGAAGCAAACAAGTAACAGCAATAAAATAAAATGGTGAGATCAACGAAAAGAGCAAGATAACCTGAATGAGAGAGATAAACTAAAAGAGCAAGATAAACTAACTAAAAGTTGATCAGAAAGAAAGGATTCAGCACCATGAATTATAATATTGACTAATTCGGCATTTTTTTTGGATTTGAGGGAACATCATGTTGTGGAACGATTGGCTCAAGAGAGAGAAATCATCCTTGACCTCTTGATAAACTGCAGCAGTTTGATTTATCCCAACCAATTGGCATTGCAGTTGATGTAGATGTACTGTGAGTTCAATAACCTCTGTGCAAAATTTGTGATCCAAAGTGGGCATTGGGAGCTTAAGACAGCTGAAAGATCCCTGTATTGCCCACATGCCCCATTCAGCTGCTTGACGGGCGGACACCAGCTGTTCATTTTTTTCTTCAGCCAAGCAATAACCAAGCGGCGTATCAGTCATCAGTTTTTGGTATAGGCGTTCTTCTATATTTGAGTCATGCCACAAGCCGGGGGCATTTATAATTGCATGGATAATTGTACCATTGGGTGCAAATGTCAGGATGTTGCTGCAGTAGTGAGAACATGTCCATCCGTTGTAAAAGGCATTCTGTAGCCTAGAAGCAAACAGTCTCATGTCAACACAATTCAACTTTCAGGTTTGGGAAGAAAGATGAAATAAACTCACTCCTCATTATCAGCAACAAAGACAGGTAGATTCAACCCATCTATAAACCCAAAGCAGCCAGTAAGAAGGGGAAATTTCTGTTTGATCATGTTGCTGAAACGTTGGCATTTTGATTCTGATGAGGGCCACATTATGCAAGTGATCCTCAGGTCTTTGAGAACGGTCAAAAGGCATTGCCTAGCGTGAAGCAGGTCTTGCAAGCAAACCACAGCTGTGATTGAGAATAGTTGCTGTAAAGTATACGCGGCCATGGTTGAGTTCAGCCAATGCAAGATCAGCGCCAGTCCTCGGGCAGCATCCAGTGAGCAGCAATGAATTTTGTCAGCCTCTGTGATGCCAAGGGCTAGTACCCTTTAGTTACACAAGGTGATAAGGGTTCAAAATAAGGGTAAAGTGGGGTAATTTCACATAGAAAAGTAGTAAAGAAGAGATAAAAAGAATATAATTCTTTTTTATAGAGGGGCCTGCTGGCGCAGGGGTGTTTGTAGGTGCCCTCTAAATCAGAGATCTGCAAAGCAGGGTGGTATCTGATTAAGCAAACAATGGGTTTCTGCGTAACAGAAGGTGGTACCAAAGTGCTTTTCTAATTAAGGAACCAGAATGGGGACAGAAGGATGAAAGAAGTACTCACTATTCTTTCAAGCCAGAAAGCCACGTAGGGGGGTGAATTAGAGCTGCTGGGTAGATTGGAGGGTTTCTGCCCAGGAGCTGGACATGTAGAATGGTTGATTTGAAGGGAACACCACGGATAAAACAGGCAAAAACAGGGCAGAGTAACTGAAATAAGGACAGGACACGGCGTAACTGATTGATTGTAATACTAAATGATGATGGGGAACAACCTTTGGCTTGGAAAGAGGGCTCTATATATACTAATTTCACTCATAGTGGAGGACCTTTCTGCCTGTGTGCGTGTAGTAACTGGTTTTCAGCGCAATGTGGCCAATTTGGGAGATTGGCACTAACAAGGCTCATCCCAATGACACTGTTGGTCATTAATTCTGCGTCACAAGTGCTTTCCATGACCTTAATAAATTATTTAGTCATTGTAACTAAGGTACATAGCAACACTGACGTGTGAATGTATCTGAAATGGGCCACAAATGACGCAAATGGGCCACAAATGGCTAAGGCCAATCTTTAAAGGCCACGCTGGCTATGTTAACCTTATGTATTCAAGGTTTTTATTAATGAAACCTTGTAAATAAACCACGTAGAATCTAATTTTACCCTAGTTACACTTGTACATATGCGGTAACTAGGGGATTAGCTATTTCCACGCATTTGGCCAATTTCCAATTGGATTATATAATCCACACGCGGGGTTGGAGGTTTAAACCCCAATTAGGCCTAACTCCCAAACTATACACAACACCTCAATTATAAGTCCATAATTGGTCATTTCACATATAGTATGCACATATAACAAGTACATACGTGTGTAATGTCTGTTTGACACATGTTTGTGGCCAATTCTTATGGGTAATTGGTTCAAGGTGAAGGAGTAGGAATTTAGGGGTACTTCCAGTGAGGGACCCTACATTAATTTGCATGAGGATTCAGAATATGACATAATATTTTAAGTTATCCTCAAGGTTTAGAAGTTATTTAGTATTTTTGTAAAAAGTAGTTGTTATTTTAATTTATTACTTATTTTTATGGTGCCAGGACTTTGCTAAGCTCATTGGATAAAAATAAGTAAACTGAGTTTTTTTTGTACATTATTAGTCATATAAATGGGTCTTAATATTGTAGTAATAATGTCTCTTTTTATTTTACTTTTGTCAGGTTGGCTCTGTCACCAGGGGAGATTTCATGGCACCCGTTGACGGGTGCCATTGCATAACTCATTACCCTCTCTTGGTTTGAACCGTGTTTGGAGGTATGCACATTCAAACTGCATGTTCAACTGAAATTCAGTTTGAAGTCACCAACACTCTCAAAACAAGTGTTGCTCGATGTGTATGTGATTTTATGTCCAACTCAAGTGGAAAACTTGAAGCATGCAAACCTGAACTGATACCAAAACAACCACAGTTCTGATTTCATCATTCTTTTGAAAATTTACTTTCTTCTTGATTGTTTTATTTCAAAGAAGTTTTTTTTTTTTTTCTTTTTTGAGGCAAAAAAAACTTAAATCTAATGTGGTTTTTTGAATGGAATGAATTCACAATCTTCTGTTTTTGAGGTGCCGCAATTCATTGTAGTTGGTCCCGAATTTTGAAGGAATTTTAAAATCTGAAGAATTGGGTCTTTACCTACCCCCATTTGTACACTTTTTGGCTCAGACCAAACTTTCCAGCAAACAATCATTTGGATTTGCAACAAAGGTGTCCCATTTTAACCATTTTTTGGTCAAAACAGCAAAAAACACCTTTACAACCTTTCACACACCTGTAAATCA
Organism: Puccinia coronata f. sp. avenae; assembly: GCA_002873125.1. Classification (NCBI taxonomy): domain Eukaryota; kingdom Fungi; phylum Basidiomycota; class Pucciniomycetes; order Pucciniales; family Pucciniaceae; genus Puccinia; species Puccinia coronata. Next base: position 653,470 of record PGCI01000002.1, read on the forward strand.
CTGTGAAATATGAATTTGTACTCTGGTGTACGGGCGTACAGCAGCGTAAAAATTCAAATGTCACAATAATGTAACGAGTGTACACCAAGCACCACAAAAAAAGCAAAAAAGCGACCAATGGGAGTTGGTCTTTGGAAACTATGGCACAACTTTTGGCCCAACTTTTTTTAAAAAAAAATTCAACTATTACACATGTTCAATGCACAGTCACTGTGCAAAATGCACAGTGACTGCGCAAAAATGATCTTTGAAAATATTCAAGTCAAAATTTTATTTAAAGGGGATTATTACGGAGGCCAACTACCATCAGGTGTACTTGTCATTTTTTGGAAGAGGGTAAAAATTCAGATGTCTTGGATAAAAATTGTATGATATACTTTTTCTGATGGAAATTCAATTCTTTTTGGTAAACTTAGGACTTCATGAAATCTAAAAACCAGGGGACATATGTAATTGTGTATAAAACTTTCAAAATTCAACTTCTAAAGAAAATTAGAGCTCTAAATTTAGCTACAAATGTACTCAATATGGTTTGAATCCTTTTTATGAATATCTTTTCATCATCTATAAGGTTATAGAAAAGATTTTCTCAAGAGGTTTAGATTGAAAATTATTTAGGCACTGCAAAGAAATAATAAATGATAGTTGATAAAGACTTGTTAATCAGAATGATTCTCCACATGTCAATGAATGGAAATATTGATGTATTAATATTAAAGAAGAATTATTTAAAGATGAACCAATACTGATTGGAGCATTCAAGAACTCAGAAAATCATAAGATCGACTTGAGTTCAGCTTGGGTTCTATATGATTTTTGGATTCATTCATTATAAAGTTACAATTTTGATCATTTGAATATCAGCTTGCTTTGTGGTTCACTTCAGAAGATGTTGTCCAATTATCTTAACCCACATCAACATCATTTCAGGTTCATAGGGAACTGACACATAGGATCATTGGCCCCGGGTTCCAGTAAAAACACATGGAGTGGCACTGGCATGCCAGTGCCGTAAATTCTCCCCTGGTGTCATAGTAGCAAGCTGACAAATTTGATGCTCCCCAACTGGATTCACATCGGCTCAGGGGATAGTTGAGGAACTCCAAGCAAGATCAAAAGGGACTAGAATTGATTCAAAAGTTGCAACATTGATCCCCATGACAGTAATGAAGGCTTGATTGTTTCCAACCTCTTGCATGACGTGAGTCCAGGTGCTGCAAAAACGTGGATGCCCTGGGAGGTCCTTGCAAGTGAGATAAGTGCGGATTGAACGCATGGGACTTTGTTTGCCAATCAGAGCCAGGGCCGTGAACAGGAAGAAGGCATCATCGTTGTCCTCTTCCTCCATCTGGGCAATTTTGTCATCTAGGTCCAAGGTGAGCATTGGGTATGATCTTGTATCTGGCAGAATGAGGTGCTGTAGATTTAAAATTGTCAAAGGCAACAGAACTGTACATTTGGAGGGGTTTGTATTTTTAGCTTTGAATTTTGTAAATCTGACTCTTTAGGGGGCTACAGAGTTGAAGGGAAGTCTTCCAGTACTCTACACTCACCCAGCCCCCACATCCAACTGACAAACCCATACAGCCTGCAGAGTAGTATGCTTGGCATCCAGGGTTTGCCTTGAATGGCTAGGCTTCATGTTATGGTACTGAGGATTAGAGGGAATTCAAGAATAATAAAAAGGATGGAAATTTTTCACTTACTTTCTTCTTGATTAGACTTGAAAATTCCCCCTGATGTACAGCATATCCCATTTTTCTTGCAGAGTTGGGGGGCGCCCCTGGCTCCATTTTTTTGTTTCTTTTCTTTTAACACCACATTTTTACTGGGCCATACAGGCCTGTATGAAACAGAGCACCCCAGTCCCAAAAAGCTAACTTTTTTGTTTTTGGGACTGGAAGGATGGGACCAGCACCGTTGCAATCCTCTTGCAAGGTTACCCTTGGCCAATCCCGCCCAAGCACTGCTGCTTGCACCCGCAGGCAACTGTCAAGCCTGCATAGGAAGCCAGTTGACTCCCTCGGCCTGTACGTCCAGCTGTACAGGCTGTGTGGCACTTTTTTTGAATAAAAACTTAGTCCGGGGGTGTCCCCCGACCGCGCAGGAAAAATGGGATTGGCTGTATCTGAAAAAAAACCATTCAAAATTAATGTCAGCTATTGTACTTTGCAAATTAATTAAGAGATGGGAGGGTGGGTGAGAGAATATAAGTCAGAGACAATAATAGAAAAGAAGAGGAATACTATCAGACACTTCACATGAAGACTAGTATGACTAAATTAGGACTACTAATCAAGGTTCTTTGACTATATGGTGTGTCCAATCTGTTCTAACATACTTTCTAATGTAGGAAAGAATGAGTCTGATAATAAAAAGTAAAGCAGCATTTCAGCAGGCTAGACTATAGTAGCTGACCAAACTCTCTCTGAAGGGTTAATAAGGGGGCTCACGTACCCTTAGAAGACCAGGGAGTCAATCCTGGTATAAATTGCAATTGTAGAGAATTGGACTATCTGAGGCCAATTATGGTCCAATGTGATGATCAGGCTATATACAACAAAAATAAGCAAAAAGAAGAAAGGGCACAAGTTGCAAGAATTCCAACAGTGGGGTTGGCAAGGATGATTTCATTAGTAATGGGGGAAGGGGAAAGAATATCAGGGCCAGATTCTGCACCCCATCCCCATTACAGGTTTGGGTAGTGGCTGCAAAAGAAACAACCACGGAGATGATGCAACTGGCTTGGGTGTTGAGGGATCTCTTGGGGTGGGCAGTGGGGGAGCTCTTGCACAGAAGCACCCCAAATAGGTGAGAGCACAGCGGAGAGGAATGGTCATATGTAGGAAGACCAGGAAGACTCATTTGCTGGGGACAAGTCCTCAGAGGATGAAGAATCTCCCCCAAGTGCAGAAGGAGTTGGGATTGGCCCAGTAGCAGTTGAATCAGCTGGTAGCTTTGAGGCAGCGGCCCATTGGGGGAGCGGGGTCTCAATTGCTGGCCAGAGGGTTGAGGCTGTGCAGGTTTTGATGTCATGTAACATCTTTATTCTCTGTGCTCTGTTCTGTTCTTCATTTCACTCTCATGTTGTCGTCTGTGACATCTCACTTCACTCTACCTGGAGCACGGATTGTGGAAAGAAAATCTCTTCATCCTTCCACAATCCAACATCTTGCTAATCGCTTGTGTCCTAATGCTCCAGGTAAAGTATTCCTTTCTCATCTCATGTATCTTATGTCTGCAATCTATCATCCTTCCACAATCCAACATCTTGCTAATTGCTTGTGTCTCAATGCTCCAGACCTCCTCTGTTTACATTGACAGCAGGAGGTAGCTCACTGGTTTATAATTGGCTGGGGGGACACACTGGAGTTTGGCCATGGTGTTGTTGCAAACCGGCCAGGGGGTTTGGCCTTTGGCCTAGGGGGCTTGTGTGGCTGGGCTTTTTGAGTTGTGCTAGACTGACCGGGAGCCCACCTAGGGGGGGTGGGAGGGAACCTCATATGGGTTTGCTCAGAACCCATCAGGTCCCAATTCTTCCAGGCCCGTTGGACGGTGGGGGGGCATTGGGATTCACAAACCCTCCGGCTCCTGCTGATCGGTAGGTTGCTGTGATGGTCTGCCCCAACTTGGCTATTATTAGACCTATAGATAGAGGCAGGACAAAAGGGCGGGAGGTCTGTTGTTGATTAGGGTAAGCAAGATGATAATAAGCAAATCAACAGCACTGAGAAGGAAGTGCTATGGACCCTGAATGTGATGCCAATGGGACCGTCTCCTCCCATCTAAAAGCCAACACTGCTCTTAGCCTTGGCGCAGGCCTAGGGTAAATTTTGACAAATGGACTGCGGCTGGGAAATGATGGCAGTAGAGGAGGTGATGGTTTAAGCCTAGGATAATCATCAGAGAGGAAGTAACACTCCCAGAAGGGCTTGAGGGATCCCAAGCGCAATGGCAATTGGGCGGGGAAGAGTTGGCCTCCTAGAAGATCTAGGTGATCTGGGGAGAGGAGGGAGAAAGGGGATGACCTGCAGCTGCTTGTGGAGAATCCAGACAGCCTGCCGAGACGTTTGTCATCTTGAGCTTTGATGATCTGTGGGCAAAGGTAATCCTTAAAAGCTTGAAAGGTAGCAATGGCATGTATTGCAACCACTACAGTTGCAGTAGTCATCCTTCAGGTCAAAATATTTTGAGGTCCCAATTGTGGAGGCCTAGACATTTTCAAAACATAAATTGACCCCCTAGGGGGCCAGGGTAAGTGGACGTTCTTCATTGAGAGAAAATGCTCACTTGGTAGTTGTATGTTATTGTTCTATTGATATTTAGCCATACAACATGTCTTTGATCAAAGCACAAGGATCTCAGTGCAAAAAAAGACTTGAAAAACAACAGCAAGACTCACCTCCACCAGAAAATACATCCACAATAGCATACCCTGTCAACATCCCACATGCAACACCAGCCTAAAAAATTCTTGTTCTCTCATTTTTTTTGCTCTCTTTTCTTAAAAATCAATCAATTTCCCTTCTCTTCTTCTTTTTATTCTTTTATTCATGTATTTACACACATTGTCAAATTATTGTTATGAATGGTCAGCTTTGTTTATCCCTAAATACACAAATAGGATCCCTATAACAAGTATTTATGGCTTGAGAATGATTTCTCAGTCTGTGGTATTCCTATACAAGTCCATAAATACCATGCTTTTGAGCATGGGTCCCAAAGGTGCCAACCCCAAAAGATGTAACTTTTTTTTTTGGCTGGAGAAATTGACAAGCCAACTTAGATTTAGAAACTGCAAGCCCCAAAGGCCCCAAAAATGTAGTCACCTTGGTTTTATGACTTATGCTGCGGTGTCACATACGGCCCGCATCCAAAAGTCAACTTTTGCCCGCAGGTCAGTACTGACGGATGGCTACCACAACTTTATCTACCACCCTATCGGCCTGAACTGAACCCCATTGAGATGTGTTTCTTGGTTTGGAAATCACGTTTTTGTTGTTCAAATGGTTTAGAAATTGCCAATGAGGAAGAGATTGCTTACATCTACAATACTTCATCAGTTGTCTTGGATGATCAATTGTGTTATTGAGAGTTCAAACGTTTTGGTTGTCTTGTCTGGGTTACACCAATATATTTTCTTGAGGATGCCAACAATCAGCAAAAATCTGTCATATTTTTAGTACTATCAACAATTATTTACAAATCTATAGAAGCTTTGATTATAAGAAAATTATAACAACAATCAATTCAAGCTATTAATTATTATTGGGATAATTAAAATCAAGGCTCTTCAAACTGATCATCTGGAAAACCTTCAGAATCAGAATCATTTTGTTGAGGCAAGGAGTTTTTGAGAAAAGAGAGACAAAAAAGAAAAGGAACAGTGTGTGCACAAGGAGACACACTGGAAAGGCTCTTAGGTGCAGATAAGGAAGGAGAAGAACCAATGTTTTATTTTCTATGCAGTCTGGCAATTTTAAATAGACTACATACAACTGTGAACTTGTGGTTATGATAATGAATAAAAGGAATAATGAATGGAGATTTCACGTCTAATAAATAATGAAAGGAATTCTAATTGAGGAGACTAATCTATGTATACTAGAATGGCTTGGATGACTACTAATCAAGCCTCTGTGGCTACAATAAATGTGACATGTAAGTAATATCATGATAACTAAGATACATGCAATAATATGATTCCAAGCACTAATAAAGAGTGATAGAGAAATAAAGAATTGAGGAATGTTTTTGGGATGAGTAGAGAAGTGAACATAATTTCAACACATTTGGTCCTTTTGAATCATTTTCTTCTGCAGAATTATTTAGTGATTTCTTCTTGAGATTCTCATTAAAAAAATCAACATTATCACAAAGAATTGCAACTAGAACACAGGGCATCTCATATTTATTGAGAAGGGAATTCACAGCCAAGTTGGCTGAAAACAAGTGATGACTATTAATGTACTGCTCATGAAAGAACCTAGCAATATTGTCACCAAATTCACAGTCTTTGAAACCACAAAATTCAAGATATTGGGCCATTGTTACACAGAGAGTCCAACTGAGCTCATGAATGAGATCCAGATCTCTTGCAGGCTGGATTGATAGACCGTATTCAAGACGCTGTAGATTATGAACATGTTCCAATGGTGATTGATTGTCTCAATCCTTTTGTTTGTTTAGCAGAAGGAAAGATAGAGTTGAAGGTGGGTGCTCAAGATTGACCCCAGGAGTCTGATGGACCTGTAAACCAGTCACTTTGAGTCATAATTCTCAAAATCTAAAAAAAAAAAAAAAAAAACATCAATTTACAATAGCCTGGGCCCAGAGTGATAGCGCACCAGCTGACAAAATGATTCCTTTATTGGCATTGGTGGGATTGGGAAAGATGGTAAAACCCTGATACATCCGTCCAGGATTTCAATGGGTTGTGAATAACTCTTGGATGGTGGAAGAAAGGTTGAAATTGTTTTGGGGTTGATTTGCATTCTCTTCACTTTCCAAAGATCGTTCTCTATTGGAAGCAAAGTCCCCCCCTTGTGTAGCATTTTGAGCTTGTATTTGAACAGCTGCTTGCTTTGTAGGACCCAAGAAACCATATTCAATGACTCCCATGAGAGCAGTGCTGAATGACACAAACCTGCTTGGCAGTGTCTTCTTCTGTAGGTTTTTTCTGCTCAACAATGATTTTTTGCTTGTCCTCTTTGACTTTTTTTGATCTCCCAAGTCCCCTTCTTAAATACTGAGGGATTCAAAGGCATTTTGTTTGCTTGATTGAAAACTCCTCCTTGGCTGTTGGAAAGTGTTAGAATCCACTTTGTCTGAGGAGATTTGGAATTGGTGTCCACCATAACCAAGTTTCCCAGATCCGGACATATCTCATTCATGATTCTCACAACTTCCTGTTGAATATCATCAATTGTGGTCCGTTGAGTATTGACAGATATTGAGCAATCCTTTGGGTGCTTGAATTTAAACGGTTTTTGTTGTATTGGTCCGTTTTGTCCCTCTTGAGGTTCTCTGCAGACATAAGCATTGAAGAAGAAAAGCACTGAAGCGTCCCAAGGCTCTTGTTCTGAGCTGAGTTTGTCTTCATCCAACAGAGGCGTTCCAAAATCAATTGGGGGGGGTGTGAACAAATCCTCTGACATTGCTGTTGTTCAATGGTTGAACGACCACAACGCCATTCACCTGTTCACCAGACCCTCCCCCAAAAACTGGACAGCAACTAGGTATGTGCATAACCTAGTTGCTGATCTGCACAGCTTGGCAGGAAATGGGAAAAATTGAGGTTTCCCAATTCCATTTTGGATTGGCTGAATTTTTGGCATAAGTTTCTGGTTTGTCTGCATATAATCATGAGAATGTTTGTGCACCACTTGCACCATTGTACTCAAATATGTGCTACTTCTAGGATATAATGACATGGAGAGTTAGCTGCCCAATCATTCTTTCAAGCCACGGATAATTCTGTTTTCCACCTCAGAAATCACTGAGCCTTGATTCAAACTTGAAAGATTATTTCTTGGCTGGGGTGCACAAGGGTTAATGAGTCCATGTGGTAGACCAAAGGCCATCATGATGGCATTGCCAGGACCACCAGAATTCCATCTCCTGAAAATTCCCTTGAGACTATTATAGTTGAATCAATTTTTTTTTCCTTGGAGGGGGGGAGGAGGTAGTGACCACCATACACAAGTATCAAGGGATGCAGCCACTTATAAGGGCCTTTGTGTGCCAAACAAAGAAGCTCCCCTGGAAATCAATGCTATCTCATGCCCAGTGTTAGAAGGGGTCTTTGGATATATAAGAGAATCCCAATTAATCTGACAACAGCTCCTCAGCCTTATCACTTAAGCTGGGAAAGAAGATAGAGATTTTTCCAACAAACCAATTTCAGTAAACTCAAGTGTATTCTTGAATGCCCAATTTCTTGCTTTCATGCTCAATTTTCAATTACACTTTCCATGAGTAACTTAATTCAAAGAAAAATATGATTCAATCTTACTTGTCATTCATTTTTCAACAGGATGATTATTACAAGATTAAAATTGATATTTGTCATTTACCAGCACTCATCTCAGCTGGCATATAAATTGAAGTCAATGGTCAAGACTACTATGAATTTCAATTCCAAAGTAAATCTCTGGTTTGCGTGATATGCTGCGTTTACAACAGGCTGCCACATCTTGAGATTACTGCAACGTTGAGAAGTTGTACATCATATGGAACAGCTTCCCACTTTTTTTTTTTTTGAGGCCGCTGATGCACAATGGGAAGCCCCCCGTGGTAAAGCATCCGCCTGCCATGCAGTTCTATTCGGGGGGGGGGGCAGTCGGGTCTCGGGGCCAGGTTGACCTAAACGCAGAAGACCCACAAATCCTTTCCACCATCTGATCAGCGACGCCTCTGAGCCATTCCTTCTTGTGCCGCCGAAAGCGAACGATCGATCTGATTTGAAACACACACACACACACACAGGACTGCCCAGGAACCACGCTCGACTTGCGACCCAGACAGCCGACATGCGGTACTACCGACCCAGGTAGGCCTCACCTTTCGGCCTCGAAAGCCGTCTGACGAGACACCCCACTCACGCAGAAATTAATCGTTGAACTTCACTTTCCAATCCTTCTCAACTCTCTTGTACATTTAGATTTCCTGAACCGGATGACCTGGTGATGGTGCAGGTCAAACAAATCCAAGAAATGGGTGCCTATGTCAAACTGGTGTGTTTGTGTGTCACCATACCCCAGCCCACCCCGCGCGAATTCCAAGTTTCCAAGAGGATAGATAGCTCTAAAAATATGTAAACTGACTGAGAGTCCTTTCTCTTACGGTATTCTTATGAAGCTCGAGTACGACAACATCGAAGGCATGATTCTCCTGTCTGAACTATCCCGTCGACGTATCCGGTCCATTCAGAAGTTGATCCGGGTGGGCCGGAACGAAGTGGTGGTGGTAATGAGGGTCGATAAAGAGAAAGGTATTTCCATCTATCCTCTGAGATCCACCCTCGTCTGTCGTAATCCATCTGACTTCCTGGCAACCGTTGCCCCATCTTCTTTTTTTTTTTTTTTTCAAAACCCGCAGGATATATCGATTTGTCGAAACGACGTGTGTCTGCGGAGGATGTGGTAAAATGTGAAGAACGGTATAACAAATCCAAAACGTAAATCCAACATTTATCCTTTTTATTCATGACTCAACAAGTTTGAATAATATTTTTTTTTATATTTCACGTGGGTGTGTTCCCCTTTGATTAGCGTATCTTCCATCATTCGACATGTTTCCGAGAAGACCGATATGGATATGGAGACGATCAATGAGATGGTGGCCTGGCCACTGTTCGAGAAGTACGGGCATGCGTTTGATGCCTTCAAGCTGAGTATCACGTGAGTTAGGGGGAGAGAAGTTGAGCGGGCACGATGATGATGATGAAACATAGTCAGACTGACGGGCAAGAAACTATACTGCATGATTTACCAGAGAGCCGGAAACGGTGTTTGGGGGACTGAACATACCGGAGAACGTGATGACGCATCTGACGGGCAACATAGCGCGACGACTGACGCCTCAGCCGGTGAAGGTGCGGGCGGATATCGAGGCGACGTGCTTCGCATACTCGGGAATCGATGCCATTCGCACCGCCTTGAAATTGGGCGAATCCATCGGCACCCAATCCATCCCCATCAAGATCCGTTTGGTCGCCCCACCCTTGTACGTCATGGTCAGTAATGCTACCGACAAACAAGGCGCCATCGAGCTGCTCGAAACCGCCATCGAAAGAATCGCTGAAAGCCTCAAGAAGGACGGTGGTCAACTCGCTGTGAAAATGAAAGTCAGTACCCATCCATCCTCTCTCCATGCCCTATTTTCTTTTTTCTCCCCTTCAATCAACAAAGTATATTCACCTATTTCTTGATCTTGTTGCAGCCCAAAGCCGTCTCCGAGACAGACGACCTAGAATTAGCCGCGCTGATGGAGCGGGTTGCACGGGAGAACAAGGAGGTATCAGGAGACGAAGACAGTGATGCGGATTAAGCCTGTCTAGCTACCACCCCAATCTTTTTGCCCCACCCCCCGTGCAGGTGATGATGAGCTGTGGATGAATTGATAAAAGTTGTAAACAAACCCATTTAGCAAAGGAAGCAAAAAAATAAAAATAAATAAAAACACACAACTCATCTTATTCTTAGATATCCTTTTTGTTTGTTTGTTTTCATCTTGAACATGTTTCAACATCCTGCTAATCATTACAAAATGCTTACATATCCTGTTTAGAAGGAAAGCGTAAGATATTTTGGCCGGTCTTGACCCGCCTCAATTTTATTACCTTTGAAGCAACGGAGTCCTATTTTTTCTGCGCTTGCAAGGTCAGCTCTTGCTCTTGAAATAACATACACGGTTGAAGAGAGAGAGATGGCTTTCTCTCTTTCTCTGCCGGGGCTCGCCCAACTGGGCAAATCTCCCTGGCTCTCCCTCCCTACCTCAGCGTGCGTATCTCTCAGTCAGTAAAAAAACAAATGTCTATGCACATTCTCTGGGTAAAAAAAAAGGAGCAGAGCCGGTATAACAAAAAAGAAAGGGAAAAGAGCAATGTGATGTAAGCGAAGAAAGTCCCTGAGATAAATTTCCATACAGTGTTCAATCAAAAAAAAAAAAAAGAGGGAGAGGAGAAAAGAAGAGAAGAGAGACACATGGACGAGATGTGTTTTATACATGCATACACACACACAGATATATATAAGAGTATATTAATGTATACATACATGTGTGTGTATATGTGTGAGGAGGAGCAGTGAAGATACAGTATCAAAAGTTCGACACAAGGGAGAGAGAAAGAGAACGAGATATTTTTTTGGTGGTTTGTGGATTATACGAGATGGTAATGTGTTTTAAGTCGTATAGAGATGAAGGGGATCATGAGGAAGAAGAAGGAGATATGAAAGTGAGATGGAAGCAAAGGTAAGAGCCAAGCAACAGCGGAGAAATATCAAGACATGATTTTGGGGCAAAGGAAAAGAGAGAGAGAGTGGAAGGGACAGGCGACGAAATGATTCAAGCTGTAGAATGGAAGCCTAACGGAAAAAAGGAGTAAGGGGTCAATACCAGACTGCGAAAAAAAAATAGAGGGCAAGTTGACTGACTGTTGATTTCATCAAACAAGAGTTGCTTCAGCTCTTCTTTGCTAATCTCGTCCTTCTGACGGTCGAAAGCGAAGAAGTCCTCGTCGAGGGGAGGGGCGACGGGCTCGTCCTCGGGGTCATGGTAAGCCTCAAGGTAAGGATGCTGGAGAGCCTGCTCGACGGTGAGGCGTTTCTTAGGGTCAAAAGTGAGCGTCTTAGTGAGAAAGTCAATAGCGAGGGGGGAGGCGTTCGGGTAGAGCACATTGAAGGGCCGCTTCTTGCGGAACGGTAGCGCCCGGATGTAGTCCCGTGACCGCCGCGAGTTGATCGCGTAGAACTCGTCCAGCGTCGGCGTGCCCAGCACATCCAGAATTAATGTCAGCTGGTGGTGGTAATCCCGCCCCGGAAACAACGGCCGCCCCGAAAGCATCTCCGCCAAAATACATCCCACCGACCAGACGTCAATCGCCTTAGTGTATTGCTTGAATCTGAGGGTATGGTCGCCAAAGAAGCAGTTTTAGAATCACCTCCGCGGACTGCCCAAGTAGCATCAACACTTACGTAAGCATGATTTCAGGAGCTCGGTACCATCGGGTAGCCACATATTCCGTCATGAAACCGGTTTCTTGTTCGGCAGTGCGGACCGAGCGGGCCAACCCAAAGTCGCACACTTTGAGGTCGCAGTTTGCATTGAGAAGCAAATTGGACGGCTTCAAGTCCCGGTGAATGACGTCTGCGGAATGCAGCGCTTTCAGGGCGCGCAAGGTCTGGTAGATGAAATATTGGCAGTGGTCGTCCGATAAGTCTTGCGTGCGGATCACCCGATGCATGTCCGTCTCCATCAGTTCCTGTTTATACAAAAGGTTAACGTAAGTATCTTGGGTGGTCAGGAAGAGACCGTTTCTGCGACCGACCTGAATGAAGTAGACTTCCTTGAACGCCTCAATGGTAGGCGGACGAATGATATCAACGATAGAAATAATCTGGGATGTGTAAAAAAAAGGCGAAGCTGTCAGGTTGGCGTTGGACCAAACTAGACGAGGAAGAGGGAGAAGGACATACGTTTTCCGACACATTTTGTTCTTGGAAGTACTTGAGCAGCTTCAGTTCTCGCAACGTTCTCATACAGAACATGGAGTGATCGAACGGTGTGATCTGTAACAAGCAAATGTGTGCACGTCACGTTGAGAGAGAAACATGAGTTTTACAGATCACGACTAGCACGTATGTGTTTATAGCTGCAGTGATTTATATGTTTGTAGATGGAGAAAAAAAGATAAGGTTGGAGAGGGTGACCAACCTTCTTGATCGCGACCTTCTGGCCAGTGGGGCGATGGACGGCAGAGCACACGACCCCATAGGCACCCTCGCCAATCACATCCATGACGTGATATCTGCACATTAAAGCAATCGAGCGAGTGCAAAGATGATGTGTAAGTCAGCAGGCGGATTTCCCATGAAAGGAAGCAGGGATAAAATGAGCCTACTTGGATCCGACATTGAACCTGACCCTGCGCGGCTCAGCGGGAGTGCGTGTGGTGGAAGGCTTTTGGGTGGTCGAAGCATTGGTGACGGTGGTGGTGTTGGATGTGGTGGTGTTATTAGTGGTTGAGCTAGTGCTGGTGGTGGATGGGTTGGATGAATTATTGTTCATGTTGGGTCCTGAGGGGGGAAGCGATCCAGCGGTGGCAGAACCGGGAGGAAGAGCTACGGCAGCAGCCATTGGAGATTCCGCTAGAAACAAAGACGGAAAGAAAAAAAACCCGGTTTGTACGTGTCGCGTCAGCACAAACACGAGTCAAAAAACAAGCAAGAAAAGGCACATCGTTGCACACCTTAAAATATAATGTAGGAGGATGGATGGAGTGGTTCTTGGTAGTAAGGAATGGAATGGAAACGGCGTTTCAAAAAAAAAAAAAAAAAAAAGTTCAAGTCAAGGATTACAGGATGCGACTGTGTATGTATGGGAGCGGCTGACGAGGCAGACAAATAGACAAGAGTCCTCTTTAAGAGTGGGTCCTCTATGGATGGTAGTGAATGGGAGTTTATGGGTGAGGAGGGAGTAGGTTGTTCTTAATGAAGAGTGTGAATATTTAAGCAGACCAGGCTAAGCTCGAGTAGAAGGAAAACCAATCCGGGTGAAATGAGACCGGGGCTTGTTTAACGGTAACAGAGCGAGTTTGTTTGGGCTAGTTGCTATTGAAGCTCGGTTCTGTGCTTCTTCGTTTTCCCTTGTTTCGTTGCTGTTGATACGTTTCTTCTGGTTAAGTTCAACTTGTCATAGAAGTTCTTTTGTCCGTTTTTCCCTTTCCTCCTGATACGATGGTTTATGAAGGGGAGCCCGGGGAAATCGCAGATGAAAGGGAGCTTAGCTCGAATTAAATAACACCCTAAAGCACACACAGAGACTGAGGGAGAGAGAGAGAGAGAGGGTGTGTGTGTGTGTTTGTTTGTTTGTTTTGTGCGGTGCGTGCGCACGGTGTGCTAGAAGAGAATGCTGTTGTTGTAAATATGTATGTGGATGAGAAAGGGGTTTTCTTCTTGAATCGAAGATCGGAAGAGAAAGCGAGTCCAACAAGAAAGACTCTATGGGATTGCAGTTTCTTGGAAGTGGACACAAGGGATGATCTAAAGCCTCTAAGGTGGGAAGGAAGGATAGCTCTGGGCGTGCGAAGGGCAGTTCGCGGCTGAGAAAGAGGGTTGGCGGCGGAAGGAATCAAGCAAGCTCAGATGCTTCGGTAGAAATGTACGACTTTCAAGTTACATATGAGCTTATTTGGTTGCGCTGCCATGGGTTGGAACTTGTGCATGTATGGTGCTGGGTGTATTTGTTTGTGTCATGGAGAGGGAGCAAGCTTTTAACCTGTACAGACAGCGACCATGGGAGCTGGTTGCCCGGATTCCAAGAGAGGCGGAGGCGGTGGAAAAAGCTATCAAGTGCTTCTTCAACAACAGAATGTGGGTTTTCCTTGTTCCCTTTCGCAAGGAGGAGACCATCTTCCTGAGAAACTGACTCAAAACACCCACTTAATTCCCTTCTTAATGAAAAACAAAACCAATCTCAACGGGGACACTCCTTCATTTATATAGAGGTACTAGATCCGGAGTGGGTAGTCATGATGGAAGAGAGGCTCATGGAAAAACACCATCTTGTCTGGTACATATATTGGACTGCGTATCTCGTCTGTACATCACACCACGATCATTGAGCCACTTACTTGGAAGGAGGGCAATCGAGCACGAGTCTTCATGACCGCCAAGAGCAGGTCACCATGGCGATCAAGTGTATGATAGCTTTTTACATACAAACGGATATTTCCGAGGAAACAACAGTTCGTGATCAAAGAAAGGATAGACCGACATCGTCAATTGTCATTTATCTCATGATCGTACTCATTCCGGTTTCCCGGCTTCTTCAGCTTTAACCAAAAAAAAAAACATGGGGGCGGTGGATCTTGGTAGGATGTGAGCATGTGGGTGGAGCCATCCATGGAGCGTTAATGGAGCTACAAAACCAATTACAAGCAAGATAATAACACACTGATCGTCAACAATCACAACACCTGTGCAAATTTATTCAATCTTATCTTGCTGAATGTCCACCAGCTGGGAAGCCTCGTGTTCATGTATCCATTTTCTATCTAAAAGTATTATGGAGTGGCCATCATTAAATATGAAATCTTGGAGGAGGAACTCCAGAGGGTGGTTGGTCCAAACAGAACAATGCAACCACCCACCATGCGTGTTGAAGTGGACCAATATAAGATGTGAGGTGACTTGACAATGAGACCACACATGACGCCGGAATGCGTCCTTCCTCAGGGCAAGCTATTTGTAAGAGTGGTACGAACAATTGTAACCCTCATCTGAAAGGAAAAACATTTAAACATATCAAATGGCTTTATGGTTGAAAAAGTCCTGCAATGGACTTCCAAAAATTGGGACTTGGACAGCACACACCATTACATATAAAATTTCCACTCCAAAAATGGAAAAAATATTGGAGTCAAAACTGTACTCCACTCCACTTCAAATGTTTTGGAGTGCATTTAGCTGCAGCACCTAAAATCAAAATAGATTTTAGCACTGATCATTGGGTGTGGACATTACTTCTGGGGGTGGTTCATGTGTGCTGGCCTGTAAGAGCAGCGGCACTAGTTGGATTTGAACTGGATGCGCATGTCTAGGAAGCAAAGCTTTATGTTACACATCAAGATTCACCATGAAGTCTGTAAATAAGATAAATAAGGGGGGTGCTTTGATGCTTTCAAGCATTTTTGTTAAATTTTCCAGCTGCATGAAGTAAGACTAAACAAAGCATGATACTATTCCTTGCTTTTGCAAATAATCACAGCCATTTGATACTTTCTGATCCAACAAGCTTCTGTCATCCATTTACAGAATGGTTGGCCCTAACTAGTGCCAAACCAGCAGAGCGTGAAAATCCCCCTAGTAATTTGGATTAATCAAAATTAGTTTGCTTTATCATCATGTTTTTAACACTTTGCTTGCAATGAAGAAGAAGCATTTCATACCATCTTGTAGCACCTAAATTCCAGTGAGCACCCAGAATTGACAAATTGATGATGTAGTTTTGTTTTTCCTCAGTGTCAAAATGGTTTGAATTGCCATTATTATCATTTAAAAGTATTGATCCATGTTTTCAAATGAGCAATAAAATATGACTGGCCTGCTGGCTGTGTTCTGGGATGTGTGTGTTTCTACAGAAGAATACATTTCTCAGTGAGCTTCCACTGATTAACTTGAATTATATCTTTGATCAATGACATTATTCATCGTGGATACAAATTAATGCATGCTTTTTAATCAGAAATATGTATTTGACCATATGAGTGAAATGATTGATGGTCATCATGAATTCAGTATCTCTGCAGAAACAAAAATCTACTAGTTACCATCCTGCACTCTAGAGATATGAAAACCTCTTGCAGAACTTTTTTGGCCTGAGTACAGATCTCAAAGTTGTTAATCCCCAAAGTGAAGGAGCCAAAGTCAATTGGCAAAACTGTGTGGTGTTGGTAATCCAGGGATAGGTTGTCACTGTGGCCACATGTGCAATGGAAGCTGCTTCCTTCACCACCAGACAAGCCATCTATTGCAAATTTGCACCCTCTTACAATGACAAATAAACCCAGCCCATCAAGTTCTCCATCTTGCTCTTCTTGTGACTGAGGTCCCTGTATGCAACACACTTCAACAGAAGAGGGAATTGGCTACCGACTTAAGAGGTCATGAACATCTTGAAAAACTTATTTCTATTCTTGAGGGCATTTTCCACGGGAGGGGGGGGGGGGGGCTGGGACGGATGCCGCGGGTTACATCACGGAAGCAGCTGTTCTCTTCGGAAGGGTCGCTCGCCATCTCCGTACGGATGACAAAAGGTTGAAGGAAGTTATCTATCACGCGCTTGGTCGATGCGCTCAAAACTCCCTCTGAGGTGGTCCAAAGCGCAGTGTCCGACTGTTTGCCACCATTGTTACGTCTTCGCAAAGAGCAAGTAGGAGCAAGTGCCTATCCTCATCCAACGGCTTCTCGACGATACCCTTAATGCCACGAAATATGCCAAACGGCAAGGGTCAGCTTACGGATTGGGCGGGGCGATTAAGGGGCATGGGATGACATGTATTCAGGAATTTTCAATTGTCAATCGCTTGCGTGACGCATTAGAAGATAAGAAGAACTCTCGAGCTCGGTATGTAAGGAGCTTTATTTGCGTTTGAAATATTGGCCAACTCTCTTGGCCGTTTGTTTGAGCCGTACTTGATCCCAACAATATCTGCTATGCTGACCGCATTCGGAGATAGCGCAGCTGAAGTTCGAGAAGCCATTCAAGATACCTCCAGAGAAATCATGCGCGGACTCTATGGGCACGCTGTCAAACTGATATAACCATTGCTACTCGACGGATTGGACGATTAACAATGGAGAACCAAAAAAGGTGCTATTGAGCTGATGGGTGCCATGGCGTACTTAGCATCAAAACAACTCTTGATGTCCCTCCCAACCATTATTCCTCGCCTAACCGAAGTGCTGACAGATACTCACGCCCAAGTTCGCGCAGCTGCTAACAGCAGTCTCAAGAGGTTCGGACAGGTGGTGTCCAATCCAGAAATATCAGCCATGCAAAACATTCTACAAGCAGCTCTAGTCGACCCAGCACGGAAAACTGGAAAAGCGTTAGACAGTCTCTTGGGCACAGCATTCGTGCACTACGTGGATACCTCTTCACTTGCTCTGATTGTACCCATCATAGACAGGGGTCTTCGGGAAAGGAGTGCGGAGATCAAAAGAAAAGCTACTCAGATCGTTGGCAATCTGGCAACTCTAGCGGAATCTAAGGATCTTTCAGCTTACCTTCCTCAATTAATGCCCCGAGTTAGGCAAGTTTTGGTTGATCCAGGTATGTCGCCAATCGTTCTTATGAGAATTATTGACGGCATGCTGATACTCCAATACTAGTTCGGGAGGCCCGAGCCACTGCCGCAAAAGCTCTTGGTAGTTTAGTTGAACGCTTGGGTGAGGAAAGCTTTCCGGAGTTGGTGCCTTCACTTTTTGACACGCTGAGGACCGAGGTGCCTGGTGTCAATCAGCAAGGAGCGACTCAAGGACTCAGTGAAATCATGTCAGGCCTGGGTACTGAAAAGCTCGATGATCTCCTGCCTGATATTATCACGAACACGAGTAGTCCAAAAGCATTTGTCCGTGAAGGATTTATTTCGCTTTTAGTATTCCTGCCAGCGACGTACGGAGATCGATTTTCTCCATACCTTGGGAGAATCATTAGACCTGTCCTGAACGACTTGGCCGATGACTCTGACTATGTGCGAGACGCATCGATGCGAGCCGGTAGGATGATTGTAATTAACCATAGTACCAAGGCCATCGAGCTGCTGATGCCAGAGCTTGAGCAAGGTCTCTTCCATGAAAGCTGGCGAATTTGGCAAAGGTCAGTCATCGACTAAGGCTTATCCAAGCGTGACAGGAGAAAAAAAAAACTGATCCAGCCCACTCTCATTTTGGAAACGTTTGGAATGCAGCTGTATACAGCTTCTTGGAGACCTGCTGTTCCGTATTTCCGGCATCGCTGCTAAAGCAGATCCTGGAAACGAAGAAGGTGAAGAGGATGAAGTCGCAATGCCTACTGCTAATGCCTCGCGAGTCGCTTTGGTTGAGACATTGGGCAAAGAGCGTCGAGATAGAGTTTTGGCTGCAGTCTATATCACCAGACAAGATTCAGCGTCGATCGTCCGCACAACATCGGTTCACATCTGGAAGGCATTAGTCAATGTGAGAATTTCCTTATACCAGCTTGCTATCTCTAATACTAAACTCGTGACATGAAATCATGCAGAACACCCCTAAAACCGCGCGTGAGATCATGCCTACATCAAGTAAGTAGCCTGTCCTTTCTTTGATTGTAAATCACAAGCTTTCATTTGCTTGAGTAAATCCAAGTTGAACTTGAACCTAGCTGCCAATCATTCTGGGAGTGTAGGTGGCTCAGACGTGGAGCAAGGCACAGCATCCATGAAGAAGTTCGAGATGGAGTGGCTCCCTGATGTGCAATGCACAGGTTGTATAGGGTGGCCTTATAAGCTGCCATGACTTATTTTTGGCTGGAGGACTGGGCAGGGCTCCCAGGGAGGGAAGGGACAGAAGCTTTGGCCAGGGATGTTGCTGTAGTTTGATGGTATGACGGGAATTGGAGGAGCGGTGGGGCTTGGCTCAAACAAGTGTGGGGTATAGGGTTGGCTTCAGGTGTACCTGCTCCCACCATCTAACATGTGTAAGTTATGTAAGCTTAGTGGATAACAAGACGAGAACTTGCATAGAAGCCACATTGTATTTCTAATTGCCAACCCAGCAAGCCAACCCCTCTTTTTTGGTGCTAGTGTTGATCTGGATCAAATTTTGAGATGCATGCTACTCCCACCTGGAGTCTGGAGATCATCAATGACCCCTCTTTTCTTAAAATAAAATTTCTTAAAAGAAAAGCAAAGGTAGAAAAAAAGAGCAGAAACTCCAGAATATGGGTCACTTTGAAACATTCCTGATTATTTTTCATTCAGAGATATTGATGATCACCAATTAAATCCTCTTCATTACCGTTTTGAATTGAACCAAAGTTGGTACAACTAGAATTAATTACCCTGGCAAAAAAAAAAAGCAACAGTGCTAGGAATCTGTTGGTGAAGCTCAATAACTACAACACAATTGCAAGAAGATTTCTTCCTGGCGCCCACATGAAATTTAAGACACATCCCCGGCAGAAAGAAATGCTACCATAGATGACAACGCGTGCCTGTGGCACCTAAAGCGATTGTCCATGATCAAACATAGAGAGAGGGTTAGTTTAACAACAGCTTACCCGGCCTTTGCGAGCTACCGACGGGAGGAGAAATGTCATCAAGGGTATATACAAGCTGGGTGGCCAGGACGGTCGCGACGACCCTCCCCGACAGACGCTTCCCGACGTAGGCCGAGATCTTGTTCTTGAACTTCAAGTCTTCCTTGGTGACCTTTGTAAATAGACGCGTGTCCGACCGATACAAATGCCGGTTAAGATAATCCAAGAAAGGTAAGATTAGTATGGGAGATTCACGAGGGAGAGGGAGAGATCAGAGGGGACGAAACTTGGAATGCAAGGTTGGGATCAAAGATGCAGAGATCGCACTGGTAACCGGGAGCGAGGGCGCCCTTGCGGGGGTGCAAGCCAGCAAAGGCTGCAGGGCGTTCGCAGAGCCACTTGAGGAGATGGCCATGGAGATGGGGGAAGCTTCGGGCGGCGCCCTCAGTCCAGAGGAGACTCAAGCCGAGGCCGAGGCCGCCAATGCCGCCCCAGGCGTCCATCAGGCTTCCTTTCTCCTTCAGCTCCGGCGTGCACGGCGAATGGTCCGACACCACGAAGTCGATCGTGCCCTCCGCCAGCCCCGCCCACAGCGCCTCCCGGTTCCCCGGCGTCCGGATCGGCGGACAACACTTGTACTCCGCCCGTCCGTCCGGAATCTCATCCGTCGATAGCGTCAAATAGTGCAAGCAGGTCTGTGTGTGCACATATGGGTCCCGCCGGTCTCAGCTTGTTGGTCTCCTCAGAATCATTCTGGCAGATTTACTGCTCATGCATACCTCGGTCGTCAGGGGGAGGCCATGCACCCTCCGGGCCTCTCGGATCATCGGCAACGCGTCCGCCGCGCTGAGATGCACGATGTGAGTGCGCAGCGCCGGGTATTTCTTGTGGAGACGGATGACCAGCTCGATCGCATCCAGCTCCAGCCGGGGGGCCCTGGAGGACAAGAAGCTCGCATAGAGATTCGGGTCCCCATTTCCGCCCTGCCCCTTGCCCTCGTCGAAATCTTCATCTTTCGTCGTGGTGCCACTGTCCAGCTCCGCATGAAACATCAACAACGACTTCGCATCCTGTTGAAGAGAAACAACACTCTTCTCATATCAGCTTCCTTTCCTCCTTACATTCATACATCTCTCTCCATTTCACAAAATACAAAAGGAAAGGGCACACCTCGAGGATGGCCATCGATTTGTCGAGCTCAGCAGCTGACACACACGGGAACTCGTCCACCCCGGACTCGATCAAGAAGCACTTGAAGCCCTTGACACCGGCGTTGACGAGGGGCACCAGATGTTCCTGGAGTAGCGGGCGGGGGAGTTTGATATGGTTACACTCGTCAGAGATGGTGACCGAATCAAAAAAAAAAAAAAAAAAACAGGGGCGAAAAGTGATCGGCTGAATGATTTACTCACCTGGTTCCCCGGGATCACTCCGCCCCAGAAGGCCACATCCACAAGACACTGGCCCTCTGCGGCGCGCGTTTTTTCGCGCAGATTGGCGAGCGTGGTGGTGGGAGGAATGGCGTTCAAGGGCATGTCGACAAGGGTTGTGACGCCTCCGGAGGCCGCGGCCTGTGGAGGGTGCGAACCAGCGGGACGCAGAAGGCAAGAAGATGAGTCTGGAAGGAACTGATCAGCTCAAGATAGAAGGGGAGGAGAGAGTTGACGTTGGTGCCAGTTTCAAATCCCTCCCAGGCAGTCCGCCCAGGTTCGTTTAGGTGCACATGCGGGTCGACCAAGCCGGGGAAGACGAGGTAGGTGGCGGGCAGATGGTGGTACTCGGTCTCGGGACCGTAGCTGGTGCGCGGCACGATGCCCGGGCGGACGGCGGTGATGAGGCCCGTGTGGACCGATGCCTCGAGGGTCGCCGGCTGCGCCTCCGAGAACTGCGAGCAGCCCTCCGGCTCCGATCCCCATCCGCCGGGACTCGGTAGCATCGCACGCTCGATCGCATACACCACTTGGCGAACCAACGCCGCCCGAGTCGTCCTCTCCATCGGTTGCGCTCGGTGCTGGATGATGGTCGACGTTGAGCAAGAATGCAGCCCCAAATGTAAAACTATAGTATGGATTATCAACTTTGCTTATTTCATATTTGTGTCATTCTCATCCGTCTCATTCATTTTATTTCATATTCTCAATTTTCATTTCATAATCCTAAGTTAGTATATTTCATAATTCTACTTTCACGTTTGTTTCTATCTTTCCAAATATCTCACCTGCTTTCATCATCAATATTTAAGATCATGTATTGGCTAGCCAGTTGCGGTTCCTCACCGATTCTCACCCGCAACTGTCTAGCCAAGGAAAATAATTGACATATTTTCTTTATCTTATAGGTCTGTTTTATCTGTTTCACCTTTTCTCTATCTATGAAATAAATCACCGATTCTCACCCGCAACTGTCTAGCCAAGGAAAATAATTGACATATTTTCTTTATCTTATAGGTTAAAAGCCGGCTCTACCATGAGTTCAAAGAAAAGAACAACTTCTAAGGCCAAAATGACAGACGAAGCGGCGAACCCCGAATCTCGGTCAAACACGCCCATGGTTGGAGATCAATCCACCACGGCCAACCCACCATCATCCTCCAAACAACGTACGGTCAACACCAATGCGCAAATCTGTTTCATGGACCATCGACTATCCAAGATGGAAGAGCAATGGGACAGCGTACTTGTCGCGCTCAAGAATTTATCAACACACGTCGCAAACTTATCCACCGACCAAGGCAGCACAAGCCAGCACAAACCAACCCCAAACCCCAAAGACGACCACGACAGAGAGAACTCACCGAAGTATACATTCCACATGAAGAACTTCCTCAAGGACCCCATGGCCCTACACCAATCAATCCACACTACTTTTGAGACGCTGAAATTCAACGGTGACAACTTCACCACATGGGAACGACAAATCAACAACACGCTAGATTTTGTTTTCCACACCAACTCTTTCCTCCACAACAATGGCTGGGAATTACTCAACCCCGACCATCAACCATCAGTCCTCATACTGCTTCGATCTTCCATTGACACCGTCCTATTGACCGCTGTAGCCGGGATCAAGGATCCAAAGAGACTTTACATGTCTATTAGTGACCGCTGCAAGAGAAGTGATCGACAGCATAAATTGAACTTAGTTGCACGACTCCAAACACTCCTATCATCTGAACGGCAACATTCCAATGCAACCTACCTCCAGCAATTCCAAGAATTCTTTGTTGAAATAAAACATCGCAACATCTCCCTTGAAGAATTAATTGGCCTGATCCTCCAATCTTTTGTTCAACCACCGACCAACATCGATGCGAACGCTTTTCGCAACAACATCAACCACCAACTAAACACGCTTGACGAAATCCCTTCTTTCGATCGGGTTTGCCAAGCAATCACACAGATTGAAGGCAAACTTAACTCTACTACCACGGGAAACTCTTCCGACAACCCTATCATAGTGAATCAACTTCAATCTAAACAATCCAGGAAACAACACCTTCAGCAATCCAACAAAGGCAAAAGACCAGACGACAATCAGTCACGATCCGCGCCTTTTGGACCCAGAGCCCTTGCGAACGCGTTAAGCTTCCAAGGAAAACAACCGTCACTCACCCAAATGGAAGAGAAAGGCTCGACGTGCAACTACTGCAACCGAACCGGACACTGGGCGTCCAATTGCCGCACCCTAGTCCGCGACATACAGTCAGGCAAACTACAATTTGACCAATCCGGCAAAAATAAAACCGACGTGGTACATGTACAAGCCATCGACACCAATGCCATCGCTTCCGATACTGTACTAGTGGACTCAGGGGCTTCTGCTTGTGTAAGCGGTGACTCTCCGTACTTTACCCTTGAATCCAGGCTGACAACGCCTATTCCCGTCCTCCTGGCCTCTGGAAAACCCTCTATGTCACTAACCGGGGTTGGCAGTCTGAAGATCCCCACCCCTAGTGGCACCATTAGGATCAAGAACGTATACCACCAACCCTCCATTCCCTATGTCATACTTTCTCTCGGTCTACTTACCTCCAACGGATTCCGCCCTGTCTTCAATAACAACTGCGACATGAAACTCGTCCACCAGAACCACATCTTCCACACCACATTCTCCAACTACTGCTGGAACCTCATCACATCCAGACCAAATCCAACACCTCCCAACATCACCCTGCACTCCATGTCAAGCAAGCCATCAATGGAATGTGTCAAATGGCACGAACGGCTGGGGCATGCCAACGACAAAGTAGTTCAACAATTTATCGAACGATTTGTCCCTGCAGATATTTGACCACAATGGACACCATTCTTCTGCGAGAAATGCTACATGGCTAAATTGACCGGCCGGCGTTTCCTACCACCCTCTATTGTACCAAAGAAAGATCCTCTGGATATGGTTGTGTCCGACGTCATGGGACCTTTTGACCCAGACGTACATGGTTTCAAATTCACAGTCACCCTTCGAGACCATGCCTCTATGTTCACTTTTGTTTCCCCTATGCATACCAAGGCTGATGTCCCTGAAAGACTCAAGGTTTGGTTCGACACCCTCTTCACACATCTCGGCCGCTACCCCAAGTTCCTACGATGCGACAACGGTGGCGAGTTCATTTCCAAACGTTTCAAAACGGTACTGAACAACCGAGGGATTACTCTAGTTACTTCTGCACCATACCATCCCGAGGAGAATGGGGAGGCGGAACGGGTCAACAGAACCATAAACGACATGGCACGTGTAATGTTAAACAACTCTAATCTCCCCTTTGAATTTTGGAGCTTTGCCCAACAAAGCGCCGCATACATCCACAATCGAATACCGCACACCCGAATCTCCCCTAAAACACCTATTGAATTACTCTTCGGCCAACAACCAGTCCTTGAATATTTATACCCATTTGGTGCCCGTGCTCTTGTTTTCAAACCAAGCGACAAACGGGACAACAAATTCTCTCCCCGCGCCGAGGAATGCTTCCTTGTTGGATACCCACCATCAGGGAAAGGTTGGATATTCTACAACCAAGAACTCCGTACATTGACACAATCTGCCAACGCTATATTTCCAGACTTTCTACAACTACCCTTGCCGAACGTCGAAGTAGTCAACCAGCAACTCCCCATTGAAATTCGGGAACTACGTTTAGGCGAGGTGCCCACAGATGAAATTGCCGCAGCACAAGATCAAGCCGTGCAGTCCCTCCCAGTCCGGTCCAACATTGCTATTCCTCAAAGCATCCATCAAGCCTTGTCAGGAACACACAGCAATGAGTGGCGTCAGGCAGCGGAGCAGGAACTCAAACAGCTTGATAGGCTGGATGTCTGGTCAGTCGTAGAACCATCGAAGAAGATTAAAGTCATTGGTGCGCGTTGGGTCTTTGCGCTGAAAAGGGACCCACATGGTGAAATTAACAAGTTCAAAGCACGATATGTAGCACGGGGCTTCAACCAGCGGCCAGGTCAAGATTGTGGCGACAAATACGCCCCAACCGCTTCATTGGCAACACTTCGTTTGTTGCTCTCCATCTCAGTCCAAAAGGGTTATACCACCCACTCATTTGATGTTAGTTCTGCTTATCCATACAGTCCCATCAATGAAGAGGTCTACGTGAAACCTCCCACCAAACTCCGACCGGACCTGAAAGGAAAGGTCCTGCGTTTGAAAAAGGCCCTCTACGGTACCAAACAGGCAGGAAGATGTTGGTGGCTCCACTTCAAACAAATCCTATCCAAACTCAACTTCACGGCTTCTGAAGTCGAATCATCACTGTATATCTACACACGCGGCAATGTGTCCATTTTTATCTGGATGCACGTTGATGACGGACTTGTCGTTAGCAATTCTCCAGAAGCGCTGACAGACCTCCGATCTAAACTTACCAAACACTTAGACGTCAAATGGAAAGCTTCAGTCGATCAGATTGTGGGTTTGAATGTCCATCAAGACTTGCCCAACATGTACATCGAACAACACCTACTTGCAAACCAGGTGGTAAACGGCTACAACCGACGAACGGTACATCAAAACACACCACTTCCTGACCTACCACTGTCCACGTCCACCGATCAACCAGTCGAGCCCAATCAATTCAGGTCTGTGCTAGGCTCCCTCATGTACCTCGCATGTGGCACACGTCCCGACATCTCATACGCCGTTAACATGTTGGCGCGATTCAGCAACTCCCCGCCCAAATCCCACTGGCGAGCACTGGACCATCTCGTAGGCTATCTCAAGAAAAACCCGAGAAGGGGCATCAGATTCAAACCAGGAGAAGCCTCCGTCAAACTTTTTGTCGATGCGGGATGGGGGGGCGAACATGAGAGGTCTACCACGGGTTTCATCTTGCAACATTACGACAACCCCATCGCGTGGGGCTCCAAACGACAAGATGTCGTCGCCATGTCCACCTGCGCAGCTGAATACGTTGCACTTTCAATTGCAACTCAAAACCTGGCCAACCTCAAAATAGTCCTTGATGACATTGACCCGGTGACTAAGTATGAAATCTTATGTGATAATCAGGCAGCGGTACTGGTGGCAACGGACAACGCATCCCGTAAGAAAACTCGGTATCTTCAGAGGGCATTCTACTTCGTGAATGATTTTGTTCGCCAAAATCAAGTACAGTTGTGTTGGATTTCAAACGATCAGCAACTCGCAGATATATTCACCAAACGTTTAGCTGCGAATAAACACCAACAAGCAATCGAATCCATCAATCTGTCCGACATACCACCACAATACTTCAAAACCCATATCAATGGCTCCTAATTTTTCTTTATTTCTTCTCTTTGTTTGTAATTTTTTTCTCTTCTTCTCAATTTTTTATTCTCGTCTCTATTCTAGTCTCTATTTCATTTTATTCTCTCTCCGTTTATGTTTGATTTCTTTTCCTCAAACCTCCAGTACCCTATTCACCAAAATCGCCTAAGTCATGAAATGAATCAAAGTTGGGGGGGGGGGGGGGCTGTAAAACTATAGTATGGATTATCAACTTTGCTTATTTCATATTTGTGTCATTCTCATCCGTCTCATTCATTTTATTTCATATTCTTAATTTTCATTTCATAATCCTAAGTTAGTATATTTCATAATTCTACTTTCACGTTTGTTTCTATCTTTCCAAATATCTCACCTGCTTTCATCATCAATATTTAAGATCATGTATTGGCTAGCCAGTTGCGGTTCCTCACCGATTCTCACCTGCAACTGTCTAGCCAAGGAAAATAATTGACATATTTTCTTTATCTTATAGGTCTGTTTTATCTGTTTCACCTTTTCTCTATCTATGAAATAAATCACCGATTCTCACCCGCAACTGTCTAGCCAAGGAAAATAATTGACATATTTTCTTTATCTTATACCAAAGACCTTCACTATGTTTGTAAATATCTTCCAATCTGCAGCAATATGTAAATAGATCTTCAAAGCACCAGAACACTTTTTTAGTTTAATTCAGATTATAAGTAACATTGACGTTCATTCTTGGTGATTCGGAGCTCACTTTATTCAACAACTTGGTCACTTCCGAACCACAGCACTGTGATCCTCGTTTCAATGTGCACATAAGGCTTGGAGCGTCAATCCGGCTGGACAACCCAAGGCAAGACCGCTTGTGGCACACCATCTCCGAAGTTCTGACTCGCTCATCTGCATCATGCACGCAGAAGAGCGCAGACGCCCTAACTTAACTAAGTCCCTCCGACGAGGAAGGTAGTCCTGCAGGGACCCTCCGAACCTCCTTTGGAGGGTCCCTTCGGGAGCCCCTCGGAGGGACTTAGTTAAGTTAGCGGAGGGTCCCTGCGGGACCCCCTTGGAAGGACTTAGTTAAGTTAGGCAGACGCCCCTGCCCACACACCCAAGTGGAGGCCACCACTCCAGACAACTCCCAAACCGCTTCACAATGGAAGAAAGGAGGCTGGTATCTTTTGCATCACAAAACACAACGCCGTGGAACCAGCCCTTTTGAAAGCGCATCATAACTAACTGGGTCGCAAAAAAAAAACTGACTGCACAGCCCACCACAAGAGTGGCCCAAAAAACAGGCACACACTATGGAGGCCCTGAACTGACATGTCGGCTGTTTTTTTCAAAAAATGCGCATCGAAACCCCCCCGCCAAAAAGGAAAAAAAAACTATTTGATTCCCCCTGCCATACCGGCCAAAGCCCACATGATACATTGCACGTGTCCGGCAGGATCAGAGAAGATTGATCCAGCCTTGGAATGTGTTTGTGTACAGCTAGTACATACCCCCACAAGGTACGGGTAGATGTAACCATACCCTTATAAAGGGTGCAATATCCTTACCATTATAAGGGTACAATACCTGAAGCCTTATAAGAGTACGTTCATACCTGTATCCTTATAAGGGTACGCATATGGACGTACCCTTATGAGGGTACGGCCATACCCATACCTTTATAAGGGTACGGTCATATTTGTACTCTTATAAGGGTACGGTCATATTTGTACTCTTATAAGGGTACGGTCATATTTGTACTCTTATAAGGGTACGGTCGTATACTCATGCCCTTATAAGGGTACGGCCGTACCAATACCTTCATAATAAGGGTAAGGGAGTACCAATACCCTTATAAGGGTATGGTTGTACTGATACCCTTATAAGGGTACAGTTGTACCAATACCTATAAGGATAAGATTGTACTGAAACTCTAATAGGGGTACAGTTGTACCTGTACCCTTATGAAGGGTACAACCATACCCTTATAAGGGTTTCAGTACAACCTTACCCTTATAAGGGTATTGGTACAACCGTACCCTTATAAGGGTATGGCTGTACCCGCACTAAAAGTAATTCATTAGGACGGTTCAGACTGGATAGTTTTATCCAATCCGTAACCACATGTCAGCAAGCGTCCCACGCCAAATTGGCTGGAGCACATGGTTAAACGCTTGCTGATGGGTGACGGATTTAGGCCCTACGTGAACTGTCCTATTGAGTCAAGGGTACAGGTACAGATGTGCCACCAGTACCATTGCATGTGTTTTTGAAGCGTACATTCAGCAGTACACTTGCAAGGGCAGATCAGTACGTATACACCCTACAGCCTATAAGAATACAGGCTGACGCTTTTGGCAATGGTTGGCAGAGCAGAGATTTGGCCAGTATGCCTGGCCATTTGGCGAGAAAATGGCCAGTATGGCGGCTCAGCTGTCCTAAATGGCGGAATTTCACCATATTTTGTCCAAAGGGAATTGAATTGCCAACCCCTGTTATTTGAAGGAACAACCCCCAATTATTTTGGGACCTTGTGACAACCAGCTTCCAACGTCTGAAACTGGTCCAAATTTGGTAAATTGTTCCGACCCCCCAAATGGGGGTTGCTGATACAATTTTGACCTGTGCCCAGGGGGTTGTTGACTTAATTTGGCTGAAATGCCACCGCCAGGTATTTTTTGTTCAAACCATCTCTCAACCACTTATACACAGCATTGCACCACATAAATTATATGATAAAAAAAGCCAAAAAGAGCATTAAAAACATCTGTAACATCAAAGTTCAAGTAAATCCACCATGCAGCATGCTATAATGAAAAATGAATTATTTTGACAAGGTCCTAGTTGTTCCTCTTTAGTGTGACATGAACCATAGTTGAAAAAAAAAATGAAAAACAAGGTAACCCTCCTATTTTTCCTCCTTTTCAATTATTTTCCATAGCCCATTATTAATTTACATTTTATATCACTTCACATACACTACAAACATTTGCAAATCTGCCCAGAAAGAAAATGTAAAATCGGGATGGGCAAAACATATACCCAATTTTACAGAAAATGGTCAGAAGTGAAAAATAAGCTTTACTGAGCATGCTCAGCAATTTTTTTTTTTTTTGAGAAACTGAGCAGAAATGATTTTTATTCATTATGGCAACTTTGGGGGATTTTGCTGAGCATGCTCAGTTTTGCTCAATTTTTGTTACTGAGCCATTTTGTTGAAAAAAGTTAACATTTTGCTAAACCCAAACAGTAGTTTTTTCTTTACGTGAAATTACAAATGTTTGTAGTGATACACAGTACAAATTCAAAATGAAATTCTGTGGCAGATTTACAGCTTGAATGAATCTGACACATCCCCTTGATAAAACAGCCAATGTTGATGATCTTAAAATTCATCTGGTTCTTCTGTTTCAGCTATCTTCCATAGCCCATCATTCCCTTAAAATCTGGATCATTTTTTCCACATCAGATAAATTGTTCTACACATTCCTGAAAATGGAACATTCATGTTACATTTCCCTTGCTCAAAAACCCTCAAATTAAGAAGTCAACCATGATCCTGTTTTCCTGATTTTTCAAACATTTTCCACAGCAAATACTTAGTTTACATTTTAGTTTATTTTCATTACATTTATTTTGATTTTTGATCAGACACAATGAACATATCTCTTAGACATTTACTTTTCAATCAGAGAATAACTCCCCTCTTTCATGTTCTTCTGCTTCATGATTTGGGTCCCACACATGCCAACACAGATCTCATATTTCCAATGCAATAAAACCACATTTTACATGTAGCAGTAATTAGTAAAAGAAAGACAATCCTGTGGAGGCTTTTTGGCTAGGGGGTTGTCTCGCAACAAAAAATGCTCAAAACAAAGCTGTGACCCCTGGGGGAACCGGGGATTTTGAAAACCCCAGCTTGGGAAAAATTGAACAGACAATCCCCAGTCTGCGGAACTAAATTGTATCCGCAACCCCCTATTATGTCCAGGACCAGAAAGACCACTTCTGGACCATCCTGGGACGTCCAAAGCCAGTTGTCACAACGTCCTGAAATAATTGAGGGTTGTTCCTTCAAATAGCAGGGGTCGGCAATTCAATTCCCTTGTCCAAATTGGCGCTTCAGGGCCTCCATACACACTAGAGCTTGCCACTTTGCACCCGCTGCGGGTATCTGCTATCCGCCCAGGCAAGCGGATGCGGATGCAGATGTCTGAGATTCTGGGAAAACCCAGCGGGTATCCGGATACTTGTTGCCCACATCTGCTTTCTCAGCTGGGACCAACGGGGTCAGCTGGTTGGGCAAGACTGAATCTTTCCACATGAGACGGCAGATCGTCCTGGAGTATGTGATAGGAGATGGTCACCAGGCGCGTAAGTGGTTACGCCCGGATGAGCCCCCACTTACGGAAATGAAATCTGGAATGCCAACACTTACAATTCCAAAAGGAACAAATTAAGAATGTATCCTGCAAAGGACCTGGGACACCAATTTAAGGACAGTGTCAGTGCAACCACGTCCACTTGCTTGAAACTTGTCAAAAAAGCAAGCAATGTAAATGCCAAGGTACCCGGGCACCCGCCTAGAGCTTGGCTGAACACAATGAAAAATGGAACAAAGCCATCACCCCTATTTCCCCAGCCATCCTACTTGTAGGATTTTTTGGCATTAGGAAGGTGTGGGCGCTTGCAGCCGCCTTGATGAACGGGAGCTTTGGTTGATTTCCCTGTTTGGAGGCAAAAATGGGGCAATCTCCAGATTTGTTTATGGTGATGCAGCCCTGCTGGAAATATGGGTTAAGCAAACGCCGTTGGTAGGGAAAATTGGGGGGAATCCGGTTTCCTGTGGAACGTTTCGATTCAGCAGCCGGGACCGACAGTCTGGGCTGGAAGACTTTCAGCGACGGTCTGAGCTGGCAGACTGTCAGCCCAAACCGTTGGTCTTGGCTGACAGTCTGCCAGCTGGGACGGTTGGTCTCAGCTGGCAGACTGTCGGCTGAGACCAACGGTCCCAGCTGGCCGACTGTCAGCCAAGACCAACGGTCAGCTGGGACCATCGGTCTCAGCTGGCAGACTGTCAACTGGGACCAACGTTCAGCCGGCACCGACTGTCTCAGCTGACAGACTGTCAGTCAGGACTGACGGTCTCAGCTGATAGACTGTCAGCCGGGACCGACGGTCTCAGCTGATAGACTGTCAGCCGGGACCGACGGTCTCAGCTGACAGAAACAGTCTGGCAGCCGGGACCGATGGTCTCAGCTGGCAGACACGGTCTGTCAGCCGGGACCGACGGTCTCCGCTGGCCAGTCTGTTAGCCGGGACCGACGGTCTCCGCTGGCCAGTTGTTGTGACCCAGTTAGGGCTCACATGGTAATACTCACCTAGCCACCGTAGCCACAACTGTTTGACCGTGATTTCATGTATATAGTCTGTTCCATCCATATATACAAGAAAATAATCATCTTCTACCAAAACCACTTGTCGGGTTCCTTTAGGTTATGAGCGCCTAAACATTCTCGCTACTCAGAAATTCGACTACAAACGTTCCTTTTTTGTCATCATTCCAGAGGTATCCCAGAGTAGGGAGTAATCGGCCTGATAGTTCTCATCTCCAAGTCATCATTGTCTAGGTATCCCAGCGTAGGGAGTAATCGCCCTAGCTTATATATCTATCATTCAGTTTTTTTTCGCTCCGTTGTATTCACATCCTTTTTGCTATCACCGTATCTACTTGTCCCACGTCATATCCACATTTCTGGTTTTTTTTTGCCCGCCCTGGATTAGGCAACAGCTGAAGCGAACTGCTGATTAAGCTGCACAAAGAGTAGCCTCCATGTGTATATTTTGACTTGGGACGCCGAGACAAAGGGCCAAAAAGCACGCAAGCAGAGGCCTAGCTATCCGCCCAACCCAGCCCCCCGTTTTTTTTTTTCACTTCACTTTCTTCTTCCAATTTTTCTTCTCCCCGTCTTTCCCATACTCTTACCTCACCATAACTCCCTCATTTTCCCGACTCCGTTTAAAAAAATAAATAAATAAATAAATAAAACAATAATAATACCCCCCCTCTTCCATTTCCACGCTCTTTCCATCTCCACAACATCTCTCCCTTCTCTCTATGGCTTCCCCCGGCGGCTCCAACAACAACACTGTTCTCAACCAGATGCAAGCAACTCACGGCGCGGCGGATCCTGTCAATATTTCTGAAGACAGGAACACCGCGGCCATTATCACGTCCGTCACGGGACAGATTCGCAACGATGATCGTTTGCGTCCTGACGGCTCAAACTATGCGGCCTGGAAGGATTTCCTAGAGGAAAGGCTTCGCGACGCAATCAATAACCCCGACTATTTGCGTTTCCATTCTTTCAATGCCACTCATGAACGCATAGTCCGGTCGATCTTCAAATCATCAGTTGATCGTGGTATCCGCCGTAGTCTTGGACGGTTTAACAACGCCTACGACATGTTCGTTGATGTAAAGGCCCGCTTCACTACAGTCAGCAGAGCAGCACAACTCAATCTCTTCCGCCGACTACTGCGTTTTGATATCCGCAACCACCCAACCACTGCCACAATTGGCCCAGCAGTTGACGATCAGTTTGATGCACTGGAGGAGATGAGCGTCACGCTCACGCGCGATGAGCTTGCAGGGCTCATACTTCAAAACGGTCTTGGCTCCGACCCGGAGTTGATGGCGGAAGTAGATCGCAGAGTTGAACTGTCAATCTCGGCATCACGTCACAGTCGGATTCCCACCTTTGATGCTATAATTTGCACTATCGACATTGCCAGGCAGAACATCAACCATCGGCACGAGGCGCGCCCTGAAGATCAGCCAATGCAACTCCGCCCACCTGTGGCCAACGCCGTAACCCCAACTCAAGACGGGCAACCGCCTCCAGCCTACCCTCATCCGGACAACACACCGGACGCTGCGGACTTCATGGCCATGCAAACAGGCGTCTGCTGGCAATGTCGGTCACCAGATCATATGCTCCGCAACTGCCCGCTCCGCCAACGCAACAACCACCGCCAAAGGGGTTGTATCGGTTACAACCCCCCACGGCTAGATCGGTGGCGGCAACCGATGTAACATCGGTCTACCAGACCAATGTTACATCGGCGGGTCCCACCAATACATTATGCCTTTGTTCTAATGTATCGGTGGGCCCGGCCGACATAAAATTGGTCTGGGCGACCGATGTAACATCGGTCGCCTCTGGCCGACGTTACCGCGGGGGGTTGTAACCAATACAACCCCTTTTGCAGTGAACCCGGCACGCAACAACAACCGGCCAGCAGATCGACCCGTGGGTTTTTCCCCAGGATGTCATTCCACCGGCCCCTTCCAATCTTTCTATCCAATTTCTGGGCCCCGCAGGCTACACCGGTTCCTACCTGTCAGTCAACGCACCAAACCGCCCTGTGCAGCACCACGGTTTTGGCGCTGGCAATCCACACCGCCAAGCCGACTCCTACCGGCCACAGTATTGGTTTCAGCAAGTAGAAGGCAGGAGACCCCCGGACAACTCCATTGGTCAACCAGCACCTCACCCTACCGCCAGAGCCACCAGTACCACCAGTCACAACAAACCTCAGGCCCGCATTGTGGAGCTGGGCGATCTGACCAAGGAACTAGCCCAGCTGAACTTTAGCCACGCGGACATTGAAATGGTGGACACGGCGCCGATAGTGGACACTGGTGCGTCCCACCATCTCTGTGGTGATATCTCTTGTTTTTTCAACTTCCACTCATTCCGCACCCCTATTCCCCTGCGTGTAGCCACCAAAGGTGAACCGGCATTCGTCACTGGCCAAGGCGATCTCCATTTCAATGGACTAGCCAACCAAGGGGTTACGCTTCACGGCGTTCTATATTGTAAGAACGCCCGGAACACTCTTATTTTGCTAGCAGCTATTCGGAAAGCTGATGCGTCGTTCACTTATGACACCCAGCTTGATCGTTTCAACATCTTTGCGTGCAATGGACACCACATTTTTTCATGTCCTTTCATTAAAAATAAGAACAAATGGATCTTTCCTTTCCCACTGCGTAACCCACATTCCCCACGCCCCGCTCGCCTACCTGTTCCCCTCACTGCCAAAAATGCTTCCCTCTTGTTCTGCCCTGTGTCTACTGTTGAGCGGCTGAAAATCAACACCGACTTCTATGTCCCCCTTGATATGCCAGACCAGAAATTCAATTCCTTTGACCGAGATCTAACCAGAGATGAGCAATGCCTCCTTTACTGGCACAGGCTATTTGGCCATGCCAGCCTGCGCAAGATTAAGCACATGTGTCTGCACGGTTTAGGACTCGCTTTGCCAAGCAAACTCCCATCAGGAGATATCAAGTGCTCCGTGTGTGCAGTGAGCAAAATTCTGCTGAAAAATAGACTGCAGTCAACTGACAGACTTACGACGCGCCTAGGAATCATTACTGCTGATTTGATTGGTCCTTTGCAGGTGAAGACGTTCAACGAAGGGCAGTTTGTACTGACCATACGGGACATAGGCACCGGCTTCTGCGAGGTTAAAATCATGAAGAGCAAGGCCGAGACGTGCGGGTTACTCATTGCGACCATCAAACGCTGGGAAAAAGAGACCGGGGATCAGGTGAAGGTAGTAAGGAGCGACAATGGAGGGGAATTCAGTAGTAACGTATTACTAGAGTATCTGACAAAGAGGAGAATCAAAGCTGAACGTGCCTTACCTTACCACCATTACCAGAATGGGGCTATAGAGCGTTTCAACAGAACACTTAGTGAAATGGGGCGGACAATCCTTATTGACAGCGGTTTGGACATGAGCTTTTGGGGATTCAGTTTCCTCTGGGCCGGCAATACTCTGAATAGGATACCGAACAAATCAAGTGGCCTCGTCACCCCGTTTGAAGCTTTCCATGGGTACAAACCATCCTTTGACAGGTTCCGGCTTTTTGGAGAAGTAGGCTACTTGCACATCCACGTGGAGAACCGAAAGAAACTGGATCGGAGAGCGATAGAAGGCAGAGTGGTTGCCAACTGCGACGATAGCAAGGGTTGGCTCTTCTGGATCAAAGAGGACAACTCCTTGAAATCCTCGGTGATAGTCGAGTGGAAAGAAAGAAAACCCTCCTTGCTGATACCGCCGCCAATAAGTATTCCCCAGCCTATTATTCCTCCCTCCCTGGCAACGCTCCCCCCTCTCCCATCGTCCACCGCTGAACCTACAACAGTACCCCCATCCAAACATTCAGTAAAATTCCTGATGAACCAACTGACCCTGGGCGACTTTGGCGGAGATGTACTAATGAAAAATCAGGAACTGATGGTGGACAAAGTCTTGCAAGAGTGCTCCTTTTACGTGGCAACAGTTCCCCGGACGTATGGACAAGCTCAAAAATCAAAGGACTGGACCAAATGGAAAGGGGCAATCAATGAGGAGCTAGCTAATTTGAAGAGAATGGGGGTGTGGTCGGCTATGCCTTGCCCGGCTGATAAGTGCCCTCTCAACGGAAGATGGGTATTTGCCGAGAAAACCAACAACCAATCAGAAACAATCAGGTGGAAAGCTGTTGGCCTACGTGATGCCAAGAACAAAGTTCTTCTAGCTACACGTGGTGCAAAGATATGAAAAGGTAGTTTCACGCGTGGGTCTCACGGTGAAATGGGGTAAAGTAGAAAAAAGGAGAAAGAAATATAACAAAAAGCAAAAGCTTTTTATCAAAGAGGGGCCTGAGTTACAGGGGTGTTTACGGTGCCCTCTATGAATTAGATCCTGAAATATCAGGGGTACTCTAATTATCTGGTCCTTTGACAAGGAGTACACCCAGAAATGACAAAGAAAGAAGTGCTACGGGGAATTTTACTCACTAATGCTAAAATCCACGCAAAGGGGTCTTCTTCAAGCTTGGCAGGGATCTTGAGGCGTCAAAAGTAGTCAAGAATTGATTGGAAAGCTGGGGATTTGTCGTGGTAATTGTTGGTTAAGGTGATGATCCAATATAACAGGTATAACAAGGCTAATAACTAGTGTAAAGGCTGGTTGATTGCGTTGGTATATGCTGGTATGATAAAAGATGATGGGGATTGTCAAAAGTGGGCAAACAAAGCTCTTTAAATATAAATTCTGGGCCACTGTGTGCGTGGTAATTTGCCTCAATTGCAGGTGTAGCCCATTTCAAACCAAACCAGGCCATTGTTACGCTAGTTTGGACCAAAAGGGCAAGCCACATCTGCTTATGGGTGAATACACAAGGTTATGATGAGTTTGTTGACGCCAAATAACCATGTAGACCAACCTGGTTCAATACTACTGGCTTGGTTTAGTCAACAGTAGCATTGAAGGAGTGGTTACGCCTGAAAAGGGCCACAAATATTGAGACTGGGCCACGCTACAGGTGTTACACATGTGTAATTAAGGTTTTAAAAGCGGAAACCTTGTTTATATATATGATGCAAGGTTCCTGAAACCTAGTTACATACATGCTGCCTTAGTAACATGTATTTGTGTAGTTCATGCGGGGTTTTTAATGAATTGGGCCAACTTGTGTAACCAGTGCGCGGGGTTGGAACATTAAACCCCATTTGGGCCTAACTCGGCCATTTCACACAACACCTCAAAATGACGTCCATTTTTGGTCATTTCCCAGTTGGTATCGTAATAGTCAACCAACATGTTACGCATATATGCCGTGCAATCCTATAGGTGGGGGAAATGGGTAAAAGGAGTGAAGGAGTGAGAATTAGGGGGTACCATGAGTGGGATACCCTAGGTTATTTTGCATTTAGATTAAGAATCTGCCATAATATTCTAAGTTTTCTTTAAGGTTTAAGAGTTATGGTAATATTTTGTGTAAAACATGATTTTGACAGGGTATTTCAATGTTTATTCTTATTTTGTATTTATAAATAACAAAGTCATAATGCATTACAAAGTGAGAGAATTTCCTACACATGTAATAATGTCTCTAACTTTGGTAATACAATTTATTTTCTAATTTTCAATGTATTTACTATGATTTTATCTTTTCATGTACTCTTTGTTAGATTGTCTCTGAAGAGTAGCAAGCTGACAAAAGCCCGGTATGTTGCCAAAGGCTTTACACAAACGCAGGGAGTTGATTTTGAGAAGACGTTTGCGCCGATGGCCACATTTGTGTCCATGCGTCTGCTACTGACCCTAGCAGCGGGTTTCAACTGGCCAGTCAGGTCTTTCGATTTTGTAGCAGCATACCTCAACTCGCCCATTGACGAGGAGGTTTGGGTCAAGGCCCCGGCAGGGATGCAACTTCCGAGCGGGTATGCAATGCGACTGCACAAGGCCCTCTATGGGACACGACAGGCGGCCAGATGCTGGTGGCTCCACCTAAAAGGCATTCTGGATGGACTCGGGTAGGTAGCAAGCCAGTATGACAACAGTTTATACACGATTCGTCATCCAACAGAAACAGGAATCGTGTGGATACACGTAGACAACGGTATTGTAACGGGCTCCTCGGATGAACTGCTTCAAAAACTAGAGACGGGTTTGAAAGGGTGCCTGCAGATCAAATGGTCTGAGGGACTAGAGTCCATTGTGGGCTTAGAAATCAAGCGCAAAAAGTTGGGTTTTCAATTACAACAGCCAAAACTGGTGAACCAGATCCTGAGAGACCATTGGGATGGAGTGTTCATGGCCAAAAATACGCTTCCTACTAATCTAGAGCTAATAACCGATCCAGAAGGGAAGGAAACTGACTGTACAGCCTACCTTTCAGTCATAGGAGCTCTGAGCTATGTCGCTGTAGGAACCAGGCCAGACATCGCGTTCGCGGTCAATCTGCTGGCTCGTTTTTCCGCCAAACCAGGCGTGAAGCACTGGAAGGGGGTACGACACCTCATCAGCTACCTGGCGGACTCGAGGGCGCTTCATCTCAACCTCTACCCATCACAGCAACCAAAGGCCCTGAAATGCTTTGTGGATGCGTCGTGGGGGGGAGAGCTAGCACGCTCCACGTACGGGGTACTAATCATTTTTCTGGGTTGCCCGGTTCTCTGGGCCTCTCGGCGTTTTGCAACGGTTGCAGCATCAACTTGTCAGGCCGAGTATATGGCACTGGGCATTGGCACACGGCACGTCTTATGGGTACGCCACTTGCTACAAGACATCCTCAAGAAGCAGTACATTGGCCACCTCCATTGCAATAATCAAGCGGCTGTGAGGGTCAGCACGGACAACTCTGCAAACAAGAGAGTCCGGCATGTAGACAGGGAGTTCTTCCTGACTAATCAGTCAATCCATAGGAAAGAAACTGACCTGGTCTGGGTACCCACCAAGGACCAGCTGGCGGACGTTCTCACGAAGGCACTGGGCAGGGAACCTTTTGAAAAATTCAGAACAGCCATCATGGCTGGTGTCTAGCTGAGGGGGGAGTGTTGTGACCCAGTTAGGGCTCACATGGTGATACTCACCTAGCCACCGTAGCTACAACTGTTTGACCGTGATTTCATGTATATAGTCTGTTCCATCCATATATACAAGAAAATAATCATCTTCTACCAAAACCACTTGTTGGGTTCCTTTACCAGTCTGTCAGCCGGGACCTTTTGTAAACCCCCCTCCTCTGTCTGGGTGTTCACACATGTTTCACACACATGTCATGCATCTCTCTTAGTCTTCACATCTGACTTTCCCTTCCTGGCTCTGCAGAGATTGCCCCTTCCATCTCTCTGAGCCAGGTGAGTTTGATTTCTCTTCTTCTTGTTTCTCTTCCTTCTAGATTGTACTGAGAGATTGCCCCTTCCATCTCTCTGAGCCAGTAATAAAAGCTCCCCGTGTTTGGTCTTAGAAACGTCTAGGCTCACTTGCCCGTCCCACACGCCGATTCCTTGCTCATCTAGTGAAGGTCATTCTCAGTCCTTACAACTTTGGTCTCTCTGCCGCCTTGCAAGAGGCCAATTGTCCCGGCGGACAGACCAAGCTGGGCCTGTTGTGGTCACAACTGGAAGACATCATCTGCCAGTTGTTACCTTGAGAGGCGGGTATCCGCAAATACCCGCGCGGGGATCTGCTCAGGCAGGGGGATACCCGCCAGCGGATGCGGATGTCCAGATTTGGGGAAAAAAAGGTCTCGGATACCCGAACACCCGTGGGTATCCGGATTCAAAGTGGCCATCTCTAATACACATACACACAAAATTGGAAAGTGTTACGGACACATGATGTGTTGAGGTTAACCCTGCTAACATGATCTATCACCACAGTTGGGCAACCTGTGTTCTCATCCATATTTATCTAAATATGTCAGGCTGTGCACTCTCTACCTTTTTTGAAGAGATATATCTGTAGAACACCTATGTGTTCAAGATTACATCAAAAAAAAAAAGTTGGCGCACATTGGTTGTTGGCTTGATTTTTTCATAAATATGTGAACATATATATTTAGGGGAAACCATCGTGCATCTTTCAAACCAAGAAACACAGTTCAAAGTGAGTTGACCCGAGCATCTGGAACCCACCCACCAACCAGTGTCTCCAAAAAAATAAAAAATAAAAAAGCATTTCCTCGGGTGCTCAGCGAGTGTGCTAGACAAGACGCGCCCTTGGCACATGTGTACTCATGATCATGTTGTCACGGGGCCAGCCAGTGGATCCACTTTTGCAACGGTGCATGCACTCCCCAACTGTGGCTAAGTCCAGTGCGAGAACCTGTCCATGCGTCCCACATTCTTTTCTCTGGTTCAATGATCTGTATGTATGTTGGTATGCAGGGCGCGTTGTCCTACAAGCTCAGTCCCGCAAGATGGGACGTGAATACAAGGGGGGGCCAGAAGGTTGTTGAAAATATGAAAAGCAGAGGGACGGGTAATTTTCTTTTGGGGGCTGAGGTGAGGGTTGATACAAAAGCAAGGGTTCGAACATTCGGGAGGAACATCAACGACGAGGATGGGTGGAGCGTCTAGACGTCTGGGAACCCTTTTTGCCACGGACATGGAAGTCAGCTTGGATATCGGGATGTGTAGCAGGATGTATGGGGGTGGTGGAGGAGAGGGAGGTGGCGGGGCGAGGGAAGACGACGACGTTGGGACAGTGTAGGGCGGGGACCATGGTGCGGAGGGTGGCGTGGTCGGCGCGCTGGTTGGCGTCCTGCCAGCGCGGGATCCGCCACGCCTCCCCCGCCGGCACCGGCCGCGTGAACGCCTTCGTCAGCCGCACCCGCGCCTGCATCGCCGCAATCACTAGCCCCCGGATCCGTATTCCCATCCCGCCTAGCCGCTGCTCGCTCATCTGTAGCACGTATCGGTCCAGCCCGCCCATCTACAATCCCTCCAAGAGAATCCAATAAAAAAAAGGTGCACGTTTTTTTTTCCCCTCGATCAGCGTGGATTTTTTTTCCGTTTTGTTCAATAGAGAGTGTGGCGCGCGCACCCGGTCAATCGTTTTCAGCGCCGCGGACGTCACCCGCAGCTGCAGCGTCTGCCCGAGCACCTCAGACCATAGCTTGGTTTTCTGGACGTTGGGTTTCCAGGTACGTTTAGTGCGGTGCTTGGACTTGGACACGTTATCACCCGCGCGCACTTTGAGGCCGTCGTAGAGGCCCTGATGACCACGCAACAAAACAAAGGATGGTCAGCAGGAGAGTTCTCTCTTTGTTGTATGTACTTGTTGTGCCGGTAGGAACACTTGACACACGTAGTCCCCCCGTTTGGTGTGTTGCCGTGTGATCGTCAGCGGTGGGACGTAGGTCACCCCGTACACCTCTGGCCGGCCAGCCGAGCGCGGTTCATCGGGACCCGTGCGTGTGGCGGATCCTGCTAGGTTGCTTGCCGTGCGTCTGAGGATGAGTGACTCGTGGATCCTCCATCGGCTGACCACCGGGATCGAAATCCGCATGTTTTCTGTGTGTGGGTAATGTTTGAAGATTGATTTGGATGGTTTTCAGATTTCTGCAGTGAGCTTGTGTTGGGTCACATGTCACCCTCGGATTCCGGGTGCCGCCGCCGCCCCCCCGATCCGCCTGGTGTCTCGGAGCGGATCTCCCCCCGCAGGGATGAATACCTGGCCCTGCAAACAAAAGAGATAAATTAAAAAGAGTGTCTTCTCAAATCCACAACAAGATGGAACAAGCTAGTAATGAACACGAAGCATCCACTGCCCATCCCCAGACTGAGAACAATCCACAAGCAGGACAGTCACTCGAAAACAACCGATTCCTAGCCAAGGCCAAGATTAGGAACTCAGTGCGAGATGTGACTGCTAACACTGAGAGCAGCAGGAAGAGGCGAATGGTACACCATGAGGCAGAAGGAGGGCCCTCGAAATCAACACCACAAGATGACAAGAAGAACGAGACGCTCAAGCCACTGCCTAAACGAATCCGTAAGTTTGTGGACTACGACCTCAGCACGATGAAGAACTCCAAGGGCGGCTTCCTGATGGATAACGAACAGGACGACGCCCGGCTCTTGAAGCAACAGCAGCAGATTGAAGAGCTCAAGCGCCAACGGATGAAGCAGGCCGAGCTGCTCAGCCAAGCGCCCAGTGAGCCCCCCCCCCCCCCCCCCCCCAAAAAAAAAAAAACCTCACTACCAGAACCTCTCTTCTCATTTCTTCTTCTTTTGGTTGTGGTATTGTGTGTTGTAAGATGTTTCCTTGGACAAGAGCCAAAATCCCAAGTGCACCGTCTGTGGCTCGGTCGAGCTGGATATGCAGCTGTTCCAGGTGTTCAAGGTGGCCGTCTGTCGCAAGTGTAAGAACGAGCATCCCGAGCGTTTCAGTCTGTTGACGAAGACGGAGTGCAAGCAGGACTACCTCCTGACAGACCGTGAGTTTGCAGCCACTATGTAAAAGAACTGAGAGTATAGTGCTGGATGAGATGACATGCTTCGTTACTTGAAAATGTGTGTATGTGTGTGTGTTTGTGGGTATGTTCGGGTACTACATACTTAAAATGTAGCCGAGCTTAAGGACAGCGAGCTTTTGCCGCATCTACTGAAGCCGAATCCGCACCAGTCGACGTACTCGAACATGATGCTATTCCTACGGGAGCAGGTGGAGGAGTATGCGTTCTCGGCGCGCAAGTGGGGCTCGGCGGCGGCGCTGGATGCCGAGTTCTCGCGCAGGGAGACGGCCAAGAAGGCGCTCAAGAACCGAAAGTTCGATGCCCAGCTCCGCGACCTGCGCAAGAAGACTCGCTCTAACCTCTGGCACCATCGCCAGGAAGCCGTCCATGTCCATACCTTTGAACCCGTGCCGGCCTCCTCCTCTTCCGATTCTCACACTCAGACTCAGCAGTGCTCTGGCTGTGGCATGCAGTGCGAGGTGGAGATCTTCTGATCAAGAAATCTCGCGCGTTGTCTGTTGCAGTACTACATACAATTTCATGTGTGTTGTTGTTTGTGCGGATGTTTTATTTTTTTTAATATTTTCCCATTGTCGAGTCCCGAGTACATAGAATATTTTGCCGCGGATAATTTTTTCCCAGTCACTTCAAAATTTCTGAGCTGACTCGCCACTGGGATTATTATTCTACAAATACTTCAACTAGTACATACATTCTTCTACCACCGCGTCCAGCCAATGGACACTCAGGAGACTCAATATCAGACTCAGACGACTGGCTCGCCGTTCCTTAGCCAGCCGCTGCTGCACATCACCCGGCTGCCCATCCAGGTCGCGGACCAGGACATCATCTCCGTACTGCACGAGTGTCTGCGCGCAAGACTCACCATCCCACGCACCGAGCACCATTCAGGGCCACTGTTGTCCGGTACCGTCGAGTTCGACAAGCTGGAGAACGGTGCGCTGAGAGACTAGACTCACTCTGACTCTCTCCACTCCACTCTATGAGGACATGTAGAACTGACGAGCGCATCTCTGCTTGCTGCACAGCCGAGAAGGCGTATGCGACCCTGCACCACTGCTATCTCTCGCAGCACGACTGCTATCTGCAGCTCTCCCACACGAGCGATCCCGGGGCCGATCCGAAGCCGTCTGCGCGGCCGCGGCTGGTCAAGTTCCTGCCGCCGGATGCGAGCCCGGGCCGGCTGTTTAGCATCTTCCGGCCGTTCGGGCCGATCTACCGGGTGGCGCTGAACTACCACCACACGCCGGATGGCCTGCCCTTCTTCTCCGGGACGGCGGTCATCGAGTTCTACACGGAGTCCCAGGCCGCGCTCGCCCAGACGGAGATGCACTGCAGCGAGCTCGACCGCCACACTATCGCCGTGGAGGAGTACGACGATCGCAGGGACAGGAGCGGCCGCGGGATGGCCATGATCACCTCACCCCACCACTCTTCCTCCAAGTGGGCCCAGGCTGCCCCCTTCGTCCCCCTCACCCCCTCAGCCTCGTTGGATTATAATAATAATAATAATACTGCTGCCGCCCATTTCGCACGCCGTCCAAGCCAGCAATCCGAGCTCTCCTCCGCAGACGGTCACCACCCCCAGGTTTCCAGATGGGCCAACGCACAGAACCAGCACCAGCCCTACCTGCTCAACCCGAACACGACGAGCAGCCCTGCTGCCTCGCCGGTCACGTCCAAATGGGCGTCACCCCAAACGCCACAG
Organism: Puccinia coronata f. sp. avenae; assembly: GCA_002873125.1. Taxonomy (NCBI): domain Eukaryota; kingdom Fungi; phylum Basidiomycota; class Pucciniomycetes; order Pucciniales; family Pucciniaceae; genus Puccinia; species Puccinia coronata. The sequence continues at coordinate 697,248 of PGCI01000002.1, forward strand.
GTATCAGGGCCGACGAGTCCGGATTCATCTGCTGCTGCTGGTGGTGGAGGTGGAGGTGTTGGAGGGCAGAAACAGGTGGACCCATGCAACCTGTTCATCAAGGGGCTGAGTCCGGAGGTGGAGTCCGGGGACCTGTTCCATGCGTTCAAGCAGTTCGGCACAATTGTGTCGGCGCGAGTGATGAAGAACGAGGCGACGGGGGTCAGCAAGCAGTTCGGCTTCGTCAGCTTCACCACCGAGCTGGCTACCTCTAACGCCCTCAAGGCCATGAACGGCGCTACCATCGGCTTATCCCCTAACCGCATCGTCGTCCGCTTGCACGAACTCAAAAAAATCAAGGACGGTCGCCCCGTTAAAATCGTCCCCACCGCCCCTTCATCCCCTCTTCATCCTGACTTCACCGACCATCATTCCCACCAGGCTCACGAACCGCCAGTCTCCCTCCTTGCGAAACTCCAGGCCAGCGATCCCCCCGCGCAGATCAACGTGGGCGAGCAGCAGACAACACAACAGCATCATGCAGCGCTTGGGGAGCCCATCGACCCACAAGCTACTGTCGGAGCACATGTGAGGAGAAGAAACAATTTCGTAAAAAAGGTGCTTTCTCTCACATAGCTGACGTTCTCTGTTTCTGATTGATTGACAGACTAGCGCGGCGGGGAAAGAGAGCGGGCTGACGGTGCAAACGGGCGGGGGGTCGCGGCTATCGAGCACGCTAGGGTCGCCGACGTCGAGTGTTTCAGTATCAGCGTCAGTGAGCGGTGGAGGAGGAGGAGGAAGCGCGACGGAGCGGGAACGGATGGCGGCGGCGGTGGGCCGGCTGCAGGAGGGGAGCGCGGCGGATGTGCTGTCGCAGCTGGTGGAGCTGCTGATGGCGCTGCCCGCGCGGGACCGCAAGCTGTGCCTATTCAACCCGCAGGTGCTCGCTACCAAGGTGGCCGAGGCTCGGGAGATCATCGACACGCCGGACGAGCTCGTCCCGCGTACCTCGCAAGCAGGGCCCCCGGTCACTGCAAGCAACCTTGCGCTCGTCAACTCGACTCCCGCACGCTCAGCTGGCGAGCGCGTCGTCCCCGTGCCCCCCTCGTCCACCAAGGCGGTGATGGGAAGCTCGACGCAGGAAGACAGCGTGCCCCCCTCGCCGTCCACAGCGACGGAGATCACGAGTCTGGCGGAGCTAGGCAAGCTACCGGTGGCGGAGATTGTGGCGCTGATGATGGGGGAGGAGGAGGAGGAGGAGAAACAGGGGGGACTCAGACGGATGGTATCGAGCGGGATCCTACCGAAGCAGACGGCGGAATGGCTGGCGAAGAAGAGGGAGACGGAGGCGTGGCTGGATGCTAAGATCCTCCCTTTGGCGTCGGTGCACCAGCAGAAACAGAAGGTGGGCGAACGCCTCTTCAAGCTCGTCAAGTCCTTCGGCCTCAGAAACGCTCCCAAAATTACCGTCGACCTCCTCGACTCCATCCCTCTCCGCCCCCTCGCCCTCCTCATGGCTCTCTTCCCCGACGCTCTCAGACTTAAAGTCGCGCCCCCTCCCCCGCCATCCGCCGAGTAATCCCCCCCTCTCTCTCTCGCCTCCTTCTCGCCCCCTCGCCGGTCTCCGCTCCGTTACATGACGCCTTCATCTTATGCACGCCCCTCCCCTCCCAGTACTCTGCGGTTTTTGCCGATGCGTCTCTACACCCCCCTCCCCCCCCCAAAAAAAAATCTATTTATATTTTTTGAACACGAAGCTGAAGTCTTAACATCGTTATATAGTTTATTTCGTCTCCTCATCTTGTTCTTCCACACCACTTCTCCTCGCTCCATTTCTCCTTCTCAATAATATAGCTTCTCCTGCCCTTCCTCCTGATCTTCCTCATCATCATCATCATGTCTCTCATCTCATCTTATATCGTCCTCCGCTCCTCGTGTCCCCTTGCTTCCCATATTGAAAAAAAAAAAATAACCTTGCTAGAACTCCCCGTTTCTTTCCTCCTTTTTTTGCTCAAAAAAAAAAAAAATAGGGGGCCTGGTTGGAGGATGGGATGTGTCATTGCGCGGGAGGGGTCGAAGGTGTAATTTTATCTACACACACAGCACACACAAATATATTGACTCTTTGTTCCTTGTTTTTGATATAGAAAAAAGGAAGTGACAGATTGATCGACTCTTGACACTGTTGCTTTTTACTCTTTGCTCTTTTTATCTTATCCATCAGAATTGTGAAACTGATCATTTCTTGAAACATTGACTTGATGGAGATGTGAGAGATATGGTGTATCAAGCTGGTCTGGGTGTAACGTGCGCTTTGTACGGAACTTCATTAAAATATGCTCATGACCTTCTCTTAAAGGTCATGGTAAAAGTTGATTGAGACTTTGTGCCTTGAACGTTTTTTTCATCGTATGATGAAAATTGCGTCGCCTTCAGCATAATTATAATGTATATATATTGTGACTATTACTTTGTCTTTGTCTTCCTCTACTCTTTCCTCAAAGCAATATTCTTGTTTTCTATCTTCATCTTAGTTTTTAAAATATAAAGCACGTTCTATTTACCTTATAAACCCTTCAAGAGTTTATCTTCTACCCAAAGATAAACTGCCCCTGCACCTCTTGTAATATAGACCTCCGTTTCACTTAAGAAAGAAGAGGTATAGGTGGTGCCTCACAAATATATTGCTATCTTTTTTTTTCCGTTTTTTTTTTTCCCGTCTCTTCAATCTTCAGTTTGCAGATCAAGATCATCTTTAATTTTTAAACATTCGCACGCTATTATTCTTTTATGTTGGAGAAGTCTTCACCCAACATTCCAGTTCGCATGTCTCTACCAAACTCTATTCGACCCAACACCGGCTTTCACTTTCAATCCACAGCTAATTCTCCCCAAACCGGGTTTCCCTCTCATCCCTTAATTTCGCCCCTCAACAGTCCCAATCCGAATATTTTTGTCGTTGAAGATAGTGCTTGATAGACCTGCTTGGTGGGGTGGTACCAGCTCGGCGAGCAGGTAGAGCAGCTCGGCGAGCAGGTAGACCTGCTTGCTGAGCTGGTACCAGCTCGGCGAGCAGGTAGACCTGCTTGCAGAGCTGGTACCTGTGCCAGCTCGGCGAGCAGCCCGGCAAGCAGGTCAGCTGGCTCGCTGCTCGCAGGGCTGGCACAGGTATCAGCCTGGTGAGCTCGATAGACCCAGGTCATGGAGGTGTACACACCTCCGTGACCAAGGTCATCGAGTTGTACCCACACACATTACCTCGATGACGTCCATTGACGAGGCACGTGCCTCAATGAATTGGTCACTGAGGCTCGTATGTAACAGCCTCAACGGCCGCATCAAGAAGATCTATCAAAGGCGCGACTGAAACGGCCCGCGTAAACCCCAATTGGGAAATGAAGAAGAAAACTTGTGGCATAATTTCTCATGTAGCCGGAGAACGAAGATCCCTCCAGATTTGGTTCATACCCGATGGTGTGTGTCAGCCTAAGTCTCTAAGGTGACAATAGGATGAATGATACCGAACCGATACAGGATCACACAGTGATCCTATATAAAACGGGGACCTATAATTTTGCAAAGTATAATTTGCAGGGCTTATGCTCTGCAAATGAAAAGGTTTGCAAAATTATGAAACATACAGGGCTTTTCATAATTTTGCAAAGGATTATGAGATTTTGGTTTCAGAAAATGTTAATCCCTGCAAACAATGCTTTGTAAAAATACTCATACTGTTCTTATTACAGCATATCTCAGTTTTCTTGCGGACTCGGGGGCCCCCCCCCCCCGGCCCAGAAATTTTTTCATTTTTCTTTTTGCGCCACTTTCAAAAAGCGCCACCTCACCTGTACGACATGGTACAGGTCATGTATTGGGAGAACCTCGAATCGGCGCTGGCAGCCGGACTGCCCACCCCTCCCGCCCACCCGCAACCCATCCAACCAGACCCCAACCGTTTGGAAAAATCCAGCCGCACCAAAAAACACCATCGCACTGTACGTTTTCCCTTTTTTACTCCCTCAATGTCCACCCATTCTGACTCACATGCAATGATACTCTCAATCACAACAGGCTATCACGGCACAGGCGTATTATCACACCAATTATTCCTACGTTTTAGGTCCGTCCCCTTTCATTTCCTCTTTCAATACTCTTGGGGATAGTTTCAACGCTGATGTCGTGATACTCCTCTTGCTGCAGCTATGGTATTCCGGAAATACTCCAAGGACGTCAAGCTGGTTGCCGTGAAAATGTGCCTCCGTGGACTCAATCGGCGACAAATCAATCAGCAGATGGATATGAGTATTTCGGATGACTCACTTCGACGTTGGCAACTGCTTTACCAACGCACCTTGGACGTTGTTCGCAATCCTGCCCTATACGAGCGACAAGGACAACCGGTGGCAGTGAGTCGGGAGGTATCCCAATTCATTCTCGACACCTTGGAGCTTGAGCCCACCTTATATCTGGACAAAATTCAAGCGCACCTCAGTACCATCGATGGGAACGAATTGCCGCTGTCCACAATTCACAACAAAATGAAGTACCACTTACTCCTGACTTCCAAAAAGGCGCGAACCGTCCACCCTTTGCAATGTTCATTGCAGCGCGCTGATTATATCAGTCAAATCAGCTTCATACCATCAGACCACCTGGTTTTCCTAGGCGAGTTCATATCTCCTTGTATCAAAGGAGAAGAATATTGACTGAACCTCTCTCTTCCAGATGAGGCTGGTGTATCCCTAAAGACCCACTCACAAGACCGAGCTTGGGCCCCTTGCGGACGACAAACAGTACGATTGCCCCGTGCGACCACATCCGAGCGGATCAGTGTGCTCCCTGCCGTCTCGCTGGAGGGCTATATTGTGTCAATAGCCCAACCAGGGACGGTATGTTGGTTGGATTTGGAACATTTCTTGGAAACGCAGCTAGTACGTCTCCAGGCCAACAATAATATTGATTCATTGTACTAACGTACCATTGCTTACATGTATGTTTGTTCTCAGCTCCCCACCATGGGCCCATTCCCCGGCCCCAACAGTGTCCTGATCATGGACAATGCTAGGGTTCACATTGGCGGGCGGGTACAAGAGCTGTGCGACGCACGAGGCGTGCTCCTGAGATATCTGCCGCCATATTTGCCTGACATGAATCCGATTGAGAAGGTTTTTTCCGTCATGAAGTCACAGATCAAACGGCGCAACCTTCTCACTGGTACCAAGGACAATCCCGCAAGAATCAAGGCCCTCCTGCAAGAGATCTGCACACCGAGTCTCATGGCCGGTTTGTTCAGGAGTTGTAACTATCCTGCTTGAGTATGGCTTGTGGCTCTACAACCCTGCCACTATTTTTACCCCCTTAATTTCTCACATCTGAATTGTTCATTTCATGCGCTGTAAAGCTCAAAAGTGTCAGTGAAGACCTTTTGCTGAGTGCAGAACGGGATGATGTGAGGATGACTCTGCCGTTCCTATACTAGACACTAAAACAAGACCCCCCAATCTATGATTGGCAGGCTTTAATTCAAGTGATAGTAAGTGTATCCAAGATACTTCAGTTGGTATAGCAAGTGTGGGTGATTAAGAATGTGTTGAGTGTGTATGAATAAATATGTGACGCTGATGATGATGTTGTTGATGGTAGGTGATGATGATATTGGTGAATGTTGAGAGTGTATGTGGATGATGAAGGTGTGTTAAGCTAATGAGTTCTGGGGGCTGACGCTTCTACCAAGGATGGATGAGTTGTTTAAATGAGTAATGATGAAGTTGTTATTGCTGATGTTGATTGACTAAAACCTCAATATTGAGTGACTTATAATGAGGAGTGACCAGTGTATTAGACTATAGGGAATAGTAAAAGGTATCTGTGGATGGTGTGTAATGTGATGTGATCCCAGAATCTGGTGAGGAGGGGGAAAACAGCTAGAGGAGAGCCCCTTTTATATCAAAATCCTGACAAATGGGGGGTGGTCAACTTGTGGTTGGAACAATGGTCATGGAACACAGTGGAACAATAATTGATGACTAATCATGGCTGAAATGTGGTTGATGGAAACAAATGGAACAATAGAACAAGTGAAATGTGTGTGACTTGTGGTTCTGAACCTGATGGAACTTTCCATAAGTGTTGTGGGCCTAAGTTGGGTAGAACATCCTAGAAAGGGGTTACCGGTGCCTAGTGGCCAAGTTGTGGTTGATGTTTTCTTGTGATTGCCTTGTGAACGTGCCGTGTAGCTGTGAATAACTGGAATAAACTCGGGTCTAGGAACTAATATTGGCCATAACTATTGATCCAGGCATGTAAGAGAGATTCCGTGAGTTGTTCCCTAGGATCAAATGGCCTGAAGAATGTGTTTCTGGAACAATCTATGGGGTTTTGAGGGTTTTGTATTTTGGTGGCTGTAGTAGGGATTTTAAGGTTTAGGTGACGGAGTATGTTGATTTGCTGATGCTTCCTGATCCGGTTGAGTGGTGACTATGCCGTAAGTTGTGTCCTAGAGTGAATTTTGCCGTAGATTCTGATTCTTCAATAATATTTGAGGATATCTTAGTGGATATAAGAGAAAAAATGAGAAAGAGAAAAGAAATAGAGAAGGAATAGGAGAGAAATAGATAGAATAAAAATTGAAAATTTGTGTCATGTTTGGAACACCACATCCTCCCCCAACTTATTGTCTGTCCCCAGACAATCCATCCTGAGTGTGGCCAAATCTTGAGTCTTGATGAAACTAGTAGTATGGTTGAAGAAGAATTTCCGCAGTTTGTGTTTTTGTGTTTTACTGATTTTCTGGGTGTTTTTGATGATTTACGTAGTTTCTTGATGTTTTGTTGACTTTTCAAATTTTATCTGCCTGTTTTTGGAGGTTTTATGAGTTTGTAGGTTGATACTGATCCAGAAATTGATTGAGTGGAAGCCTGAATCCTAGTGAATTTCCCGTGTATGCTGAGTATTGTGCGCCTGAGCTAGTTTGATGACATGCAGTACAGCTTTGGGGGTCCCTCCCCCAACTTCTTTTAAATGAGCTTTGGTTAGGTTTTTTGTATGCTAATACCCAGAGGTCTTGACGGTGTTTCAGAATAAACAAGGTTTATCTGTCATGGGGTGGAGTATCCTCCCCCAACTAAAAAGTTGTGATGTTGAGTTATTTTTGGTGATTTTTGACTTTCAAACCTTAATTTTAGGATTTTATGGTTTTTCTCGTGTTTTGAGGTTTTTTTTTTTTTTTTTTTTGGAGGTTTTGGGGGTTTTGGGTGGCTGCGCGCAGTCCGCAGCATCCGCAGCTGTCAACGTTGCGTGTATGCATTGTGTTGGTCTGGGGTCGGTCCGCCCTGCGCAGTGCGCAGTGTGCTCTGTAGCCTGAGTTTGGGTCGGGCCGCGGTCCTTGGATGTGGGCGGGCCGTCTTTTTGTTTTGCGGCGGGCCAGGCCCGTCTGTTTTGGATTGTTAGGGGTTTGGGGTGTTTGGATGGCTGCGGCGCGTCCCCCCGCTTACGTGTACTTGTCCGGCTCGGACTTTGGGTTGCCCGCGCTTACGTGGTCCGGCTTCCACCAACTTTGCCTCGCACCACCACCGCACCGCCGTCTTCTAATTGAACGAGAACCCGCCTGGCCACGTACGAGGATCTGCCTGACCTCGTACGAGGATCTGCCTGACCTCATCGAATCAAACCACCAAGCACCGCTGTCGTCCGAGGATCCAGGCCATTGACCGAGAATCCGCACGCCATCGTCCGACCGGTCCACACAAGGTGAGTCCTTTCTTCTTAGCTCCTATCTCTCCCGATATAAGTATCCCACTGAGCTCGCTGCTTCCTTCGTTATTTTTCCCTGCTTGCGTAGACCCTTCCTAACAGTGCCAATCAGGCTTGTCCAGCCTTGGACCCATTCAGCTCGGTTTCTTTGTATTGGTCACTGAGGTGAGTCCCTCCGTTGACTTGTGACTATAGACGGGAAAAGCGACCACGCTGTCCGTCGTTTTAACCCGATTGCTCCAACCGCTTGGCCCGTTGCTTAGGTGAGATTGCATGAATCCTGCCTTCCCAACCGAGTGTTGAGAAGCATATTGCTTATCCGATCACTATGTTTGCAGGTTCAAATGGTAAACCCCCGATAAAATCTAGCTTGTGTCCTGTGCATGATTGCCTCACCGCCTTGAGAATGTTGATCCGACTTTGTATCATTCATGATCCAATTTCTTTTATTTTCCTTTTAGTCCAAGGATAGGTGTATGCTGATAACTTGGTGGCCGAGTTTGATTTGATGTTTAACAAAATAAAATAAGCTGATAAAACTGATAAAACTGATAATAGTTAGATTTTTTTTTTCTCTTGTTTTTGTTGTAACTAGTGATGTGACTGATCAATGAAATAGCTAGTTTTTTTTTTTTAAGTTACTGATATGGAGTTACTGATATGGTGGAAGGTACCTGTGGAAGATACCCCCTCCCCCAACTTAAAAGGTTGTCCTCAACCTTTATGATGAAAACCAAGTTAGTAAGTGATAAGAGAGCAAATGACCTTTTGAGAAAAAATGGCTGCAAACTGATATAATAAGGAAAAGAGGAGAGGAATGGGGTCCTCCCCCAACTTGTTGAAAATGATTTTGAGTAAGTTTTTTTTCCTTTTTCTTTTTGTGTTTCTTGTGATTGATGAGAAGTGGGTTCTTGTTTCTTTGCTTGAATTTGTTGATCTTGTTGATATTGATTTTGGGATTTTTCTTCAACAGTTTAGTCTCATATCCAGGAGCGCGCCGTATTTTGCCGGATTACGTAGATGATTGGCCTGCTTGGATTCCCTCTCGAAGTTTGGCCAACATATATTGTGATGAAGCCAAAATCTAGATTTGAGAAACCGTAAACGTCTCGGATCCCACTGTTTTGGAATACTTGGATCTGTATTCTTCAATTGTTGTGGTGAGTCTGTTTTTGTTATTTCGTTATTTTGAGAATGTCTGATTTTAGATTGGCGGGATGTAGTTGTAAGAGCTGATTTGCCAAGTTGAGTAATTGGTTGACTGATTAATCTAATCCCCGTTGTCCCAGGTTTTGTAGATGTTGAACATAACTTCCTGCGCCCCCTGTGTAAGTGCTTTTGAAAACGAAATCTTATTAAATCCAAGTGAGGTTTGAACAGTTGCTTTTTGAAAATTTTGCGTTTTCTTTTGATGATTTGTTGAATCCAGTTGATTGGAGTTTTTGGGGAGAATTTGGGATCTTCTGTTGCTGCTAAGGTGAGTTTGAGCTCTTGAATTGTTGAATTGGATTGATTTGATTGATTGGAGTCTTCTTGCTGAACAGGTTGATTGGCTTTTAATTTTTCTCTGTTTTTGATAGCTTTGTGCGTGTATTGATAGATCCTTATGATGATACCTCCTGAAGTGGAAAGTGAGTAAATAGAAGTGATAAAAAATATTCTGAGGAAAACTAAATAGATCCAACTGATGAAAGATAATATTTTGATTACCCAGATCTTTTTGTCTTCAGGCATTCTTGAATTGACGGTTGTTACTGGGTCCACTCGCAATTCCTTGGTCAGAACGCCTGAATTTATAAAAAATGCTGGTTGGTTGAGATGTTAGCTGAGTTCCCATTTAGGTGTCTAAACTGATTCCACCCTGTTCCCTTTCCTACTCTGGCGATTGGAACTGTGATTCGTCGTCCAATGTTGCCTTGAAATTGCAGATATTCGCCATCGCCCGGGTAGTCCAAAGTACAGTCGTAATCGAATAAGAATGGTCGTCCCAAAATGCATTCTTGAGCTTGCGGTGCCACAAAGAGGTGTACTGGTCCCGTAAATCGTCCAATTGTAAGATCACAGCTTTCAACTACTCCGTTTATGTCGCACCGCTCTCCCCCAACTCCTCTCATGGGAATGTCCACTTCTACTACTTCCAATCCCAGATCGATTGCTAGTTTGGCTGGTATGACATTGACCCTCGACCCCGAATCAATCATAAAGGGTACCCTTTTGTCCTTAATCCGTGTTTCGATGTAACCAAGAGCGCAGCTGTAAAAGCAGTTACAGTCTTTCTCCTCTTCATCTTCCTGTTTGATCATTGCTCCTGCTACTTTATGGGTTTTAGCTCCGACCTCTTTGATTTAGGATAGTTTTGACGCCTGTGGTCCGGGAATTCTGTTTTGAAGTTTCTTGATGAGCTCCTCCACGTAGGTTGGTGATATAGCGGTGAGCTGGGAGAAAGTGGTTGGCATCTTCATATTGTCTAATTCTGCTAACAAAGCTGCCTCAGCTGATGGTTTGTCTTTCTTGGGTTGTGGTGCTTCTAGAATTCTCCCAGGAGTCCTCCTAGTTGCAGGTACTTCCGCAATCACTTCCTCGGATGGTTCCTCACGATCTATGTCCATTGCAGTTTCTTTGTGTTGGACCTTTCGTCGCCCTCGCATTGCTTCTGCTCGTGTGGTGGCCGCGTTTGCTTCCATCCGGAACTGCTTGTGTTGTTTCAAGGCTTCTTCTTCTCTGGCAGACTGCTTTTTGAGAGCTTCCTCTGATCCTAGCTTTGGTGGTTCCCAAACTATGTGCTGCATTGCTGATTGAATGTCAGAAGGTTCTTCATCGTTTCTGTTGACCTGAAATACTGCTGAATTGTCTGTTGCATATACTGTATTGATTTTTGCTTTTGGTTTTGCTGATTCAGTTGCTACTACAGATCTGATAGGTCTTGAAGGGTCCCAAGGAATTTGCTCGCCACTAGGTAGGTTGAAGAACTTTCCATCTCTTTTCACTAAACCTTCTCGTTCATCCTTCTGAGCTTCATGACAATATGCTGAATTATGACCTTCACGATGACAGTAAGAGCAGGGTCGTGGCTCATAGAGACGTCCCAATGGTGCTTCATTTCCTCGCGAGTATTCTGCTTTGGCTGGGGCATTGAGTTTACTGGCAAGCGCTTCAATGGCTTTGGCCATACTTTCGATTTGTGATTGAACTGGTTCCTTGGGATATTCTTCCAACATCTTTTCTTGTGAGCCTGGGTCTCTTATGTGACAACAGGACACAAGAATGGGGGGCACAATAGTTGATTCCAGATAGGATAAGGAGAGGACAACTATTGTGAAGAAGAAAAGGAAGAAGGAGAGAAAGAAGAATAGAGTTATGACTATGAAGATGATGATCTTTGGCCTTCTATGGGCTATTCTGGTTCTCTCCTTAAAGGAGGATGGTTTAAGGGCAGCTAAGCTTAACCCCTCTTCTCTTAAGAAACAGAGAAGGTCCAGTCAGAGACTGCCTTGCTTTTTTATGCCAAAGGAAACTGGCAAAGGTTATGTAGCAGGAAACCTATGTGGATTTTGGCAGCAGTCCACAGAAGCACAGATGATATGTGTATTGGTTTGATTCTTTATTTGATAGAAGAAGATGATGAGAAGGATGGATGAAAAGATCAAGAGCTCAGAGGGACTTTGATGAGAGAGAGAACTTGGAAAGAGCTGCTTACTATTCAATCAGATGACACCAAATGACCACGACGACGTAGGGATGTGATGGGATCTGTGTTGACTGAATAGTGAGGAGTGATGTTGTCCAGAGTTGTCTGTTTCTTCTAAGTTGGTGGTTCTGAGTGATGATGAAGTTCTTCTTCTCAGCCAGCTGAAAAAATGATTAACCTTGTTGATTAAAATGCATATATTCAATATGGTTTGAACTTAGAAAATAATAGATATTCAAGGTGTAATTACTCCTCAATTATACATCACAACTATGGACAATAATAGATGAAAATGACCAGAAAAATGTGGGGAATCTGGAGAGGACTTTATTGAAGCCTTTTGGTCAACAGTGTTGTCTCTAAGGCTGACATTTCTCGTTTCTTTCCATCTCCTTTCTTCAAGTCCAAGTTCTTCTGCATTTCTTTGTTTGCTGCAGAAAATTTGGATCCAGCTTTGAAGGCGTTTATAGATCGGGCTCAAACTTCGTCCTCCGCTACTTCCATAACGTCTTCTAGAATGGGTGGTTTGTTTTATCCATCTTTTCCCGTAGGTATTAAATCGCTTTTGACTAGTTATCGATTGATGCTGACTTGATATTCTCGTGGGAATGCCAGGAAAAATAAGTGCGATACACTGGTCTTGGCGGGTATGTGTTTGTTTCGGACCAGGTATTTAGTGATCATCATAAATTTTGACTGGTAGATCCTAAAGTCCTTGATGTCCTTGATCCCTCCTTTGTCTTGACAGAGCTTGATTAAGTCATATAGGTCCTGGATGGTGTAACAAATCTTCAAAGGCAAGCGTCCCCATACATCAAGCATGCTCTTGCGTAGAGTCTTCCAATCCCTGTCGTCGTATCCTTCCATTGATTCTAGTTCCTTCTTCAAGTCTTTGCCTTTCACAAATCTGCATACTTGACGAGCTTTGTCAAAATCTCCTGCGCCATATATCTCAGCAGCCAACTCAAACCGGTCTAGGAATTCTTTGAAGTTATTGCCTTCGTACTTGAGGTCCGGTTCCTTGATTATAACTGCTGGCCGTGGTCTGAAATCCTCAAAATTGTCAGGTCGTAAGCCGTAAGTGCCAGTTGCTGGTTTATTATGTTGCTGTTGTTGGTATTGTTCTTGTTGGTGGTGTTGTTCCTCGCCTGAGTGGGTCGGAATTTCATCTTTTTGGTTGTTCCTTTCTTCTTTCTCTCTTGCCTTTTGTTTCTGATAAGCTGGAGACGTCCAAAGATCGATTCTAGGTTTTCCCGTGCAATAGGTCGAAACTGGGGGTGGCGGCGGAGGTTTAGGAACGTGTCCAGCGCCAATGCCAGTGCTAGGTGGATCAATATTCATGTTTAAACTGCCCGGAAATATTCCGCCCGATCCAGAAGGGTTTGTTAATGGTAGGATATTTTCCAAATCTTTGTCTTGTGGATACGGTGCCATTTGTTTATTGTAACTGATTTCTGTTCCTTGTTATTGATTAGTTTCGTTGATACGTTCTTAGTAGTAGTCCCTTGGGTAAATCGGTTTATGGTTGGTCTCTGGTACTTTGATCCAGGGCAAGGTTGGGGTTATGACTGTATTCTTCAATAATTGACGTCCACTCGCGTTATTCTGCAAATCCTCAAACTCCTAAAGTTCGGGTTCCTTTTTCGATTCTAGTCGCAATATTCAGATCTTCTTTGTCCTTCTCAATATGCTAGTCTAATTTCGGTAACCTTGCCTTGTGGTCTATATTGGTAGTTGCTTTTGTGGAGGGATGGTGGTTTTTAGGTGAGGAGTACTACTAGAGATACCTGTTAGCTAATAATATATAAGATAACAGAAGGGGGTTAAGAAAAACTATGGTGTGTCACTTGTTCAAAAATTTGTTAGTACTCCTATTAGTAACTAATACTTCTGTTTGTTTGGTTATAACTAGGTGATTATACTATGAATCAATAACTTTTAACCTTGCTATGACAACTGGATCCTATCACGTTGGGGACTCCCTTGTAAAGCTCAAAAGTGTCAGTGAAGACCTTTTGCTGAGTGCAGAACGGGATGATGTGAGGATGACTCTGCCGTTCCTATACTAGACACTAAAACAAGACCCCCCAATCTATGATTGGCAGGCTTTAATTCAAGTGATAGTAAGTGTATCCAAGATACTTCAGTTGGTATAGCAAGTGTGGGTGATTAAGAATGTGTTGAGTGTGTATGAATAAATATGTGACGCTGATGATGATGTTGTTGATGGTAGGTGATGATGATATTGGTGAATGTTGAGAGTGTATGTGGATGATGAAGGTGTGTTAAGCTAATGAGTTCTGGGGGCTGACGCTTCTACCAAGGATGGATGAGTTGTTTAAATGAGTAATGATGAAGTTGTTATTGCTGATGTTGATTGACTAAAACCTCAATATTGAGTGACTTATAATGAGGAGTGACCAGTGTATTAGACTATAGGGAATAGTAAAAGGTATCTGTGGATGGTGTGTAATGTGATGTGATCCCAGAATCTGGTGAGGAGGGGGAAAACAGCTAGAGGAGAGCCCCTTTTATATCAAAATCCTGACAAATGGGGGGTGGTCAACTTGTGGTTGGAACAATGGTCATGGAACACAGTGGAACAATAATTGATGACTAATCATGGCTGAAATGTGGTTGATGGAAACAAATGGAACAATAGAACAAGTGAAATGTGTGTGACTTGTGGTTCTGAACCTGATGGAACTTTCCATAAGTGTTGTGGGCCTAAGTTGGGTAGAACATCCTAGAAAGGGGTTACCGGTGCCTAGTGGCCAAGTTGTGGTGGATGTTTTCTTGTGATTGCCTTGTGAACGTGCCGTGTAGCTGTGAATAACTGGAATAAACTCGGGTCTAGGAACTAATATTGGCCATAACTATTGATCCAGGCATGTAACAAGGATTCCGTGAGTTGTTCCCTAGGGTCATTTGGCCTGAAGAATGTGTTTCTGGAACAATCTATGGGGTTTTGAAGGTTTTGTATTTTTGATGACTGTAGTAGGGATTAAGGATTAGGTGACGGAGTATGTTGATTTGCTGATACTTCCTGATCCGGTTGAGTGGTGATAAATCCATGAGTTGTGTTCTAGAGTGAATTTTGCCGTAGATTCTAATTCTTCAATAATATCTGAGGATATCTGAGTGGATATAAGAGAAAAAATGAGAAAGAGAAAAGAAATGGGAGAAAAATAGATAGAATGAAAAATTGAAAATTTGTGACATGTTTGGAACACCACACCGTTTGGTACCGAGTGGTACCCTTATAAGGGTACCAAGTGGTACCCTTATAAGGGCACCAAGGGGCTCACGTAAGCCTCTCGATTCAAGAGGCTTACGTGAGCCTGGCCGGACAGGCGTGCCAGCCGTGCACGCCTGTCCGGAGGGCGTGCAAGGCCTGCACGCCCTCCAGACAGGCGTGCATGGCCAGCACACCTGTCCGGCGGGGCCGCACGCCAAGCTGGCTGTCCTCACGCCATTTGTAGGCGTGCGGAAGGCGTGCGGCATGCGGGGGTTTGCACGCCTGTGTGGGAAGGCTTGCAGCCCCCGCATGCCTTTTTTTAGGCGTTTGGGGGGGCGTGCACATGCCCTTTGGGCGTGCCGCTATCAAGCCCCCATTTGGGGGCCATTGTCTTTTTGCCCAGACCCCTGTTCTTAGTTTTCCGCGTTATTAGTTGCCGGGTTATCATCTACTTGCACAATCACTAAACTACTTCACTCTCATAAGTTCTCTAGCAGAGCTTAAGGCAGTATTCTTTGTCCTGTATTGATCTTTGGTGGTTGTTTGGCTTAGATTCCTCTTGTATCGATTCCTTTGCACGATTTATACACATTCAGAGCCCTACATTGCTGATAGTTGCTAGTAAGCAGTCTGTTTCAAGCAAATCTATTTTACAGTTGTAAAGAACGTGAAATCACTAGTCCTATTGTTTGGGGTGATTTTTTTTACCGCGCAATCCTTTTCGGCATTGTAGTGTCTTCACACCAAGCTTTGTTACACCAGTATATCAGATCGGACAGAGCTATCAGACCTACCGCAAGGAGTGAACCAGCAGGTTTGCATTTGGACAAAATCTGGGTGAACCCCCCGTTTCTGAACAACACCAAAGTAGATCAGGCCTTTGCCAATTTATTCAGACCAATGGGCAACACAGCTAGAAACAAAGCTGAACTCCGCAACAACGGAGCGGAAACTCTAACCAATACTGCAACTGCCAACCAGCAATATCCATCAGGGGATAGAGTACTTACTGAGGACAACATTTGGTGTTTCACTGAGCCCAACGTCTTGACGGGTAACGAAGCTACTATTGTGATAGACGATAGTCCTGCAGCAGGGAGTTAGTTTTTAACCCAAGTTCTTCTTTATGGCTCCTCCAAGATCCAAGCCTTCGAGTGATCCATCTAACAAGTCCACCAGATCCTCCCCCCCCCCCTTGTTCCCCCAGGAGAATTCAAACAAGGCGGAGGGAAGAAGAGTGTGGGATCCAGCGACCCAAATCCTCCTCACGACTCATCTTCAGTACAGAGATCACCTCCTGGAGGCGTTTGCGGCAAGCAACTGGCAAATGATGGCAGTCCTCCGCACCCAAGCGAAAGCAAGCCATCGCTTGTTGGAGAGACTAATTGGGAGAGAGACCCTATGTCTGGAGACAGAGGGGTGGAACCCCTTCCTGATCCGGCTCCCGGAGGAGGATTGCCAACCCGCAAGGCAAGCTCCCAGGCACCATCCCTATCAGTCCTGCCATTTGGGAGGTCATTTGGGAGGTCAAGGAATCCCGGCACAACAACCCCGTCACCAGCAGCATGGCCCATTCAACCAAGAAATTCAGCAGTTAGCTCCCCTGCAGTTGGGCAGGATGAGGGGATGGGAAGGTCACAAGGACTCGATTTTTGCCGAGATTTGGCACATGGGGCAAACCCTACAAGGGAGCTACCAGCACGTGCAGCGTTCACATACCAGGAACCGCGGTATGAACTAACATGATAGTAATGCTCAGTTAGTTGTACAACGTATGACAGATTCATTCTCAGGTCTTATGTCTTCTCTCTTTAAAGAGATCTCAACCCCAGTTTCAGAATCAGTTCAAGGACTTCATAGCAATGTAGTAGAAAATTTCAAATCTATTGAATTTTCCCATTCTAACCTCCATTCTCTACAGTCTTCTGTTGTTCAAACTGTTTCACAGACAGATAAAGCAGTAGCCGACTTACAAGAATTGATTAATAATACATTTTTGCAGTTTTCCACATCCCCTGCATCCCAACCAACAAAGGTACCGGATATGTTTGGTGAGAATGTGGTGAGAGAGGTGAACAAGCAAGTGGAAATAGCTGTGGCTACAGTGTTGAGCCAATTGAAACCTGAGTTGATTATGAATGAAATGACTAGAATTCTGTATCAACTAGACAAGGTCGTGGACTTTGTGCAGATGTTGGATCAGAAAGTAGCGGGTTTGGCTGACAAGACGTTTACTCAATCAACTTGAGAGTCATTGAACCTTGAGACAAAACATTTGAGTGAACAGCTAGATTCTATAAAATGGAATGCATCAGGTATGTCGGATATTGACCTATTGATGAGCACTTGCAATAAGATTGTGTTCACTCTCCAACAAGTGATTGATAAAAACTTCGAGAGTCTTAAGAGAGATTTGCTATGAGAAAGTAAGCGAGCTAATCAACACCAATGTCCCCCATCCAATTGTGGGTCTGATTTGGAACAGAAGATTGATGAGTCCAACGAAGGCCAAAGATTGGACTTTCTTAATCTCAGAGACAAAATTGATCGATTGATTAATAGCCATAAATCAGAAACGGCTAAATTAAGGGAGGAAATGCAAAGTTAGGTTGGCTCGCATCAACAGAGGAAGCCTTCATTGCTCATAGAGGAAACAAACGTTGACAACAATACTGGAAGCTCAGACAAACGCCATGAACACATGATGAATTTTGAATTGCAGAAGCAATTAGTGAACGCCATCACTAAATCAGATTGGCCAAGATTCTCAGGTCAGGGTGAGTATTATTGGATGGATTTCATACATTGGATAGATACCGCTAAGCAAGATAGTCTAGTTCTGGACAAAGTAATTATACTTAAACTTTTACCATACTCGAAGGTGTGGCCTTGAGCTGGTATAAATCTGTGCGTCTCACAGTTCATACAAACGACTGGGAGTATTGGCGTCAAGCAATTATCAATAAGTTCGGGACGTCAAATTGGAAGCACAAGAAGCAGCTTGCCTGTGAGAAGGATTGTTTTGTTCCTGGTGATACCCCAATTGCAGACTGGGTAACACGGCAGTATAAACATTTACAAGCATTTGAACCTACCATTAATCAGGAGTCAGTTAATTTCAAATTGCTAGGCCTTATGACTGAAGAAGTTGAATATGCAGCCAAGACAGCAATGAAGAATCCAGATATTTAACTTTCATCAATATACTGGAGGATATTGTTGATAAGACAAGATTAGGTAGATTTAAGAGTCAGTGGAAATTTGACACTACCAACCCGACAAAGACGACGGCGCCTGATAAAACCAGTGATAAAGTTATTGCGGGAGCTACTATTTCCAAAACTCCCTCCAATTTTCAAGAATTGAAGTGTTGGATATGTGATAAGGTTGGGCATACATCCCGTGATTGTCCTAAGAAAATCCATGCAGTGCAATGTGAAGACTACCAGGATCCAGAGGAGGAGGATTTAGGGAGGATTTAGGTAGTGATTGCAAAGACCCTACCATGATCATTGGAGTTGATTCTACGCCAGCACTGCATATTACAACTAAGCGAGGTTGTAACAACCTTGTCGAAATGAGATGTGGAGACCGCTTGTGCCTTGTGTTACTGGACAGCGGTGCTGTTCGTTCTGTATTTTCTTACTCATACCTTTCTACTCTCTGCAAGAACTGGAGAGAAGCCCTTGTTCCTGCTAGACTGGGTAGGTTTCATAATGCTTCAGGTGCTCTGAAGCCGATGGGAGTGATTAAAGTACAGCTTATTTTCAGAGGCATTAGATTACTATTTGAATTCGTGGTAATGGAGAATATGACCTCTCCTTATTTTATTTTGGGCAATGATTACCTTGTACGCTTGAAGATCTTGCTGCTGAATAACACAGAACAACAATTCAGTATTGGTAGCATGGTCTTTGATTTTGATGAAAACATAAACACAATTGACTATCAAGTTCACTCTTCAGATCCCTTCGTCCAACAAGTACTGACAGAGTCCAAAATTAATGACTCTTTGCAAGCTGATCAACGCGCCTTGCTTTTGGAATGCCTGAGTAAGCGTAAGAATGGCTTTGTGTTGGATGGTGCGCAGTTTGGGGCTATTATCGGGGGTATTACGCTGACATTTGAACCTCCATACCCTCCTATTCTGAGGAAAGCCCCGTACCCAGAAAGCCCTCGTAGCCGTAAAGCGATTGAAGAGCACATCACCTTGTTGATGCAATTGGGTGTAATCCAAAACGTTGGTGCTAATGAAGGGGTGGATGTGACCACGCCGGTGATTGTAGCATGGCATAATGGTAAATCCAGATTGGTAGGGGATTTCAGAGCTTTGAATACCTACACAATCCCTGATTGGTATCCTATGCCAAAGATCACTGAACCACTTACTAAGCTTCATGGAGCAAGGTTCATTACCTGTATGGATGTTCTCAAAGGTTTTCACCAGAACATAGTCAAGCAAGACAGTAGGAAATTTCTTTGGATTATTTCCCATTTGGGAGTACATGAGTACCTTTGCATGCCCTTTGGCATCAAGAACACACCTTCTCACTTTCAACAAATGATGGATTCAATTTTTTGCAAAGAGTTATTGGAAATGTGGCTAATCATCTATATTGATGATATTATAATTTTTACTGATTCTTACAACTTGCACTTGGAAAAGATCTCCATTGTATTGTTGAAGATTAGTGCCGTGAATATGAAAATTTCATTGAGCAATTGCTCTTTCTGTTTTTCAAAACTCACCGCACTGGGCCATGTGGTAACTGGTTTGTTGTTGGGCATTGATCAGCATCGGGTGGTGGTGGTCCTTCCCAAACCGCCGCCAGATAATGTTAAAGATTTGCAATCTTTCTTAGGGTTTGCTAGTTACTATTGATTACACATCAAAGATTTCAATCTTATGGCATCACCACTTTACAAGCTGACTAGCCCTAGCGCTGTCTTTGAGATGACGGCTGACAGACTGGCTGCCTTTGAGGCGCTGAAGCTAGCCCTCACTTCATCCCCTCTCCTATTTCATCCGGATCCTACGAGACCTTTTAAGTTGTATGTAGATGCCTGCTTTGAAGGTATAGGTGCAGCTCTGCATCAGATCCAGATTGTTAACAATAGAGAAATGGAGGGACCTATCTGCTTTATTTCATGCCAACTCAAAGAATCTGAAAAGAGGTATGGTGCTTTGAAACTGGAATGTTTGTGCCTGGTATGGGCATTGGAAAAGCTATACTATTACTTGGATGGGTGTGAATTTGAAGTTATTACGGATTGTATTGCTTTACGTTCTCTTATAGGCATGAAAACCCCGAGCCGGCACATGATGCGTTGGCAAATTTCTCTGCAAGAGTGGCGTGGGTCAATGACTATTGTGCATTGTGAGGGGTTAGCCCATAAGAACGCAAATGGGTTATCCATATGGGCTTTACCTAACACAGTGGATAACCCCGCTCTATTGAGAAGGAGCAAGACGTACCTATCATGGCAATCTCAGTCACGGATTTGAGGGTAGAATTTTGGGATGAGGTTGAGTCAAGTTATAACTTGCATCATGATACTTCTTGCCTGATCCTTTTATTGCGTTTGTAAGAATCAAGACTGGATTTGATAGCCTTGCTTAATGTACCTTGGCGCGCCCATTTTGAATCTGGCAGATTTGTCTTATTGGACGGCTTATTGTATCACAGAACAAATAACAAGTGTGCCTTGGTCCTCGCGGATGAGAAACATATTCTGTCTATGCTGTCGGAATGCCACAATAACGCAACAGCAGGTCATTTTTCTACCGACCGTACTATAGAGCAAATATCAGCGCTAGCATGGTGGCCCGGTTGGAAAACTAGAGTCAAGGACTACTGCCGAGAATGTGTCAGGTGTCAGAAGGCCAATAAACCCACGGGTAAACGTTTTGGCCTCCTAGAAACTATAGCAGAACCTAAGAACAGGTGGGAGATCATTAACATGGATTTTGTTACACCGCTTCTGGTAGCAGGAAAAGATAACTTGAAAGCAGTATTGGTAGTGGTAGATTGCTTTTCAAAACGGGCTAGGTTCCTACCATGCCATAAAGAGAGCTCAGCTCTTGACATAGCGTTACTTTTCTGGCAGACTATTATAAGCGATGTGGGCTGCCCAAAGATTATTATCAGTGACCGGGATGTGAAATTCACATCTGAGTTTTGGCAAAATTTGTTTGATATTTTGGGTACTAAGCTTGCTTTTTCTACGGCGTACCATCCTCAAACTGACGGGTTGGCTGAACGCATGATACAAACGTTGGAAGATATGCTAAGAAGGTATTGCTCCTTTGGAACAAAGTTTAAGGATGGTGAAGGGTATACCCACAATTGGGTGTTGCTTTTGCCTGCTTTAGAGTTTGCATATAATAGTAGCATCTATGCAACCACTAAAAAGTCTTCTTTCGAATTGGAGAAGGGTTGGACTCCGTTTATGCCTTGCGGCGCAGTTATGAGTAAAGCTATTTCTATACATCCGACTTCAGAATCGTTTTGCCAAATGATGATTAAGGCGGAAGCTAAAGCGTCTGAATGTATTGCGGAAGCAGTGTTGTGCAATAAGGAAAGATGGGATAAATCCCATAAACAACCAGACATCCAAGTGGGAGACCTAGTTCTGATTTCTACTCTAAATTTTCATAGCTTAGAAGGCAATAGGAAGCTAAGAGACAGTTTTGTAGGACCGTTTGTAGTGCAGAAATTTCATGGGAATAATGCGGTCGAGGTGACTCTAACAGGAGAATTTAGTCAGAAACACCCTACATTTCCAATTAGTCTAGTCAAGAAATGCATCACTAATACTCAGGAAAAACAAGATGATGTTATAAATGGGCTAGTCCAAAACCCTCCTCCTCAATTGCGCCAAGGACTAGTTAAAATACCAAGTAAAAAATTGGACAAGAAGATTGTCCAAATACAAGGAAAGGATGATCGACAATACTTAGTACGATTTAAAAATTAAAGCCCTGATGAGGATAAATGGTTAAGACCACACGAGGTCAAGCAAATAGATACCCTGTTGAGAAGATATAGAGCTCAGAAACGTACCGCTTGCGTTACCCACATTAGGGCAGTTCTCTTTTGTGGGGGCGATTGTCAGACTCCGCTAGTACTTACCAGTACAGCGCAGGAGACTAACAGCTCTTGTTAACGTATGTTAACTATCAGTGTGAGTTGTATAGGCTCAAAGAGATAAGTTCTAGTCCCTATTAGAACTAGGAGCAAGGAGTTACGAAGTAGGAGTAACTCCTTGGGTCAGTAAAGCAAGTACCTAGTGCTCAAGTAAGTAGTTATAAGTAGGAGGTGGTGTAGAACCATCCCCCAGGATTTTACTAAGCCCGTCAAACTTGCTATAAAGTAGCAACTTGGGCTTTTCCCTCATCTTTTCTCTCTTCCTCATCTTTCTACTTCTCTGTTTTTGTCTCTTCATCCTCTTTATCCCTTCACATCCGTCTCTCCTATCCACTTCTTTTATCCTCTCCGGTTCTCCACTTAGAATAGTATCTTGCTGGACTTTATTCTACTATTATACCTAGCTTATCTTTGTCTTTGCTCTATACTACGGTCTGCTCAGACAAAGTATCTTAGTTTCACCTCTGTCCAGCTGGAAGAGTGTTTTGCTTGTGAGCTGTTTAGCTGAGTTTTATATGGGGTAGGATAATTTTGCAAAGTATTTTTTGCATTGGATATCCTTTGTAAATTGGAAGCCTTGCAAAAATATGAAGAGATGGGGGCTTTTCATATTTTTGCAAAGGATCGGACCCAAAACAACCCTTGCAAAACAATACCCCTTGAAACTTGCTTTGTAAAACTGTTCATGCAGATGTTTATGAGAATTTTGTACAGCATTTCCCACAAAGCCTGCAAACAATTTTGCAAAACAACCAGTATCATTTCTCATGAGAATTTTACCAAGGATCTGATTGCAAGGCTGAAAAGCCTGCAAAATATCCCTTGAAAAAGTGTTTCACGTACATTGGAGTTGACACTTTTGCAAGTGTATTCCACTGCAAAGCTGCCAATTTTATCATCCCCTCTTTCCAAAATCCCTTCCTTGGGAACTCTTTCCGCTTCACCCAAAGAAAATCTATCCCTGCTGGCACCGGCTCCGTGAGATGATAGTCAACACCAGGCTACCAGCTCTGCTTCACTATTTAGTACTCTCAGTAACCTCACAACAGCCCATGAGCTGGTACACGAGCTGGTACATCCTATACCAGCTCTTTGAGAAGGCACATTGCCCAATAGCGGTACAGACTCAAAAGCAGCTCCTCCCACTTGCAACGCTGGCCTCGCGCAAGCTACACTAGCTTGGGCCCTCCTTGCTGGTACAGATTGTATCAGCCAGCCCACCTGCTTGCTCAGCTGGTACGGTCTGTACCAGCTCGGCAAGCAGACTCGCTGAGCTGGAACAGACACTGTAACAGCTCGGCGAGTAGGTCAAACTGCTCTTAACCTGCTCGCCGAGTAGGGAGGGTCCCTGCCAGCTCAGCGAGCAGACTGGTCTGCTTACCGAGCTGGAACAGTTCTGTACCAGTTCAGCAAGCAGGTCGGGCTGCTTGCCGAGCTGGTACAGAACTGTCCCAGCTCAGCGAGCAGGTCGGCCTGCTTGCCAATGGTCCAGAGCTGTACCAGCTCAGCGAGCAGGTCTCCCTGCTTGCCGAGCTGGTACAGAGCTGGGCCAGCTCAGCGAGCAGTCTCCCTGCTTGCCGAGCTGGTACAGAGCTGTACCAGCTCAGCGAGCAGGTCTCCCTGCTTGCCGAACTGGTACAGAGCTGTACCAGCTCCGCGAGCAAGTCGGCTTGCTTGCCGAGCTGGTACAGAGCTGTACCAGCTCAGCGAGCAGGTCAGCTCGGTAAACAGACCTGCCTGCTTGCCGAGCTGGTCAGCTCGGTAAACAGACCTGCCTGCTTGCTGAGCCGGTAGTGAATCTACCTTCTCGGCGGGTAGGTTGGCCTGCTTGCCAAGCTGATACAGTCTGTACCAGCTCAGCAAGCAGGTTGGCCTGCTTGCCCAGCTGATACAGTCTGTACCGGCTTGGAGAGCAGGTTAGCCTGCTCGCCGAGGTGGTACAGTCTGTACCAGCTTGGAGAGCCGATTGGCCCCGGCAATGGCCTGCTCGCCAAGTTGGTACAGTCTGTACCAGCTTGGAGAGAAGGTTGGCCTGCTCGCCGAGGTACCGCCTGTACCAGCATGGAGAGCAGGTTGGCCTCGGAGATGGTCTGCTCGCCGAGCTGGTGCAGTCTGTACCTGCTTGGAGGGCAGGTTGGCCTGCTCTCCAAGCTGGTACAACTGTACCAGCTTGGAGAGCAGGTCAAAAAAGTGCAAAAAAAACTTGGCAAAATTGTTGTGGCAAGGCTTGAAGGGTTCATTTTGACAACCTTTTTTTTACACGGCATAAGCATGTCAAAGTGATCCTTTGCAAATCTTGTTGTTTTTTGATGTTTAAGGAATTTTGCGAAGGTTATTTTGCGCAAGGCATATCCTATGTTAAGTTTACCTTGCAAAAGTACTACAGCATATCCCAGTTTTCTTGCGGACTCGGGGCCCCCCCCCCCGGCCCAGAAATTTTTTCATTTTTCTTTTTGCGCCACTTTCAAAAAGCACCACCTCACCTGTACGACATGGTACAGGTCATGTATCAGAAGAACCTCGAATCGGTGCTGGCAGCTGGACTGCCCACCCCTCCCGCCCACCCGCAACCCATCCGACCAGACCCCAACCGTTTGGAAAAATCAGCCGCACCAAAAAAAAACCAAAAAAATCCGATCAATCAAATCACAAATGGTATGTACATGTCAGCTTGCTACTGAGTCAGAGACAACCTGACAAAGCAACACTAGTAATATAGAAATTAATGAAAATACATGAAAAATAAAAACAACATTATTACCATATGTACAAACCCTGAAAACAGTACAAATGCTAATAATTGATGCCAAATAGACATGAAATAACTATAATAATAAGGAATAATCATAAGGTAACCATAGTAACACATAAGAGTAAGAATAATAACTAGTAACCTTATTTTTACCCAAAAACCTTAACAAAGTTCTGGACCCGTAAAAATAAGTTAGAACTAAAATAAATAACCACTTTTTACAGAAAGTGTGAATAACTTCTAAACCTTGAGGATAACTTAGAATATTATGTCATATTCTGAATCCTCATGTAAAATAATGTAGGGTCCCTCATTGGAAGTACCCCCAAATTCCTACTCCTTCACCTTGAACCAATTACTTGCAAGAATTGGCCACACCCACGTGTCACAGATGCACATTACACACGTATGTACTTGCTATATATGCATACTGTATGTGAAAGGACCAATTATGGACTTATAATTGAGGTGTTGTGTATAGTTTGAGAGTTAGGCCCAATTGAGGTTTAAACCTCCAACCCCGTGCGTGGATTATATAATCCAATTGGAAATTGGCCAAATGCGTGGAAACAGGCAATTACCTAGTTACCAGGTACAGCTGTTTCAGGAATGGTTGCGGAAATCCGCAGTTTTTTTTTTTTTCTTTTTTTTTTTTTTTTTTTTTGCCCCCGAAAATTTTTTCACCCCCGAACTTTGCCTGCCAAAACCCCCGGTCTATACACCGCTCAAGCCGGGGCTGGTGTCCGCTGACGCGCCAATGGACATCAGCCCATTGACTCAACGGCACCCAACCTCACATCCAACATTCGCCAATCGCTTTCGCTACGCACATTGGCCTCAAAATCAGGTAACGTCATTTTTCTTTCTTTCTCCATTGATTCATCCATTAAATCTAATGAAAGATATGGCTTTCCTGCGTCAGGATCTTGTTTTGTCATCAATGGTATTCCGCAAGTACACGGGCGAGCTGAAGTTTAAGGCGGTCCTAGCGGCAAACAAAGGGTTGACCCTTGGTGAAATCAACACACAGCTTGCTTCTTCCATCAGCGCCGACTCTCTTACGCGATGGATCAAACTGTACGAGCAAACACGTGCAGTTGTTTGTAACCCTTCAACTTACCGTACTTGGGGTCGGCCATTGGATTTGGACGATGAGGCTCTTAGCTTCATTAAGGAAATGGTTACCGATAAGCCAACAGTCTACCTTGACGAAATTCAGAAGGCGTTGACTAATCAGCTTGGGGTCACGGTGAGCTTGGCTACAATTCATGGGACGCTCCACGATCGATTATCAATGTCAAAAAAAACAATACGCACTGTCCATCCCCGGCAAGATGAACTGGCAAGGGCTAGCTACATATTGTTAATCGCCAATATCCCATCAACCTGCATTGTCTTCACCGCTAAGCAATTGGCCTTTTCTTTTCAAGCTGAGTTGTGCTGACTGATTGTGGTTTCCTTTTAATCAACAATCAGATGAGTCAGGGGTTTCGCTGGAAGCTGTATCCAGAACCAGGGGTTGGGCACCGATTGGGCAACGCACACCACGCGTCCCACGCGAGCGAAGCACCCACCAGTTCAACGTTATCCCTGCCATATCAATGGCCGGGTTGGTTGCCCATGTGGTTTTTGAGCGGACGGTCAAACAATCGGATTTCGAATTTTTCCTCAAACACATTCTGGTGAGTGGTGTCTTTTGAATTGTTGAATTGTGTTAGGGGCGCAGCTGACATGATCTGATGTGTCTTCAGATTCCGGCTATGAATCGCTTCCCAGAGCCAAACAGTGTCCTTGTCTTGGACAACGCACAGATTCATCACAACGGACGGATCGCATCGATTGTCGAGGAAAAGGGAGCGCTGATCCAGTATCTTCCTCCCTATTCCCCCGATCTGAACCCCATTGAGAAGGGATTCAGTGTGTACAAGTCCAACTTACGACGATACAAAGACTTGCTTACGGGTGGGGAGGAGGAATATGAGGTCATAGATGGGTTCATTCCCTTGGTATTTACAGGGGAAATAACCCGCAAGCTATTCCGAGGATCTGGGTACTCGGTTGAATAATTCTTTGGTCATCACTTGTTTTTGTTCTCGAGCTTCTTCTCTCTCCTCCTTTTTTTTTGCTTGTTTCTTTCTTGGCAATGAAATCCAACCTAACTTGCCAGAATGATTGATTCAATCAAATGTGAGAAGCGATTGGCATGTTCATTGATCTGACTTGGAATCTCAATCAAACCTAACTTGGCAGATTGATTGATTCAATCAAATGTGAGAAGCAATTGGATAACAATTGATATGACTCGGAAACAAGACAACATGGAAAAGAGATCCATTTGGACTTAATGGACAAGCGGTTGGGAACAAGCACTTGGATATTGATTAATATGAGTCGGAAACTAGACAAAACGTTGGGAGTTGGGAACAAGCAATTGGATATTGATTAATATGACTCGGAAACTAGACAACACATTGGGAACAAGCAATCGGATAACGAGTAAAGGAAACAATAGAATATCTACTCTGCATGAGTGCGACTAGCCTTCAAGTGTCGCTCGTATTCCTTCACCCTGGAGACCAGGAGCCTTGCTGGGACCAACTTAATGCCAGCTTTCTCAAGCTCGTCTGCTTTGACTAGAGCAAACCCAGTGTAGCGCGTGATGCCAAAACTGTGCATCACCGCAGATAACTGCTCAGTTGGTTCAATGTCGACGAATTTCAGATAATCGTTCAGATCCAAGGCCATATCGTATGGGACAGGTGAAGAATTTGGCGCAGCGGCGGCAGCAGGCGTCACAAAGGCCGGAGGGGCAGGGGCAGCAGGCGTCGCAAAGGCCGGAGGCACACGGGCAGGAGGCGTCACAAAGGGCGGCGCAGTATTCTCGTTTTGGTAAGCAGGTTGGTGGGGTCCTGGATACATCATTGGATGATGACCATAAGCCCAGGGGGCCGACCAAGTAATTGGATTCGGATGGCCCATATAACCACCAGCCATCATTGGGTTGATGAAAGACGACATCGCTGCGGGATTTGGTCCGGGCATATTCATCGTGAAGACCAGAGAGTTGTTGTTCATGCTGACATTTGGCGAAGAAGAAGGAATAGTGTTTTCGGGAGGGAAGCTGGATGGCACACCAGTGGGTGTGGAAGAATCAGATGAAAGACGGCGGCGGTTACGGCGGGGAGGACTATCATTGTCTTCAAGGCGCCTCCCCTTGACACGCCTGTAATACTCGGCTTTGGTGACCACTGGGAATGAGGGGGACACTGGAGGAGTCTCCACCGTGACCTCTGGGTTTTCAACCTGAAAAGAGTGTTCAATTAGCGTTCATACAAGTGGACCACATGCAAAACACAACAAAAAACATACCATAGTGCGAGCCCAGAGCGCTATGCGATCCATGTCGAGTGCAATAAAGCGATCGTCATTGGAGGGGTGGAGGTAAACGTTCACATCTGATGAGCCAGTCAATCATTCAACCGGACGGTGAGCAGCCTTCAATGCGGCAATGTTCATCATGATTTTTGCCGACACAGACGCCTCGGGTGATGGTTCGTCCTTGTTGTTATCAGCTGGCTTCCCGCCGTGTTGAGCCTGTAAGAACTTTAACGCTTCCTTTTTCTTTATTTTTTTTGGACAAATGGGCTGTCAATATCATGAACATTTCAACAAAAGAATGAAGACTTACCTGCGCGATCAATCTAGGATCGGTTTCCACTAGAGTTATGGTGTACTTGATGCGCCCATCCTGCGGCCCCTCAATCAGATCTAGAAAATCCGGAAAATTTTTGTCATTGAGCGATGTCTTGTTCTTCTCTGCAAAGATACCACCATGGGGTACAGCAGCAAGCCACCCAAGCTTCTCTTCTTTGTCCTTAGCTTGAGCATGAGTTGCAAACTGCTTGTCATCGAGTTGGCGGATTGCATCGATTGCAGCTGATTTGAAATCCGTGAGGCTCTGGTTCGAAACGTCCCAATTGAACGAAATTCTCCCCGTGTCCGATACGAGCTTCTTGTATTTTCTGTCCGGATCCCCAGTGGCCCTTTTTTTTAATTCCACTCGCGTGTTGGATGGCCCGGGTTTGATAACCTGCAAGAAGTAGAACCGATACTTGACATTGGTCTTGATTTTCTCCGCGGGGGCGGACTCGGATCGATCTCTGGTATTTGCTGGGCTGGCGGCTCGAGAATCAGAGTCAGATGATGCAATTTGCACGACAGGGGTCGGACTGATTGAAGCAGCGTTGGTACGAGGATCTGGCATGAAATCTTGAAGCCAATCATCAAGCTGGCTGAGACTCGTGCAGTTCTCGATATGGCCAGAAAAGTCGTCTAGACACAATGAAATCAGTCTGGAATCTTGGAAATTGCGTGATCACACAGATGAAGATGAAAATTCACTTACCCATAACAACCAGCCAATGTGCGTAGCGAAAGCGATTGGCGAATGTTGGATGTGAGGTTGGGTGCCGTTGAGTCAATGGGCTGATGTCCGTTGGCGCGTCAGCGGACACCAGCCCCGGCTTGAGCGGTGTATAGACCGGGGGTTTTGGCAGGCAAAGTTCGGGGGTGAAAAAATTTTTGGGGGCAAAAAAAAAAAAAAAAAAAAAGAAAAAAAAAAAAAACTGCGGATTTCCGCAACCATTCCTGAAACAGCTGTATGTACAAGCATAACCAGTGTACAGGTAGATTCTACCTGACGGATTTGAAAGGTTTAAGTAATAAAAACCTTGAATACCTAAGATTAACACAGCCAGTGTGGCCTTTAAAGATTGGCCATAGCCATTTGTGGCCCATTTCCGTCATCTGTGGCCCATTTCAGATACAATCACACGTCAGTGTTGCTATGTACCTTGGTTACAATGACTAAATGGGTTATTAAGGTCATGGAAAGCACTTGTGACGCTGAAATAATGACCAGCAGTGCCATTGGGATGAGCCTTGTTAGTGCCAATCTCCCAAATTGGCCACATTGCGCTGAAATTCAGCAACTACAAGCACACAGGCAGGAAAGTTCCTTCACTATGAGTGAAATTAGTATATATAGAGCCCTCTTTCCACGCCAAAAGTTGTTCAGAATCATCATCAATTATTATTACAGTCAATCAGTTACGCCGTGTCCTGTCCTATTTCAGTTACTCTGCTCTGCTTGCCTGTTTTATTCTTGGTGTTCAATCTTAAAATCAACCTTCAAAGTGTCCAGCTCCTGTGCAGAAACCTACCAATCTACCCAGCAGCTCTACTTCACATCCCTACGTGGCTTTTTGGCTTAAAAGAAGCAATAGTGAGTACTTCTTTTATCCTTCTGTCCCCATTCTGGTTCCTTAATTGGAAAAGCACTTTGGTACCACCTTCTGTTACGCAGAAACCCATTGTTTGCTCAATCAGATACCACCCTGCTTAGCAGATCTCTGATTTAGAGGGCACCTACAAACACCCCTGCGCCAGCAGGCCCCTCTATAAAAAAGAATTATATTCTTTTTATTTATTTCTTTACTACTTTTCTACGTGAAAATACCTTACTCTACCCATCATTTGCACTCTTATCACCTTGTGTAGCTAAAAGGTACTAGCCCTTGGCATCACAGAGGCTGACAGTACAACTTCTTCTTGACATCACGGGAGTTATTCTTTGTCATTATCTCACCTTTTGATTACTACAATAGGAACACAAACGCAAACGCAATCGCAAACGCCGTGGAAAAAAAACCTGTCCAATCATTCAAACGTGCGCCACTATTTCTGTATTCCGGTCACATTGCTTTTGCTGACTGCCATTCTGTCCCTATGCAACAGGATGGAATTTTTGAACGACACCGCCTTTGAAGAAAACTGCGGAACCCAGGATTCTTGGCTGACTCCATCGCCTGGAGCCACAAAATACGTCCCGTTCCTGGATTCACAGACTCAGGGATTGCAACTTGTCACCAGGAGCGCGGCCGCGTCGTTGGGGGCATTCCCCTTGATCCTCCCGACTAGAACTGGGGCCGACCCCAAGCAAAATGCGCCCCCCCCAACCTTGCCGACTAGAATGGGAGCCGACCCAAAGAGCAATGTGCCAGCCCCACCAATCCCCACTAGAAATGGCACCAACCCCATCCAAAATCCGCCGCCCCAACCATCTGGTACAGCCAAGCCTACCCCTGGAGGGCACACTCCCTTTTCTGGGATTCCGCCCCCCCCCCCTTGTTGTCTTCAGTTGCATCCGCAGCTGGGGACAATTCCCAGCAATCCCACGGCTTTACGCAACCGGGTGTTGAACAATCAGTTCACCTCAATTACGTTCTATACTCGCGATCTGCAATAGCGGATCTGATGAAGCAGAGCCGCCCTTCCACCTCCACTTCCAAGAAAGATAAGAAGGAATGGGAGAAGTACTCCCCGGTTGGAAAGCTGCAAGTTTGGCTAGTCAATCTGTCCTTATACGACTTCAAAAAGTTCAAGCGTGAGGTTCTTATCCAATTAGGCAGGGACCAATATCACTTCTGCAAATTCATTGAGTCACTGATCAGCCGTGGAGAAATCAAGTGGCAAGCGATCATTTCGAACAGCCGACGATATGGGCCAAAGAACTTTGCGTTCCTTACATGCGATCAGGACTTCTATGAGTTTGTCGAGGCGGTCCACGAGGCCTTAAACAGTAAGGTGACCATCAAGTTGTTGATGGATGATCCCCAGCTGCAAGAAAAGCAGCTTGAGCATGTAAGTGTGTTTGATTTTTCTTCCTTATGATAGTTGTGCTGACTTTGGGGTGATGTTTCTAGGAGCGAAGCTTGGAGGAAAACCTGACATTGACGTTTGGAGCCGACAACGTAAGAATTCCTTTGGCGCGGGAAAAGACCCGCCTCTTAGGCAATGTAAGTGGTTCTTTTGTCCTTTCTGTTTTGCATCATCTGGACTGATCACCATAACCTTTTTTCAGCCAAAGGCAGATGTGACTCCGAATCCCGTGACGCCTTTTTTGGCCAAGCTCATGGATCACATAGTTGCAAAGTGGGGCCGCAACAACAAGAAGTATTGCATTGGCAACCTTAAGGATTGTTTGCAATCGATGCACGTTGACAACGCTATGCTCACCATCTGGGCACGTGCTCTGATGCACAACCAGAATGAAGATGTGACTCTCGATCACCCGCCCTCAACAAAGCATTTTGTTTGGGTCAATAAGCACATCCCCACGGTCAAAGAACTCATATCCAAAGGGAAAGGCCCCGAGAGGTCCCAGGACGAGGAACCTCCAAACAGTCCCAGTTCTCTTCCCGACATACCGCTTGACGATTCTCTGCCCAAGCTACCCCTTGAGGAGTACCCAAGGGACGCAAGTCCCCTTCCCAAAGGTCCCCAGGGACCGGTGGTCAAGGACCCAAAACCTGCCCTTGTTGCACCCAGCTCTGACATCGAGGTCATGCGGCGTCAATCGCAACTGGTGGATACCAGTTACGACTCTCCGTTTTCTATTGATTCCTTGCAAAATAGGTCACCCAACGGATCCCAGTCTTGCAAATATGCCCGCAGCCCGACTGTTGATCTCATTGGGGACGTGATTAACCGTCTCAGCGTCCACAAATCACGAAGGGGCGACAGGGTCCCATCTGTGTCTCTGATCCGCAAGCGGCCTGTTTCACAAGGGTCCGTCACCCCCCAGAAGACTCGGATGATATCAACCGCTGGCAAAGCTGTGACTTGGGAAGTTTTCCTCAAGCACTGCAGTTTTGCCAATAACGATATGGCTGTGAGGGGCTTGATTCAATTGAATCACATTGCCCATTGGAGCTTTTTCTTGACTACCTCTGTCCACTCGCTCAGGAAGATGAATTTCCCATTCCCTGAGGCCACTGCTAGTCAATTGATGTATGGTACTTCCTCAATGCCGTCTAAATACTTTGAGAACAACTAAGATAGATCTCTTATCCTTGCACCTTCGCCTTGGAAAATTTTTTTTTTTAAAAATGATGCCACTCCTGCTGTTTCACCGCATTTAGCCTCCTATCCTGACCCAATTACTCTCTTTTGTTTGGCTCTTTTGTGTGACTGCAATTACTCTCCTTAATGTGGTTTAACCTTTTCTTTCTATATCCCAGGCCGTATCTTACATGCAATAGACAGTGATGATGATACTATGCAAATTCGCCTTGGTGAGCATCTCCGAAAAAATTCAGTGCGCCTGTGAGATTATGCTTTGGTGCTATGTATGTCCTTGCCAACCTGGGGATGTCTTTGCACGATCCACTTGGGATCTTTGCACACTCCACTTGGGATGTCCTCAACGAGGTTGGGGAGACCAAGATACCAGCATTCTGAGGAGTGCCCGGAAACAAAGACGCCTCAAGATGACGGCGCTAATGTTGCCCTCTCACACGACACGTCCACTGAAGAAGACTTTGAATAATTTTTTTTGCATGAGAAGAAGGAAACAAAACGCGCGCGTGCGAGAAAATGGAACAAGCTGTCAGAAAATAATGGGGTAAGATGGAAACAAACTAAGCGCTGTGGTGTTCCAAACATGACACAAATTTTAAATTTTTATTCTATCTATTTCTCTCCTATTCCTTCTCTATTTCTTTTCTCTTTCTCATTTTTTCTCTTATATCCACTAAGATATCCTCAAATATTATTGAAGAATCAGAATCTACGGCAAAATTCACTCTAGGACACAACTTACGGCATAGTCACCACTCAACCGGATCAGGAAGCATCAGCAAATCAACATACTCCGTCACCTAAACCTTAAAATCCCTACTACAGCCACCAAAATACAAAACCCTCAAAACCCCATAGATTGTTCCAGAAACACATTCTTCAGGCCATTTGATCCCAGGGAACAACTCACGGAATCTCTCTTACATGCCTGGATCAATAGTTATGGCCAATATTAGTTCCTAGACCCGAGTTTATTCCAGTTATTCACAGTTACACAGCGCTTTCACAAGGCAATCACACAAAAACCCCACCCACAACTCAACCACTAGGCCCAGGTAACCCCTTTCTAGGATGTTCTACCCAACTTAGGCCCACAACACTTATGGAAAGTTCCATCAGGTTCAGAACCACAATTCACACACATTTCACTTGTTCTATTGTTCCATTTGTTTCCATCAACCACATTTCAGCCATGATTAGTCATCAATTATTGTTCCACTGTGTTCCATGACCATTGTTCCAACCACAAGTTGACCACCCCCCATTTGTCAGGATTTTGATATAAAAGGGGCTCTCCTCTAGCTGTTTTCCCCCTCCTCACCAGATTCTGGGATCACATCACATTACACACCATCCACAGATACCTTTTACTATTCCCTATAGTCTAATACACTGGTCACTCCTCATTATAAGTCACTCAATATTGAGGTTTTAGTCAATCAACATCAGCAATAACAACTTCATCATTACTCATTTAAACAACTCATCCATCCTTGGTAGAAGCGTCAGCCCCCAGAACTCATTAGCTTAACACACCTTCATCATCCACATACACTCTCAACATTCACCAATATCATCATCACCTACCATCAACAACATCATCATCAGCGTCACATATTTATTCATACACACTCAACACATTCTTAATCACCCACACTTGCTATACCAACTGAAGTATCTTGGATACACTTACTATCACTTGAATTAAAGCCTGCCAATCATAGATTGGGGGGTCTTGTTTTAGTGTCTAGTATAGGAACGGCAGAGTCATCCTCACATCATCCCGTTCCGCACTCAGCAAAAGGTCTTCACTGACACTTTTGAGCTTTACAAGGGAGTCCCCAACGTGATAGGATCCAGTTGTCATAGCAAGGTTAAAAGTTATTGATTCATAGTATAATCACCTAGTTATAACCAAACAAACAGAAGTATTAGTTACTAATAGGAGTACTAACAAATTTTTGAACAAGTGACACACCATAGTTTTTCTTAACCCCCTTCTGTTATCTTATATATTATTAGCTAACAGGTATCTCTAGTAGTACTCCTCACCTAAAAACCACCATCCCTCCACAAAAGCAACTACCAATATAGACCACAAGGCAAGGTTACCGAAATTAGACTAGCATATTGAGAAGGACAAAGAAGATCTGAATATTGCGACTAGAATCGAAAAAGGAACCCGAACTTTAGGAGTTTGAGGATTTGCAGAATAACGCGAGTGGACGTCAATTATTGAAGAATACAGTCATAACCCCAACCTTGCCCTGGATCAAAGTACCAGAGAGCAACCATAAACCGATTTACCCAAGGGACTACTACTAAGAACGTATCAACGAAACTAATCAATAACAAGGAACAGAAATCAGTTACAATAAACAAATGGCACCGTATCCACAAGACAAAGATTTGGAAAATATCCTACCATTAACAAACCCTTCTGGATCGGGCGGAATATTTCCGGGCAGTTTAAACATGAATATTGATCCACCTAGCACTGGCATTGGCGCTGGACACGTTCCTAAACCTCCGCCGCCACCCCCAGTTTCGACCTATTGCACGGGAAAACCTAGAATCGATCTTTGGACGTCTCCAGCTTATCAGAAACAAAAGGCAAGAGAGAAAGAAGAAAGGAACAACCAAAAAGATGAAATTCCGACCCACTCAGGCGAGGAACAACACCACCAACAAGAACAATACCAACAACAGCAACATAATAAACCAGCAACTGGCACTTACGGCTTACGACCTGACAATTTTGAGGATTTCAGACCACGGCCAGCAGTTATAATCAAGGAACCGGACCTCAAGTACGAAGGCAATAACTTCAAAGAATTCCTAGACCGGTTTGAGTTGGCTGCTGAGATATATGGCGCAGGAGATTTCGACAAAGCTCGTCAAGTATGCAGATTTGTGAAAGGCAAAGACTTGAAGAAGGAACTAGAATCGATGGAAGGATACAACGACAGGGATTGGAAGACTCTACGCAAGAGCATGCTTGATGTATGGGGACGCTTGCCTTTGAAGATTTGTTACACCATCCAGGACCTATTTGACTTAATCAAGCTCTGTCAAGACAAAGGAGGGATCAAGGACATCAAGGACTTTAGGATCTACCAGTCAAAATTTATGATGATCACTAAATACCTGGTCCGAAACGAACACATACCCGCCAAGACCAGTGTATCGCACTTATTTTTCCTGGCATTCCCACGAGAATATCAAGTCAGCATCAATCGAGAACTAGTCAAAAGCGATTTAATACCTACGGGAAAAGATGGATACAACAAACCACCCATTCTAGAAGACGTTATGGAAGTAGCGGAGGACGAAGTTCGAGCCCAATCTATAAACGCCTTCAAAGCTGGATCCAACTTTGCTGCAGCAAACAAAGAAATACAGAAGAACTTGGACTTGAAGAAAGGAGATGGAAAGAAACGAGAAAAGATGTTGGAAGAATATCCCAAGGAACCAGTTCAATCACAAATCGAAAGTATGGCCAAAGCCATTGAAGCGCTTGCCAGTAAACTCAATGCCCCAGCCAAAGCAGAATACTCGCGAGGAAATGAAGCACCATCGGGACGTCTCTATGAGCCACGACCCTGCTCTTACTGTCATCGTGAAGGTCATAATTCAGCATATTGTCATGAAGCTCAGAAGGATGAACGAGAAGGTTTAGTGAAAAGAGATGGAAAGTTCTTCAACCTACCTAGTGGCGAGCAAATTCCCTGGGACCCTTCAAGACCTATCAGATCTGTAGTAGCAACTGAATCAGCAAAACCAAAAGCAAAAATCAATACAGTATATGCAACAGACAATTCAGCAGTATTTCAGGTCAACAGAAACAATGAAGAACCTTCTGACATTCAATCAGCAATGCAGCACATAGTTTGGGAACCACCAAAGCTAGGATCAGAGGAAGCTCTCAAAAAGCAGTCTGCCAGAGAAGAAGAAGCCTTGAAACAACACAAGCAGTTCCGGATGGAAGCAAACGCGGCCACCACACAAGCAGAAGCAATGCAAGGGCGACGAAAGGTCCAACACAAAGAAACTGCAATGGACATAGATCGTGAGGAACCATCCGAGGAAGTGATTGCGGAAGTACCTGCAACTAGGAGGACTCCTGGGAGAATTCTAGAAGCACCACAACCCAAGAAAGACAAACCATCAGCTGAGGCAGCTTTGTTAGCAGAATTAGACAATATGAAGATGCCAACCACTTTTTCCCAGCTCACCGCTATATCACCAACCTACGTGGAGGAGCTCATCAAGAAACTTCAAAACAGAATTCCCAGACCACAGGCGTCAAAACTATCCTACATCAAAGAGGTCGGAGCTAAAACCCATAAAGTAGCAGGAGCAATGATCAAACAGGAAGATGAAGAGAAGAAAGACTGTAACTGCTTTTACAGCTGCGCTCTTGGTTACATCGAAACACGGATTAAGGACGAAAGGGTACCCTTTATGATTGATTTGGGGTCGATGGTCAATGTCATACCAGCCAAACTAGCAATCGATCTGGGATTGGAAGTAGTAGAAGTGGACATTCCCATGAGAGGAGTTGGGGGAGAGCAGTGCAACATAAACGGAGTAGTTGAAAACTGTGATCTTAAAATTGGACGATTTACGGGACCAGTACACCTCTTTGTGGCACCGCAAGCTCAAGAATGCATTTTGGGACGACCATTCTTATTCAATTACGACTGTACTTTGGACTACCCGGGCGATGGCGAATATCTGCACTTTCAAGGCAACATTGGACGACGAATCACAGTTCCAATTGCCAGAGTAGGAAAGGGAACAGGGTGGAATCAGTTTAGACACCTAAATGGAAACTCAGCTAACATCTCAACCAACCAGCATTTTTTATAAATTCAGGCGTTCTGACCGAGGAATTGCGAGTGGACCCAGTAACAACCGTCAATTCAAGAATGCCTGAAGACAAAAAGATCTGGGTAATCAAAATATTATCTTTCATCAGTTGGATCTATTTAGTTTTCCTCAGAATATTTTTTATCACTTCTATTTACTCACTTTCCACTTCAGGAGGTATCATCATAAGGATCTATCAATACACGCACAAAGCTATCAAAAACAGAGAAAAATTAAAAGCCAATCAACCTGTTCAGCAAGAAGACTCCAATCAATCAAATCAATCCAATTCAACAATTCAAGAGCTCAAACTCACCTTAGCAGCAACAGAAGATCCCAAATTCTCCACAAAAACTCCAATCAACTGGATTCAACAAATCATCAAAAGAAAACGCAAAATTTTCAATAAGCAACTGTTCAAACCTCACTTGGATTTAATAAGATTTTGTTTTCAAAAGCACTTACACTGGGGGCGCAGGAAGTTATGTTCAACATCTACAAAACCTGGGACAACGGGGATTAGATTAATCAGTCAACCAATTACTCAACTTGGCAAATCAGCTCTTACAACTACATCCCGCCAATCTAAAATCAGACATTCTCAAAATAACAAAATAACAAAAACAGACTCACCACAACATTTGAAGAATACAGATCCAAGTATTCCAAAACAGTGGGATCCGGGACGTTTACGGTTTCTCAAATCTAAATTTTGGCTTCATCACAATATATGTTGGCCAAACTTCGAGAGGGAATCCAAGCAGGCCAATCATCTACGTAATCCGGCAAAATACGGCGCGCTCCTGGATATGAGACTAAACTGTTGAAGAAAAATCCCAAAATCAATATCAACAAGATCAACAAATTCAAGCAAAGAAACAAGAACCCACTTCTCATCAATCACAAGAAACACAAAAAGAAAAAGGAAAAAAAACTTACTCAAAATCATTTTCAACAAGTTGGGGGAGGACCCCATTCCTCTCCTCTTTTCCTTATTATATCAGTTTGCAGCCATTTTTTCTCAAAAGGTCATTTGCTCTCTTATCACTTACTAACTTGGTTTTCATCATAAAGGTTGAGGACAACCTTTTAAGTTGGGGGAGGGGGTATCTTCCACAGGTACCTTCCACCATATCAGTAACTCCATATCAGTAACTTAAAAAAAAAAAACTAGCTATTTCATTGATCAGTCACATCACTAGTTACAACAAAAACAAGAGAAAAAAAAAATCTAACTATTATCAGTTTTATCAGTTTTATCAGCTTATTTTATTTTGTTAAACATCAAATCAAACTCGGCCACCAAGTTATCAGCATACACCTATCCTTGGACTAAAAGGAAAATAAAAGAAATTGGATCATGAATGATACAAAGTCGGATCAACATTCTCAAGGCGGCGAGGCAATCATGCACAGGACACAAGCTAGATTTTATCGGGGGTTTACCATTTGAACCTGCAAACATAGTGATCGGATAAGCAATATGCTTCTCAACACTCGGTTGGGAAGGCAGGATTCATGCAATCTCACCTAAGCAACGGGCCAAGCGGTTGGAGCAATTGGGTTAAAACGACGGACAGCGTGGTCGCTTTTCCCGTCTATAGTCACAAGTCAACGGAGGGACTCACCTCAGTGACCAATACAAAGAAACCGAGCTGAATGGGTCCAAGGCTGGACAAGCCTGATTGGCACTGTTAGGAAGGGTCTACGCAAGCAGGGAAAAATAACAAAGGAAGCAGCGAGCTCAGTGGGATACTTATATCGGGAGAGATAGGGGCTAAGAAGAAAGGAACAAAAAGACGGCCCGCCCACATCCAAGGACCGCGGTGTAGGACTCCTGTGGGACAAATGATAATATTTGGTAAAGATCCGGCTGGGGGAAATAAACTGGTGAGTTAGGTTGAAAGGCTAAAAACAGTCAGTTTACGGGTGGTTTATTGGCCTGCCCCTTCATAAATACTATACCCTTTGTAAGGAATCTTAAAATCAATATAAAGAGAGAAATGGCTGATTTCAAGATTAAGTTTACTAAGTATAGTAATCTCAATCAGACTTAGACCTTATACGTTGTTGTATGTGAGTAGACCGCTTATAACTAATTATATGGATAATTGAACCGTGGGATTGATTATGTGAACGTGCAATAGTGTGCCGGACTATTGCAGGTGATTGTTGATGATTGTTGAGTTTGTTGATGATTGATTGATTTGTTTGTTGATTGATTGATTGGGTTGTTTGTTGATTGATTGGGGGTTTGAGAAATGTTTTTATTGTTGGGGTTGATAACTGATTGATTGACTTATTGACTGATAACACTGATGACCACACTTGATGACTACACTTGATGACTAACTTGATGACTGGTGAGACACACTATACTCTCTTAGTAAGTGGCTGAGGAAAAAGAAAACAACAGTGGTGGGGAAATGACCTCCTTATTTAGGAAAAGATGAGGGAATTTAGCTCCAAGGGAAGGTCCTTTGAGGGATTTATGCTGCAGGCAAACTGGTCAGCTGCACAGCCTGCTCCTTGTTGCTATGGTTTCAGCACAGCATGACATCATTGCTGCACAGCATGACATCATTTCTGCACAGCATGACTTCATGTCTGCACAGCATGACATCATATCTGCACAGCATGACATCATTTCTGTGCCCACTCCCCACCTGTACTGTGTACAATACAGCCCATTCTTCTTCCTTCTTCTATCCTTCCATCCAGGGGCTGAAACATCTTCCATCACCCCTTCTTTCTTCCAATCCTTCCAGCTTCCATCCTGTTCAGGGTCTAGGCCTCTCCTCCTCCTGGTCCTTCTTCCCCTTCTTCCCCCTGTGTCCGCTCCTTGTACTGCTACCATTGTCCGTATTTCCTGCTTGCTGTTGGTGTAACTCTTCCTTGTTGTTGATTCTGTGATGTTGGTGTATCGTGTATTCTTCCGGATTCCTTCTTTACTCCTCCCTGATCTTCCTCCTCTTGTATCCTATTCTAGTGTACATCTTGTAAGTGAACTTGTAATATATGAAATGTACCTCTTTGGCATTGGAGCGGGAATGGAACACCACAGCGGCCCGACCCAAACTCAGGCTACAGAGCACACTGCGCACTGCGCAGGGCGGACCAACCCCAGACCAACACAATGCGTACACGCAACGTCGACAGCTGCGGATGCTGCGGACTGCGCGCAGCAACCCAAAACCCCCAAAACCTCCGAAAAAAAAAAAAAAAACCTCAAAACACGAGAAAAACCATAAAATCCTAAAATTAAGGTTTGAAAGTCAAAAATCACCAAAAATAACTCAACATCACAACTTTTTAGTTGGGGGAGGATACTCCACCCCATGACAGATAAACCTTGTTTATTCTGAAACACCGTCAAGACCTCTGGGTATTAGCATACAAAAAACCTAACCAAAGCTCATTTAAAAGAAGTTGGGGGAGGGACCCCCAAAGCTGTACTGCATGTCATCAAACTAGCTCAGGCGCACAATACTCAGCATACACGGGAAATTCACTAGGATTCAGGCTTCCACTCAATCAATTTCTGGATCAGTATCAACCTACAAACTCATAAAACCTCCAAAAACAGGCAGATAAAATTTGAAAAGTCAACAAAACATCAAGAAACTACGTAAATCATCAAAAACACCCAGAAAATCAGTACAACACGAAAACACAAACTGCGGAAATTCTTCTTCAACCATACTACTAGTTTCATCAAGACTCAAGATTTGGCCAAACTCAGGATGGATTGTCTGGGGACAGACAATAAGTTGGGGGAGGATGTGGTGTTCTAAACATGTCACAAATTTTCAATTTTTCATTCTATCTATTTTTCTCCCATTTCTTTTCTCTTTCTCATTTTTTCTCTTATATCCACTCAGATATCCTCAGATATTATTGAAGAATTAGAATCTACGGCAAAATCCACTCTAGAACACAACTCACGGATTTATCACCACTCAACCGGATCAGGAAGTATCAGCAAATCAACATACTCCGTCACCTAATCCTTAATCCCGACTAGAGTCATCAAAAATACAAAACCTTCAAAACCCCATAGATTGTTCCAGAAACACATTCTTCAGGCCAAATGACCCTAGGGAACAACTCACGGAATCCTTGTTACATGCCTGGATCAATAGTTATGGCCAATATTAGTTCCTAGACCCGAGTTTATTCCAGTTATTCACAGCTACATGGCACGTTCACAAGGCAATCACAAGAAAACATCCACCAAAACTTGGCCACTAGGCACCGGTAACCCCTTTCTAGGATGTTCTACCCAACTTAGGCCCACAACACTTATGGAAAGTTCCATCAGGTTCAGAACCACAAGTCACACACATTTCACTTGTTCTATTGTTCCATTTGTTTCCATCAACCACATTTCAGCCATGATTAGTCATCAATTATTGTTCCACTGTGTTCCATGACCATTGTTCTAACCACAAGTTGACCACCCCCCATTTGTCAGGATTTTGATATAAAAGGGGCTCTCCTCTAGCTGTTTTCCCCCTCCTCACCAGATTCTGGGATCACATCACATTACACACCATCCACAGATACCTTTTACTATTCCCTATAGTCTAATACACTGGTCACTCCTCATTATAAGTCACTCAATATTGAGGTTTTAGTCAATCAACATCAGCAATAACAACTTCATCATTACTCATTTAAACAACTCATCCATCCTTGGTAGAAGCGTCAGCCCCCAGAACTCATTAGCTTAACACACCTTCATCATCCACATACACTCTCAACATTCACCAATATCATCATCACCTACCATCAACAACATCATCATCAGTGTCACATATTTATTCGTACACACTCAACACATTCTTAATCACCCACACTTGCTATACCAACTGAAGTATCTTGGATACACTTACTATCACTTGAATTAAAGCCTGCCAATCATAGATTGGGGGGTCTTGTTTTAGTGTCTAGTATACAAACGGCAGAGTCATCCTCACATCATCCCGTTCCGCACTCAGCAAAAGGTCTTCACTGACACTTTTGAGCTGTACAACGGTACCCTTATAAGGGCACCAAACGGTACCCTTATAAGGGTACCAAACGGTACCCTTATAAGGGTACCAAACGGTACCCTTATAAAGGTACTGAGTGGTACCCTTATAAGGGTACCAAACGGTAACCTTATAAGGGTACCGAGTGGTACCCTTATAAGGGTACCAAACGGTACCCTTATAAGGGTACCAAACGGTACCCTTATAATGGTACCAAATGGTACCCTTATAAGGGTACCAAGTGGTACCCTCATAAGGGTACCACTCGGTACCCTTATAAGGGTACCATTTGGTACCATTATAAGGGTACTGTTTGGTACCCTTATAAGGGTACCACTCGGTACCCTTATAAGGGTACCACTCGGTACCCTTATAAGGGTACCACTCGGTACCCTTATAAGGGTACCGTTTGGTACCCTTATAAGGGTACCACTCGGTACCCTTATAAGGGTACCGTTTGGTACCCTTATAAGGGTAC
Source organism: Puccinia coronata f. sp. avenae (assembly GCA_002873125.1). Taxonomy (NCBI): domain Eukaryota; kingdom Fungi; phylum Basidiomycota; class Pucciniomycetes; order Pucciniales; family Pucciniaceae; genus Puccinia; species Puccinia coronata. The sequence goes on from PGCI01000002.1 coordinate 740,108, forward strand.
CACTTGGTACCCTTATAAGGGTACCGTTTGGTACCCTTATAAGGGTATCACTCGGTACCCTTATAAGGGTACCGTTTGGTACCCTTATAAGGGTACCACTCGGTACTCTTATAAGGGTACCGTTTGGTACCCTTATAAGGGTACCACTCGGTACCCTTATAAGGGTACCGTTTGGTACCCTTATAAGGGTATCACTCGGTACCCTTATAAGGTTACCGTTTGGTACCCTTACAAGGGTACCACTCGGTACCCTTATAAGGGTACCGTTTGGTACCCTTATAAGGGTACCACTTGGTACCCTTATAAGGGTACCGTTTGGTACCCTTATAAGGGTACCACTTGGTACCCTTATAAGGGTACCGTTTGGTACCCTTATAAGGGTACCACTTGGTACCCTTATAAGGGTACCGTTTGGTACCCTTATAAGGGTACCACTTGGTACCCTTATAAGGGTACTGTTTGGTACCCTTATAAAGGTACCACTTGGTACCCTTATAAGGGTACCGTTTGGTACCCTTATAAGGGTACCACTTGGTACCCTTATAAGGGTACCGTTTGGTACCCTTATAAAGGTACCACTTGGTACCCTTATAAGGGTACCGTTTGGTACCCTTATAAGGGTACCACTTGGTACCCTTATAAGGGTACCGTTTGGTACCCTTATAAGGGTACCACTCGGTACCCTTATAAGGGTACCGTTTGGTACCCTTTTAAGGGCACCAAGGGGCTCACGTAAGCCTCTCCATTCGAGAGGCTTACGTGAGCCTGGCCGGACAGGCGTGCCGGCCGTGCACGCCTGTCTGGAGGGCATGCAAGGCCTGCACGCCCTCCGGACAGGCATGCATGGCCAGAACGCCTGTCCGGCGGGGCCGCACGCCAAGCTGGCCGTCCTCACGCCATTTGTAGGCGTGCGGACGGCGTGCGGAATGCGGGGGTTTGCACGCCTGGTTGAGAAGTCGTGCAGCCCCCGCACGCCTTTTTTTTAGGCGTTCGGGGGGGCGTGCGCACACCCTTCGGGCATGCCGCTATCAAGCCCCCCCCAAATGTCAGCCTAAGTCTCTAAGGTGACGATAGGATGAATGATACCAATACAGGATCACACAGTGATCCTATATAAAACTCAGCTAAACAGCTCACAAGCAAAACAATCTTCCAGCTGGACAGAGGTGAAACTAAGATACTTCGTCTGAGCAGACCGTAGTATAGAGCAAAGACAAAGATGAGCTAGGTAGAATAGTAGAATAGAATCCAGCAAGATACCATTCTAAGTGGAGAACCGGAGAGGATAAAAGAAGTGGATAGGAGAGACGGACGTGAAGGGATAAAGAGGATGAAAAGACAAAAATAGAGAAGTAGAAAGATGAGGAAGAGAGAAAAGGTGAGGGAAAAGCCCCAGTTGCTACTTTATAGCAAGTTTGACGGGCTGAGTAAAATCCTGGGGGATGGTTCTACACCACCTCCTACTTATAACTACTTACTCAAGCACTAGGTACTTGCTATACTGACCCGAGCAGTTACTCCTACTTCGTAACTCCTTGCTACTAGTTCTAATAGGGATAAGAACTTATCTCTTTGAGCGTATACAACTCACACTGATAGTTAACATATGTTAACATGAGCTGTTAGTCTCCTGCGCTGTACTGGTAAGTACTAGCAGAGGCTGAAAGTGTGTGCACTGTGAAGGCAGCTTTGATAACTCCGGCACAGACAAATTTTAAGTCACCACTCCCCTTGTGGAGGGCAAATTACTTGAATATCAGTCCCCGGCAGTTGCGTGATAGTCAATGGGGTGATGGGAGGTTGATTGAGTTGAAAAGCTGAAGATCTCAACTCTTTCCTTGTGTAGGCTGACTTTTACTTGCATCCCTTGTCCTTAATTGACAGCTATTTCTATGAGATGTTGGTCCAAAATGGCCCAAATCACTATGAATGTGCTGATAGAACAGTTTAAAGGACTATTACTAGTCCTACCCCAATAGAATAATGGGTTAATTCTGCACTCCTGTTACGCCAAAAGTTGATATACAACAGTTTGGGTAGGAGAAAAACTATAAATAGTTGTTATTTTGAAGCTATTAAGCAACAAAAAGGACAATAGTAGGAAAGCACGTGACAGAATGGCTGCAGGCAGAGGTGGTGGTCTTTCAGCTACTATTTTTAAGGAGGATTGAGGCGCAGTAATTGGGGATAATAATGCTAGCTAAAAGCTCCAGTGGGAAAGGATTTAGATAGAGAAACACTACTCTAAAAGTAGGAGGAGAATACTCACTTATACTTAGTTTATAGCTAAGTATGTGGGTGAATATGATGAGGAATCAATCTTTGGGCTTCAGAGGCCTTCCTTTTAAGGCCTAGATGGTCCCTTTGGGCGCCATGAGGAGCCTCTGGAAGTTTAAACAAGCCAGGGAATGAGCACAAACTTCTACGTGAAGATTTGTGGCCAATTCTATGGATGTGAAAATTTATTATCCTGTCCCCATGACATCATGAGTATATTTATGAACCATTTACTCATGAAGCCACACTAATAAGGATAATGAATTAAAGAATTTACCCACACTTTCATGGGAAAGGGTAATTCTATTTCTACAATAAGGGAATATCTAATAAGTAGTATATTTCCCATAGAAATAAATTCTCAGCCAAGGAAGACAAGGTTTGTGTTGTTTCACAACCTTGTTTATGTTCTTTCTCTGCGCAAAAAATATGCTCATACTATGTATTAGCATGTTAAATATTTTACATTTTAATGTTTTGTAGTAGTTTCTCCGTGGTACTTTGAGAATGGCCAAAGTACCATAAGGAGTAATAATTCAGGGGTACTCTCAGTGGGTAACCCTACATAAATTTAAATCAGAAATCCATTTCTGCAATAATATTCAAGGATTTATTAATATTACAGAAGATATAAGTGAGTTGAATGTAAAAATAGCAGTCCTTTGGATACTTTGAAGTATCTCTAGGGCTGACATTACTCGGCATTGCTTCCTTCGGTCAAAGGTCAAAGAAGCAACCGCAGATGATAACCGGCAATACCAGAAAGGTGAGCATCCAAGCTGATGTTGCTCAGTTCCTATTGCAGCTTATTGCATACCCATTTTTGTTATCTCCGCGGGCTGTTGCCTAGGTTTTATGGGTCCCAATTGGGGTTTTTGCGGTTTGTTTCATCCATCGTATCAAAGGCCCATCTGTACCTTTCACTAACGCGCAGCTCAGATCATGCCTGTTGCGTTGTGTCACGTACATAAATACATAGGTGTGCAGTGTGGCACATGAGAAAGGAAGGGTCACCAAAGCTGGAGAGGAGCTACCCCTGGAGCTTCCTTGATGTCCCATGTCAGCATGCAACACACCAGAAACCATGGTGAAATATTCTTGTTTTCTATCTTCATCTTAGTTTGACACTTAAAATATAAAGCATGTTCTATTTACCTTATAAACCCTTCAAAAGTTTATCTTCTACCCAAAGATAAACTGCCCCTGCACCTCTCGTAATATAGACCTCCATGTCACTTAAGAAAGGAGAGGTATAGGTGGTGCCTCACACTGGGCACATGCCCAAGTTCTGCTTGGCGCAGCTCCCCCACGGTCAAGCAGGCTCAAATCACTTTGGCGGGTGCCCAACTGCTCTTGATACACCATGTTGGGGCACGGGCAGTATGTGTAGCCCTTCTGGATCCATCCAGACTAGGTATATGTTAGGGTCAAGAAGATGCTGGGAAACCAGTGTAAACCCCCTCCCTTGTCCGGGGTTCACAAGGCCTTCATGTACATGTCACTTCCCATCTCAGTACTCCCGGTCCCTGCTTTCCTTCCTGGCTCAGCAGAGATCTGATCCGCATTCTCTCTGAGCCAGGTGAGCTTTCATTTCTTCTTCTTCTTCCCTCCTTGTTTTCTTCTTTCTTCTAAGTTGTAAGAGAGATCTGATCTGCATTCTCTCTGAGCCAGTAATCAATCCCCACCGTGTTTGGTCTTAGAAAACGCTTAGGCTCTCCAGCCAGTTCCCTCCACGCCACTTCTCAGCTCATTCAGTGAAGGACATACGCAGTCCTTACAACCAGCCAGTATGAGTATTCATCTTTGTTTTCTCATCCCCCTACTATGGTATATTACAGCCTCTGTTCTGGGTGTTATATGGGTTTCACAGATTCACAACCCCAAACTTAACACAAGTCCCTTGGCCTACCGGAGGCAGGCGCCTCCCGTCAGGGAGGGACTTTCATGTCAAGTCGGGGGTTTGGCCTGAGAGCATCCACCCAATGATCCAAATTTTCACAAAATCCACCAAAACTACTACTCAACCTGCAGCCTACTGCCCGCCGTTGGACCCCCAGACTAGCACAATTTTTCTGCAAATTATCATGCAATTTTTATGAAAAAATGTTGAATTGTACTCAAGTTGTGGCCCTTGAGCATCTTTCTAAAACAACAGTATCTGGTACCTCTTTTTCTGGATCTCTGCCGCTGAATGTCTGATCTCATGTCCCGCTGACAGCTCATGACACCTATTAAGCTGTCCTCTCCTCGAGGCTTGACAGCATGAACATGTACATAATACACACTTCTGCGGGTGGAATCCAGGATCCGGTGAACTGAGGACAGTAGAGCAAAAATGCCGATGGAAGAGACCTTCTCAAAATCAGGGTAGAGCTTGCAGTTTTGATCAAACCAAGCTCTCTTTTTTTATGAACATAGTGAGGATACTGGGCTAGAACTCTGCCAACTCACATTGGAGACAAATTTGTTCTTTTTTGAGTTACAAATTTTTGAAGGCAAAAAATGCAAAAAATCTTCCTCAAACCTTAAACGCTCAGGCCATAAGTACAACTTAGCATGTAAGCCTCTCCTTTGGAGAGCGTTGCTTTGCGAAGAGAGGTCCCCCCGGGACCCCTCCAATTGAGAGGCTTAGTTAAGCTCGCACAGCCCAGGCCTCAGGCTTGAATGTGGACCCCGACTGGGTCTTCTTTTCTAGGGTTCAGGACCAGGACCAGCAGCCAATCAGCACATCATGATGTTTCTCTCATTGTGAGTTCATGTGCTGCCCGCCGCTGGCCAGTGTCACATGATCAAAATATTACAGTTTTATATCCTTCCTTCCTACATAGTGTCCTGCTTTTTGTCGCTACATAATGCCTCTGGCTCTCCAGAAAAAGGAATTTAATGCAAGCTCAAAATCTTACAAATTCAGAAGAAATATTCAAGAGAGAAGAACTATCTAAGTAGATCTTAACCAGTCCTTCGTAAATGTCTATCCTTCTTTTATTTTTTTAGGATTGTCTAATGAGAAAAGTGCTATGGCTAGTTAACTTCTCAGTAAGCATCTTTCAGTTCTGGATACTACTTGTATTTGGTCTCTCAAAAGCTCCTCCCCGCTGTCTCTGTCTTTCCTCTTGTTTCCTTTATTTTCCTTGATCACACTATGTATGTATGCTCTGAGCTTTCAGGAAGATATAAACTCCGTTTTGGCTTTCTTCTTCGCCGGCATGACATGAGAGCATCAGAGAATTACAAAAAGAAGCCAAGCATGTAGAATATTATTGTTTATTTAATTGCTCATTATTTCTCTCTTATTCTGGACCTTCATCTTACGACTTCGTTTGAGCGAGAGAGAGAAAACATCAACTAGTTTCTGATAGTCCTCTGGGAAACACTTCTCGCGGACGACCCGCGTTAAACGCAAGGTCCTCTTCACTTCCATGTCATACTTCACAACTTGTGTTTTCCTCAAACCATGCTGCCTCTGGGAAGACTTACAAATCCCCTCCTGATGATATCAGCAGCTACATACATCAATCATCATTGGTATGTATACACCTGATCCTACCCGTACGACCAATCCTTATCCAAACCAGCGTTTCGCGCCTGTAGAGCAATGCCTTACCTCTCGGCCGCCCGCCGCAGTGGTGGGAGGGAATTAGGAGCAAAGTGAAATCAACTTGTGAAGCACAGTAAAACTGTTTCAGTCCTGATACAAAATATATCAAGGCGGTATAGGGACAACGATTTGTTTCCCCATCCTGTTCATCTTTTCTCAAAGTCCTCTACTGAGCTACACAAAGACCAGCCATGATGAAATGGTACAGCAGTTTAACCTTGCAGCTTGTCTTTTTTGCCCTCGTGATCGCTGCTGGTGCAAATGCTGAATTGAATCCACCATCCAGTAGTATTTTGAAGCTCTTTGGAAAGTCAATCAAGGTCAATGATAATGCCAACATCAACGCAAGCGAAGAATTTACGCTCGGCCGGAAACGGGCTACTCCATCTCTTGCTCACGCCTCGAGTAACCAGGATGCGAGCCCATCGGACATGGGCCCTCATCATGACCTCTTCACTGAATCTCTTCAATGCGGCAAGAGGATTCGGTCTACCATTGACTTCCCCCTTATACCCGATGAGGGAATCCATGAAACTGGTGGCGGTATCTCAGAAAGGGAAGAAACTAATTCACCCCATGCAGGAAATATCGATTTTCATTCGATTTCTCCTCGTGAGAACCATTCAACTCTGAATGAGATTTCTGGGGAAACAATTGTCCTAACACCATATTGCCATCAAAAACAAAGAAAAATAACACAATTGGGTTCTTCTGAGCCGTTAAATTTTTAAAATCAGCCTTCACGCGTAGGAAATAGAAAGAATCATGAGGATAATGCTTCTGGTGAGGCTCATGGGAAGTCAAGATTCTTACCTAAACATCAAGGTATCCCTTTAAGAGTATCAGATAAAAATGACAACAAAGGACATCAGATTTGTCCACTTCAGCAGATTAACTTCTTGGCTGATAGCTCCAAATTGGACTCCATCAGCCGCAGCCCAAGGTACACTCAGGAACTAAATTGGTTGATTTTGAATTCAAAGGAGTACATTAAACCCAAGCTTCCAAGATTGATACTCAAAAAGGATACTTTCATCCAGAGCACTCAAAATCCAGGACTTGAGGCACTTCTGGACATCATTCAAGAAATGACACTTGAGCAGAAAGACTCAAAATGGATAGTAACACAAGATCAATTGCACTGTAAGATATCATGGTTAGGAAAATTCTTAAAAGGAGCCAATATTGAAGAGAAGGTAGTTAAAAATAAGTTTACAATTTTACGTCAAAGAGAAGATATATGGTACATATACTGGAAGGACCAAACAAGAATCAACCTGAAACAATTTTGCAAAGATAATATTCAAAACAATCATCTCAAAAAGCATTTTTCTAGCTACATGTTCATGGTTATTTTGATACTTTCAATTAAACCCCAAAAAAAACCATGCTTTCCAATTACAGAAAGTCTCACATATGCTCAAGATCTGGCTAATGCTTCCAAATTGTTCAAAGATTTGGAAAATGGCTTGAGGAATCCTGATGAATTAAAATCCAATGAATGGGAAAGAATTCAAAATAAAATAGAATTGAAGAAAAGTGATACAATACCGCCTCATTTCAGGAAGGCAATTGTTTGGTTGTTTTTAGGGCCTTGGGTCAAAATATTCTGTAAGGATGTGTGGTCAGTGTTCAAAGATGGAGATGGAATACATCTATCCCAGCACTTCAAAACTATAATGCAAAGGTTATTTGCTTACTCAATGGAAAGCCTTACTCAACACTACCAGGAACTGATTAATACTCAAAGAGGGTTGACATTATAATGATTGTGAAACCATTATGAATGAATTCATCTTTTGTTCTTCTTCTTCCTAAACAAAACACATAATGGTGCTTTGATTGTGCTCTAATGTAATTCTTATACTGGAAGATAAGGAAATTTCTCCTGGCAAATGTCTTGTTCATTGGTACAGAGAAAATTCCTGAAGATTATCTCCAATTTCCTTCCAACTTCTTCACTTTTCTGGCCATTCCTCAGCACAACAACTTCTTTAAAAACTTGGTTCTCATGGGATTATCAAAGTGACTTTCAGATTCAACAATTTTTTCTCCTTCTTCACAGCTATTTCATTGCTTCTCTGAAGTTTTTTTGGACTATTCAATGTCCAACTAAATCACACACATACACACTCTCAGTTGAATTAATAATTTCCGCTGGGCAAAATAACCCGCAGAAACCCATTTGGGAACCAATAAAACCATGCCAACAGAGGAGTTCACATTGTCACGGCTGAAAAGCGGGATCACCCACAATAAAGACCTGACTCCGCATCTGCAAGGATGCTCACCACTTCCTTGAACCTTGCACTTTGAAAAAGGAAAGAAATGCCAAGGAGAATGAGGGAAGGTATGAAAAAATCTGACCACTCAAGTTATGTGCAAGAGGAGGTGCCATAAGGGACCCATTTACCCAATTCACCAAGGTTCTTGCTTTCTTTTCTTGAATCCCTGTGATCCCTTTCAACTCTGTGGTCTGCTACCAACTTTTTGCAATCTTTCACTTCTAACCCTTGCCAGGAAACGGACTATCATCTCATGAAAGTCACAAACAGTGATCCTGCTGCCCTAGTTCCATGAGAATTTGCCTGTTTCCTGCTTTTTTCTTTTTTTTTCCGGCATAGTTACTGTGACTGTTTTCATTCACGCATAAATTCCACCAAAATCTGATCCTCCTCAATCATCAATACTCATTGTCACTTATTTCAACTTTTTCACCCTTGATGTTTGAGTTGTCTCCACTACATATCAGAAAGATTCTGACACAGAAAAATTCAAAGTGAAAAAACAGGACACAAGAGCCAGGCTGTTTCATCAAATCAATGCATGATTTCTTTAACTTCTTTTAATCAATGGCTTTTAAAGGGGGTAGGAGAATTTTACAAGTATTTTTTTACAAGGCTTATGCCTTGTAAAACAGAAGGGTTGTAAAATTACATATTGATGGGGGGTTATGTATTTTTACCAGCCTTAAACTTATTTTTGATCCTTGTAAATTGCACCCTTGTAAAAAGCTGCTTGTAAAGTTCTACGGTAGGGATTCCACCAAGAATTTTACACAACAAAGCTTACAAGCATTGAAAATCAAGCCTGGTAGACTGTGTTCTGCCCCCCAATCATGTAATTTAACAAGCTTTTCTCTTACAGGTCTTTATACCATGCAAAGTCTCACAAGTAAAAAAGATTGTTGGGGATAGTTGGATGGAAATTTACCAGCCATCAAGAGGAGAATTACACACTTCTGATGGCCGGTACAGTACCGCTCATCACAAGGAGTAAGTACACTCCTCTCAATGGCCAGTACTGTACCAATCATGGAGAAGAGTGCATACACTCCTCTCAATGACCCGTACTCACTCCGCGTGATCACTGGTCTGTGTCGGTCACCAAGTATGCACTCCTCACGGTCACTGCTCCTCTTGGTGATCAGTCTGTGCTGGTCACCGAGAGGAGTACAAGCTCCTCTCGGTAACCGGCACAGACTGGTCACCGCTCCTCTTGGTGATTGGTCTGTGTTGGTCACCAAGAGGAGTACGCACTCCCCTCGGTAACCGGCACAGACCGGTCACCAAGATGAGGGAGTTCTGCCCGGGGTGATTGGTCTGTACCGTTCACCGAGAGCTGTATGAACTCCTCCCGGTAGCCGGCACACAACGGTCACCAAGAGGAGGGCGTGCTCCTCTTGGTTATTGGTCTGTGCCGGTCACCAAGAGGAGTATGCAATCCTCTCGGTGACTGGAACAGACCTTTCACCGAGAGGATGACTCCTCTTGGCGAACGGTCTTTGCCGGTGACCGAGAAGAGTCACTCCTCTCACTCCTCTCAGTGACCGGCACAGACTGTTCACCGAGAGGAGTGACTCTTCTGTTGAACATACGGTTCAGGAGATTTTTTCACCCCGCTGAGCGCAATCTAGAGTCACGCAAGTGAGAGCCTCAAATGTCAAAACCTAACCTTAATCATCGGATGTATATAGTTAATCACTTTGTTTCCACTTGTGTTTCCTTTCTCATCCAATTTGTTAGTTTTGATTATGTCAGCCTCTGTGATGCCAAGGGCTAGTACCTTTTAGCTACACAAGGTGATAAGAGTGCAAAGGATGGGTAGAGTGGGGTATTTTCACGTAGAAAAGTAGTAAAGAAAGAAATAAAAAGAATATAATTCTTTTTTATAGAGGGGCCTGCTGGCGCAGGGGTGTTTGTAGGTGCCCTCTAAATCAGAGATCTGCTAAGCAGGGTGGTATCTGATTAAGCAAACAATGGGTTTCTGCGTAACAGAAGGTGGTACCAAAGTGCTTTTCCAATTAAGGAACCAGAATGGGGACAGAAGGATAAAAGAAGTACTCACTATTGCTTCTTTTAAGCCAAAAAGTCACGTAGGGGGGTGAAGTAGAGCTGCTGGGTAGATTGGATGGTTTCTGCGCAGGAGCTGGTCACGTAGGATGGTTGATTTAATAAGGACACCAAGGATAAAACAGGCAAACAGGGCAGAGTAACTGAAATAAGGACAGGACACGGCGTAACTGATTGACTGTAATAATAATTGATGATGATGAACAACTTTTGGCGTGGAAAGAGGGCTCTATATATACTAATTTCACTCATAGTGGAGGACCTTTCTGCCTGTGTGCGTGTAGTAACTGGTTTTCAGCACAATGTGGCCAATTTGGGAGATTGGCACTAACAAGGCTCATCCCAATGACACTGCTGGTCATTAATTCTGCGTCACAAGTACTTTCCATGACCTTAATAAATTATTTAGTCATTGTAACTAAGGTACATAGCAACACTGACGTGTGAATGTATCTGAAATGGGCCACAAATGACGCAAATTGGCCACAAATGGCTAAAGCCAATCATTAAAGGCCACGCTGGCTATGTTACTCTTATGTATTCAAGGTTTTTATGAATGAAACCTTGTAAATAAACCACGTAGAATCTACTAGTACCCTAGTTACACTTGTACACGTGTGGTAACTAGGGGATTAGCTATTTCCACGCATTTGGCCAATTTCCAATTGGATTATATAATCCACGCGCGGGGTTGGAGGATTAAACCCCAATTGGGCCTAACTCCCAAACTATACACAACACCTCAATTATAAGTCCATAATTGGTCATTTCACATATAGTATGTATATATAACAAGTACATACGTGTGTAATGTCCGTGTGACATATGTTTGTGGCCAATTCTTACGGGTGATTGGTTCAAGGTGAAGGAGTAGGAATTTAGGGGTACTTCCAGTGAGGGACCCTACATTAATTTGCATGAGGATTCAGAATATGACATAATATTCTAAGTTATCCTCAAGGTTTAGAAGTTATTTAGTATTTTTGTAAAAAGTAGTTATTATTTTAATTTATTACTTATTTTTATGGTGCCAGGACTTTGCTAAGCTTATTGGATAAAAATAAGTAAACTGAGTTTTTTGTACATTATTAGTCATATAAATGGGTCTTTAATATTGTGGTAATAATGTCTCTTTTTATGTTACTTTTGTCAGGTTGGCTCTGACATAGTAGCAAGCTGACAGATTATTTGCCTAACTCTCTTCGTTTCAACTCTTCTTGTGTCGCAAACAGGTCTGTTCCATACATCTCCTCTATTTTCTTTCTATCCTTCTTCATGTTGTTGATCTCGCTTCTTCAGGTTTGCTTGTCTGCTCTCTTGTTAGTGTTGTTAAACACAGGTCGTGTATTAACCCGCCTGGTTTAAAACCCATAAGGTTAGAAATAAAGATCCGATTTGTTAGTTTTGATTATTTGCCTAACTCTCTTCGTTTCAACTCTCCTCGTGTCGCAAACAGGTTCGCTCGTCTGCTCTCTTGTTAGTGTTGTTAAACACAGGTCATGTATTAACCCGCCTGGTTTAAAACCCCTAAGGTTCGCTCGTCTGCTCTCTCGTTAGTGTTGTTAAACACAGGTCGTGTATTAACCCGCCTGGTTTAAAACCCATAAGTTCTGAGTTCTTTAGGTTATGAGCCCAGAGGTGCTTTGACTGCATACCCGCTTAACCGAACTCTACTTTGAAAACTTAATCATGGCCGATCGAGTATCCATTCCGAATCTCCCCACCCTTACCAATCTCAACTGGGTGCTGTGGAAGATATCAATCGAGGGATACATGAAACAACGCGATCTCTATTCTTTCATCTCTAGCGACAATCCAATTCCCAATGATCCCACCAAAGCCAAAACATTCAAAACAAATAAAATGAAAGCTTCAGGTGTCTTACAACAATTCATGGGGCTGGTCAACTATCAGAAGTTTGCGAATGACAAAAATAAGGATGATCCGAGAGCCATGTGGCTCGCACTTGAGAAGCACTATCAATCGAATGCTATAGCAAACCAAGCAAAAGTGTACAACAATTTTCTTGGACTTAAGTTCAGAGGAACCGACATCGACCAATTCATTTCCGACATCACGTCTCACATCAGTAATCTTAGGGCTGTGGGACTTTGTATCGGAATTCCTAAAGACTTTGAAATAAACGAGAAACTTTTCTGTGAAGCTATACTAGATAAAATACCTGCAAATGTAGTTCACACGCGAGAAGTACTAATCCAAAAACGACCGTTAACTATTGATACCTTGAGCGACCTACTTGAAAATCGTAGACACGACGACTCGACCATTCAGATCAAGACTGAAGAATCTGCGCTGCAAGTACAATCAACTTCCACTGATACAAAGTGTGCCAATGGAGTCCATAATCCCAACGCAACTCACATCAGATCTTGATGCTTCAAACTGTACCCGGAAATGAGAGAAAAGCTAGCTAAGAAGAGGAGCGAGGCAAAAGCAAAAGCAAAGAAAGCGGCTCCTAAGGAAGATAACTCGTCTGACAACAGCGTGGCGTGGCACTCAGTAAAGAAGGCAATGACGATGAAACTCAATGCCCATACAGCTTACCTGGACAGTGGTGCATCACATCACATGATCTCTGACAGGAGCGCGTTCGCAACCTACTCCACCAATGCCAAATGCAAGATAGAGATGGCGGATGGACAATTTACCACGTGTCCTGGAAAGGGCTTTGTCTACGTCAAAACCAAAACTGGAGCCTCTATGAAGCTGGAATGTCTTCATGTTCCTCAACTAGTCTGTAACCTCATGTCTATGGGTAGGCTGTGTCGCAGAGGATGTAGCTTAGTTCATCTGAGCGAAGATTGTTATGAACTCGTGAACGAAGGACAAACACTCTTCAAGTCAAAAATCAGTGATATCGACGTCTTTCTCATCAAGCTAGAAATCATCAAAGGCAAGTCATCTGCCTTGGTTAAATTCTCATCAAAATCAATATCTGACATTGAAAAACTTCATAGACGGGCGGGGCACCCAAGCAACAAATCCCTGAAGAAGATGTTTAATCTACCTGCGTTTGAACTCAATTACGAGGCGTGCTCACTATCAAAGTCTCATCGATTATCTTATCCAAGTTGTCTGCCGGATTCACAACATTGTTTAGAGTCAATTCACTTCGATCTTAGTGGTCGTATTAATCCCCCTACCCCTGAGGGCTATGAATATTACTTTAAAATCACCAATCACTATTCCTCTTACAAATTTGTATATTTGCTCCGCAAGAAATCCGAAGCTTTTCATTATTTTAAGAAATTCTATGCTATTGCCACCACTCAACAATCCAGTAAACTGAAAAGTGTAACTACGGATGGGGGGGGAGAGTTTAATTCAATCAAATTCAAGGAATTCTTGTCGTCGAAGGGAATAACTTGTCACATTACTGCCCCGTACACGCCTCAACAGAATCCTGTTGCCGAACGTGGAAATCAAACGACCACTGAGAAAGCAAAATCAATGATCAGTCAAGCTAAGGTTCCGATGAAATTCTGGGGACACTCGGTAGAAACTGCAGTATTTCTCAAGAATATCACTCCGACTAGGAAGAAGGAATGGCAATCTGCCTATTACCTATGGTTTGGCAGGCAATTTGACAGTTCTCGACTGCGTCCATTCAGATGTCGGGCATACATCAATATTCCCAAGTCAAGACGTATCGCTAAATTCAGTCACACCGCGAAGAAAGGGATAATGTTGGGGTATCAGCTAGGGATTCATAACTGGCGCATCCTGAGAGAGGACGAACAGGTGGAGTTGAGTCATGACGTCACATTTGACGAGACTCTTTATCCAGGAATCTCCACGTTTGATCCTGCTGGCCTCATTGGTCCCCCGTTGGAAGAATCTCATGACAAAGAAGACATTGCGACTGATAATCCAGCGATTCCTTTGTCTGAGGATGAATCAGGTGACTCAGACTGTCAGCCTCTGTGATGCCAAGGGCTAGTACCTTTTAGCTACACAAGGTGATAAGAGTGCAAAATAAGGGTAGAGTAGGATAATTTCACGTAGAAAAGTAGTAGGAAAGAAATAAAAAGAATATAATTCTTTTTTATAGAGGGGCCTGCTGGCGCAGGGGTGTTTGTAGGTGCCCTCTAAATCAGAGATCTGCTAAGCAGGGTGGTATCTGATTAAGCAAACAATGGGTTTCTGCGTAACAGAAGGTGGTACCAAAGTGCTTTTCCAATTAAGGAACCAGAATGGGGACAGAAGGATAAAAGAAGTACTCACTATTGCTTCTTTTAAGCCAAAAAGCCACGTGGGGGTGTGAAGTAGAGCTTCTGGGTAGATTGGTAGGTTTCTGCGCAGGAGCTGGACACTTTGAAGGGTTGGTTGAAGAAGGAACACCAAGAATAAAACGCAGAGTAACTGAAATAGGACAGGACACGGCGTAACTGATTGACTGTAATACTAAATGATGATGATGAACAACTTTTGGCGTGGAAAGAGGGCTCTATATATACTAATTTCACTCATAGTGGAGGACCTTTCTGCCTGTGTGCGTGTAGTAACTAGTTTTCAGCGCAATGTGGCCAATTTGGGAGATTGGCACTAACAAGGCTCATCCCAATGACATTGCTGGTCATTAATTCAGCGTCACAGGTGCTTTTTATGACCTTAATAACCTATTTAGTCATTGTAACTAAGGTACATAGCAACACTGACATGTAATTGTATCTGAAATGGGCCACAAATGACGCAAATGGGCCACAAATGGCTAAGGCCAATCATTAAAGGCCACGCTGGCTATGTTACTCTTATGTATTCAAGGTTTTTATTAATAAAACCTTGTAAATAAACCACGTAGAATCTACTTTTGCCCTAGTTACACTTGTACATAGGTGGTAACTAGGGGATTAGCTATTTCCACGCATTTGGCTAATTTCCAATTGGATTATATAATCCACGCGCGGGGTTGGAGGTTTAAACCCCAATTGGGCCTAACTCCCAAACTATACACAACACCTCAATTATAAGTCCATAATTGGTCATTTCACATATAGTATGCATATATAACAAGTACATGTGTGTGTAATGGCCATGTGACATATATTTGTGGCCAATTCTTACGGGTAATTGGTTCAAGGTGAAGGAGTAGGAATTTAGGGGTACTTCCAATGAGGGACCCTAGCTTAATTTGCATGAGGATTCAGAATATGACATAATATTCTAAGTTATCCTCAAGGTTTAGAAGTTATTTAGTATTTTTGTAAAAAGTAGTTGTTATTTTAATTTATTACTTATTTTTATGGTGCCAGGACTTTGCTAAGCTTTATTGGATAAAAATAAGTAAACTGATTTTTTGTACATTATTAGTCATATAAATGGGTCTTAATATTGTAGTAATAATGTCTCTATTTATGTTACTTTTGTCAGGTTGGCTCTGTCATAGTAGCAAGCTGACATTCCCTCCCTTTAAAATGAGACTTTAGAAAACAAAATTCACTCTATTTGTCTCTAGTGAGAAAAAAAAAATTCTCAATTCCTCTTGGAGGCTCTATAATTTTGTAGATGTATGGGACCATCTGGTATGTTATCTTCAGGAATCCATTCATCTTTGTCTGCTGATTGTCCTTTATACCTTACTAAGTAGAGTCTAATATCTTTTCCATTGATCCTTTCTTTCTTATCCTTTAATATCTTATGTACTTTAAATTTAGAGGTGTCTAGAGGTTCAATTATAGGTACAGGTACAGGTGTTACTACAGGGGTATCTGTGCCTCTACTAGTGTAAGGCTTGATTAAGCTAACTGGAAAAACAGGGTGTTTTCTGGAAAATTCATCTGTTAAAATTACTTCCACAGCATTTTTTCCATGTAATTGCTTAATGGTAAAAGGTCCAACAAAGGAAGGTTTGAGTTTCCTGTTTCCTCCCAAGTTATTAAAATTTACAGTGGACAATAAGACTTTGTCCCCAATTTGGAAGGAGGGTTCTTTATGACTTTTATCCCATCTTAACTTATTATATTCAGCTGCATCTTGCACACATTTCTTAGCATGTTCATTGTTATATCAATCATTCTTTTGAAGTCCAAGGAAGTGGGATGTACATGTGGTAATTTGTTGTTAATATGGTCTTTGGGCATTCTTGGTATCCATCCTCTTTCCAAAATATAAGGGATTTCTTTGGATGAAGAATGTTTACTGCTGTTATAAGCTATTTCTAAAGCAGGGAGTAAGCTAACCCAATCATGAGTATAACCATCACTGTTCTTGAATTCTAAGCCAAAAGAACAGAATCTTCTGAGCATATCTTCCAGAGTTTGGATCATTCTTTCAGCTAATCCATCAGTTTGGGGATGGTAAGCAGTAGAAAAAGCTAATTTAGTGCCTAACATATCATGTAAATTTCTCCAAAATTCAGAAGTAAATTTGGGGTCTCTATCACTAATGATTATTTTGGGTATTCCTACATCAGCCATAATTCTATTCCAAAATAATAAAGCCACTTCCATAGCTGTATCATCTTTGTGGTTAGGAATAAATCTGGCCCTTTTTGAATATCTGTCTACAACCACTAGTACAGAGTTAAAGGAGTAAGACCCTCCAGGAGGTAAACCTGTAACAAAATCCATGTTTATTATTTCCCATCTTTTGGTAGGTTCTTGGATGGTTTGAAGTAGCCCATATCTCTTACCTGTTTCCTTATTTGATTTCTGGCAAGTTTCACAGGATTTTATATAAGTAGCTACTTCATTAGGCCAATTATTCCACCAAGCTGTGGTTCTAACTCTTTCAATAGTTCTTTCTTCTGAAAAATGTCCAGCACCAATATTGTCATGGCATTCTTTCATAAGGGCATCAATCTGAAGTTGATCACATAAAACTATTACACTGGAATGTCTTTCTTTGAAGTATAATATTCCATCTAATAGAGAGAACTTACCAGAAGAGTAAGGTTTAGATAACCAGGGAGGTAAACTAGCAATCAATTCATGGGAGCTGTTCTCATTGCTAAGTATGTCTATTAATTTGACAAATTCAGGATTAGACTGGTAACTATCTTTGATAATAGTATAGTAGGCTTCATCTAAATCACAAACATGTATTCCTAAAATGGGGAATATGTCTTCATCTTCAGGATCCCAGGCAGGGTTATCTGGAGTGTTTGGTAGAGCCCATCTGCTTAATCCATCAGCATTACTATGCTTTTTACCAGCTTTATGAACAATAGTCATATGTCCTCTGTATTGCTGGATAGCAATTTGCCATCTTAACATATGCCTATTAGGTGTCTGCATGTTCATAAGGGTTTTAAATGCTGTGTAATCAGTGACTACAACAATTCTACTACCTTCAAGATAATAATGTAACTTCTCTAGGGACCATACAAGGGCTAAACATTCCATTTGACTGGCTCCATACCTATTCTCTGTTGGCTTAATTTGTCTTGAAATAAACAGGACTGGTTTTTCTACCATTTTATCTTCAATTAAGAATTCTTGGTGTAAGGCAGCGCCTAAGCCATCTAGACAAGCATCTATGTATAAGATAAAGGGTAAATTATAATCTGGTTGAGCTCGCACAGGAGCAGTAGTAAGGGCTAGCTTCAGTTGTTTATAATCTAGTACTCTAGGGTGAGTCATTTCATAAATGGTTTCTTTACTACATAACTCATACAATGACTTGGCTAAAATAGCAAATTTCTCAATATGTTTCCTATAATAACCACAAAATCCAAGGAAAAATTGCATTTCAGTGATATTCTGAGGCATAGGTTTGAGCATTACAGCTGCTACTTTTTTTTGGTCAATAGCTAGGGACAGACCAGAAACAATGTGCCCTAAAGCTTTAAGTTCACCATATCCAAAATTACACTTTTTAATAGACATTTTTAGACCAGCTTTAATGGAAGTTTCTAACACTATTTTTATCTTTTCTACATGTGTTTCCCAGTCATCTGAATAAATGATTATATCATCAATATATATCATCATCCAACACTGGCGGATAAAAGATCCAAAAATAGAGTCCATCATTCTTTGGAAATGAGAAGGTGCATTCTTAATTCCAAAGGGCATCCTGAGGTATTCAAAAACACAAAGATGGCAGATAATTCTCATAAATTGGCGGCTATTAAGTTCAATAGGTATCTGGTGAAACCCTTTAAGAACATCCATACAGGTTATGTACTTAGCTTTGGATAAATTATGCAGAGAATGGTCAATTCTTGGAATGGGATAATTATCAGCTTTAGTGTAATTATTTAAAGCTCTAAAATCTCCAACCATCCTAGATTTATCATTATGCCAGGCAATAATAACTGGGGTAGTAATTTCCACTTGCTCATTATGGCCCACTTTTCTAAGAACACATAAATCTATAAGCTCTTTAATGTGTGCTTCTAAGGCTATTCTAGATTTAGGGCTAGAAGGGTAGGCTGCTTTTCTAAGAGCAGGTGGGTAAGGAGGTTCACAAGTTAATTATAATTTAATATCATGTCCTGTGACATTGCCAATGGGTTCTTCAGTGGTACATAAAGCTTCTTTATTCTGGTAGCATACTTTGAGAACATCTAATATTTGGGCATTGATTAGTATGTCACTTATAGCAGCTTGGGACATATATTCTTGATTAAAATCTTCTAATTCCTTGGGGTCAGGTTCCTGAGAAACAGGGGCAATAGTCTCAGAATGAATATTGCAAATTTGGTATTTTCTTTTCCAATCTCCTCCACTGGTAAAGTATCTATCTTTGGACTGGAAAATGTCAATACCATACATGCAAAAGGTATCATTACCTAGTATAAGGTAGTCACAAATAGCATCTGAAAGTACTACAAATTCTACACTTAATCTGAGGGATCCCTTAGTGTGAGGGAATATTAAGGGCAAATTTATGACACCAATGGGTTTCATGGTGGAGTTACAACTGCTAAATGTAGCTTTGGGAACAGGTAATAAATGTTTGCGCCATTCAGGGTATATTTGTTGCAAAAATGTAGCACTGGCACAAGAACAAAAAGCTCCTATATCTAATAGTGTCTTAACTGCTAAGTCTCTGAAAATAACCTTAGTGTAACTGGTTTTTCCTAGAGTGTAACATCTTCCTTCCTCAGGTTTGTTAGTTAATAGCTTAGCATCAGATATATGACCAATATCCATATTGTCTTCCCATTTCTGGGGTAAGTTAGATTCACCGTGGATGGTATTAATGCTGAAGTAATTTCCAATATCAGCATTAATTACCAACACTGCATGACCACTAGATTCTGAGTCATCATCATCTTGACCATAATGTGTATTACAGGGCTCTTGTTGTATGATATCAAAGGTACCTTCAGAATCTGAATCAGGGCTTGCCTGCACATTATTGATTTTTCTCCTAGGTTTGGTACATTCAGTACTTCTGTGGCCAGTTTCTCCACAATTCCAACACGTAGGAGTCTTTTCTTTTCTAATGAGTTCAGCTGGCTTAGATTCTAACTTGTTGGGAGGATCTGTTCTAGGAGTGTGATCCTTTTTATCAGAAGGATTGTGCTTCTTATTGATCCCAGTCATTTCTACCACTTCTTCCATGACACCTATAAGAGTGGATAAGTCACAATCCATGTCATTGATTCTACATCTGACATTATTTTCTAGGCTGCCTTTAGTTTGATTAAGTATTAAATCATTTATTTGTTCCTGATCTAATTTAGGATAAATGCATTCAATTCTCTTTTTCTGGTTCAGGCACCATTGATGAGGATTATGTTTGACTGGGTCAAAATAGTCATTCTCAAAAGCTCTGCGCATTTTCTTTTCCCAGAGTCTAGTGCCAAATTGTTGTTTGATCAATTCTTTCCAAGCTGGCCAGGATTGTTGTCCCATGGTAGCTTGTTTACTAATGAACCAGTCAAAAGCTACTCCTTCAAATAATCTGGGCAATCTTATAAGGATAGCTTCATCAGGAGCTCTGTAGACTGTTAATATATGATCAATATATTTAATGAAGTTGATGTGGTCATAATCTCCCTCTCCTGAGAATTTGGTCCATTCTTTAATTGGTGGCAATAATTTATTCAGAAGGGAAGGGTCTATAAAGTTGTTAGTATTGTTACTGTATACTTGGTTACGTGAGGAATGAGCATGACTGCCTTGGCTCCCATTATGATGGTTATTATGACTAGGGGAATTATTAGGAGGGTAATTGTTGAGAGGCATAGGTGGACTGCTATTATATTTGGTATAGTTGGTTTGACTATTATTGTTTTGTTGTTGATTATTATGAGGATAGTTGTTATTATTTCCTCCATTATTTTCAGGTATGGTTTCCATATAAGGGTTGTTATATTTGGGCGTGGAGTTATTAGCAGGAATAGCTCTGGTAGGAATTTCTTTAATTAAGTCTGCTAATTCAAATTTCACGTCTAGCAGATGCTTTAATAACAGAGTTCCATTAACATTCTTGTTGTTTTGATCAGATACTAAGGCTACTTGAGCTTGTAGTTCAATCATCATTCTTTTCAAGTCCATTTGTTCAAGTTCTAATTTCACATTTTGGGCGTGTAAAGTGTTAATGACATTTTTATTAATTCTGTTAATTATATGTTCAGTATTAGCATGAAACATGTCTTCTAATCTGTTAATTTTATCCGCCAAATCATTATTAGAATACTTGGAATGTTCATCTTCAAGTTCTTCTAATTTTTTGGGCACATTAGGGATCTTTGGCTCAGAAGTTTCAACGTGAAAATCAGGTTCATTATGCGTAAAGACAGACTTAGGTGAGTTAAGAAATTCAGACAATTGATTTAAAATGAGAGAAGAGCTAGACATATAATTTTCTAAAGATTCAGGCGGAGGAGGAGCCTTATTTAAAAATTCTAAAACAGTTTTGTGGGTGTTTTAGCATTTTTATCTAACAAAAGAATATTATTATGCGCAATTGTAAGAGAATTATCTAGGACAGAAAAACCTAATCTAGGCTGTTGTAAAAGCTGGTTATGGCGCTGCTGATGTTGGCCAATTTCTTCCACTTCTGAGGATTGTTGTAATGACGGTTGTTCATAGAAAGACTGCTCATATTCTTTCCCTTGTTCTTGTTGGCTGTGTGAGGAAACAATACTCTCTTTTCCTCCCAAGGGTTCCATCCTTTCGTGTACTCCTCCACTTCTTTTTTGGAGATAAACTTCTGTAGCCCTTTCTGACTCTTCTGGGCTAGTCCTAAAAGATTCAGCATCATCTCCTGTGTGAGCCTGGGTCTCTTATGTGACAACAGGACACAAGAATGGGGGGCACAATAGTTGATTCCAGATAGGATAAGGAGAGGACAACTATTGTGAAGAAGAAAAGGAAGAAGGAGAGAAAGAAGAATAGAGTTATAACTATGAAGATGATGATCTTTGGCCTTCTATGGGCTATTCTGGTTCTCTCCTTAAAGGAGGATGGTTTAAGGGCAGCTAAGCTTAACCCCTCTTCTCTTAAGAAACAGAGAAGGTCCAGTCAGAGACTGCCTTGCTTTTTTATGCCAAAGGAAACTGGCAAAGGTTATGTAGCAGGAAACCTATGTGGATTTTGGCAGCAGTCCACAGAAGCACAGATGATATGTGTATTGGTTTGATTCTTTATTTGATAGAAGAAGATGATGAGAAGGATGGATGAAAAGATCAAGAGCTCAGAGGGACTTTGATGAGAGAGAGAACTTGGAAAGAGCTGCTTACTATTCAATCAGATGACACCAAATGACCACGACGACGTAGGGATGTGATGGGATCTGTGTTGACTGAATAGTGAGGAGTGATGTTGTCCAGAGTTGTCTGTTTCTTCTAAGTTGGTGGTTCTGAGTGATGATGAAGTTCTTCTTCTCAGCCAGCTGAAAAAATGGTTAACCTTGTTGATTAAAATGCATATATTCAATATGGTTTGAACTTAGAAAATAATAGATATTCAAGGTGTAATTACTCCTCAATTATACATCACAACTATGGACAATAATAGATGAAAATGATCAGAAAAATGTGGGGAATCTGGAGAGGACTTTATTGAAGCCTTTTGGTCAACAGTGTTGTCTCTAAGGCTGACATTCCCTACCACCAAAAGAGGTTATGTTCTCTCAGAACATCAGCTCATTAGGTCAGTTAATGGTTCTCTTTTCAATCCTGAATTTTCTTAACAGAGTAGAGGCATCTGGTATGTCTTTTTCAAGTAGCCACTCATCTTGGTCTGCTCCTAGTCCTTTGTATCTGGCAAGGTACATCTTTACATCTTGATTATCTACTCTAAGTCTTTTTTCTCTGAGTATTTTCAAGATGATCTTGCTTGTGGGAGGCTGGTCCAGTGGAGGAATAACTACTCTGGCTTTCTGTCTCAAGGGGAACTTCTCTGAGGATGGATCATGATAAGGTTTGATCAGGCTGACTGGGAAGGTTGGATGCTTTCTGCTGAACTCTCCTGTTAAGATAACTTCAATTGCATTCTTACCATGCAATGCTTTAACTATGAATGGTCCAGCAAAGGAGTCTCTCATCTTTTTTGGACCTGCCAGATTAGTGAAGTTTGCTGTAGAGATTAAGACTTTGTCTCCAACTTTAAACTCAGGTTCTCTGTGGTTTTTGTCCCATCTTTCTTTATTGTAATTGGTGGATTCTACAATGCATTGTTCAGCATGTTTCCTTGCAGTTTCAAACATTTTGGCATAAGTACCAGCAGTGGGATGGATATCAATTTGTCCTTGCTTGATGAAGTCTCTGGGAAGATTGGGTATCCACCCTTTTTCCAGTAGTGCTGGTGCTTTGCCAGTGGTAGAGTGAATTCTGGTGCTATAAGCTAATTCAAGAATGGGGAGGAGGGAAACCCAGTCATGTGTGTAGCCATCATTGTCCTTGAAGTCTAGTCCATAAGCACAGAATCTTCTTATCATATCTTCCAAGGTCTGGATCATTCTTTCTGCCAGCCCATCTGTTTGTGGGTGATAAGCAGTAGAAAATGCAAGTTTTGTGCCTAGCATGCTGTGCAGTCCAGTCCAGAATTCAGATGTGAACTTGGGGTCTCTGTCAGAGAAAATTACCCTGGGGATGCCTGTTCTTGGCATTACTCTGTTCCAGAAGAGGATGGCAGTATCCATGGCAGAGTCTTCTTTGAAGCAGGGTACAAATATTGGGGTTCTTGAGTACCTGTCTACTACAACAAGGCAAGCATTGTAGCTGGCAGCTCCTTCTGGGGATAAGGAAGTAACCCAATCCATGTTAATGATATCCCATGGTTTAGATGGTTCTTGGATCTTCTGTAGTAAGCCAAATCTTTTTCCTGTGGCCTTGTTGGCTTTTTGGCATCTATCACATGAGGCACAGTATTCAGAGGTATCTTTCCTCCAGTTGATCCACCAGGCTGTGTCTGCTACCTTTTCTATGGTTCTATCTTCAGAAAGGTGTCCAGAATAGACACTGTCATGGCATTCATGTAGAATAGTATTGATAGTCAATTTATCTACTATTACCAGGACAGAGTTGTGCTTCTCACGGTGGTATATGAGGCCATCAAACAGGGAAAATCTTCCTTCTGCATAAGAAGTTGCCCAAGTACCACTTAATCCATGGGATAGGTTGTTGTCTTTGCAATCTTTCACCAGAAGTTGTAGCAGGATCACAGTATTGTTGTCTTTCTGGTATCCTTCTCTTACAGAGTCAAAAAATTCAGATTTGAAGGTGGTGATGTGGATGCCCATTATGTTCATTATGGGGAACTTGTCATCATCTTTATCCTCCTCTGGGTCATAAGCTGGGTTGCTGGGGTCATTGGGGAGAGCCCACCTGCTGAGTCCATCTGCATTCTTGTGTATGTTGCCATCTCTGTGCTGGATGGTCATATTGCCTCTGTATTCTTGGATGGATATTTGCCATCTTAACATGTGTCTATTAGGGGTCTTCATATTCAACAGGGATCTCAGGGCTGTGCAATCTGTGATTACTTCGAATACACTGCCATCAAGGTAGTAATGTAATTTATCCAAGGCCCAAACTAGGCATAGGCATTCAAGTTGACTTGCTCCATATCTACCTTCTGAGTCTTTCAACTGCCTAGAGATGAATACTATTGGTCCCTCTCTTTTAACTCCATCAATTATTTGAACTTGGTGTAGGGCAGCTCCAAGGCCTGTCATGCTGGCATCAACATAGAGTTTGAAGGGTAGTTGCCAGTCTGGGAACAAGAGAAGTGGAGCTGAAGTCAATCTCTCTATCAACAGATTGTAGGCTGCTAGTCTTTGGTGGGTCATTTCAAACACAGTTTCTAGCTTGCAAAGTTCAGTCAAGGGTCTGGCTATTTCAGCAAATCTATCGATGTGTTGTCTATAATACCCAGCAAAACCAAGGAATGATTGAATCTCCTTCTTGTTTACAGGAGTGGGTTTCTGTAACACTGCAGCTACTTTATTTTGGTCTATCCCAATTGCAATTCCTGAGACAACATGGCCAAGAGCTTTAATCTGGTGGAAACCAAAGTTGCATTTCTTCAGAGATATTTTCATATTCATGTTGATGACAATTTTTAAGATTCTTTCAATCCTGAGGAGATGCTCTTCACAGGTGTTGGACATAATGATGATGTCATCTATGTATATGATGACCCATTTCTCGGCTAGTTCTCTCCTGAACTCAATGTCCATCATTCTTTGAAAGTGGGATGGTGCATTCTTAATTCCAAAAGGCATCCTCAGATATTCATATATGCCTTTATGGCAAATGATCCTCAAGTATTTCCTGGATTCAGGGGCTATGACATTCTGGTGGAAACCTTTGAGAACATCCATGCTGGTGAGGAAGTTAGCTGTTGCTAGATTGGTGAGGGTCTCACTGATCTTTGGGATGGGATATCTATCTGCGGCTGTGT
Organism: Puccinia coronata f. sp. avenae; assembly: GCA_002873125.1. Lineage (NCBI taxonomy): Eukaryota > Fungi > Basidiomycota > Pucciniomycetes > Pucciniales > Pucciniaceae > Puccinia > Puccinia coronata. The sequence continues at coordinate 765,160 of PGCI01000002.1, forward strand.
ATGTGTTCAGGGCTCTGAAGTCACCAACCATTCTAGACTTGCCATTATGCCAGGCTATAATGACTGGAGTAGTGATTTCCACCTCTTCATTGTGTCCAACTTTTCTCAGAACATTCAATCTCACAAGTTCCTCTATGTGTTCATCTAAAGCTTCTCTGCTCTTAGGGCTAGCAGGGTACGGAGGTCTTCTAAGCAGTGGGGGGTAAGGTCTTTCAGTGGTTAATTTTATGTGTACTTCATGGCCTTTCACTGCTCCTAAGGGATGAGTGGTGTCTGCAAAAGCAGCCTTATTACTGAAGAGGGTGGTAAACAAGGAGTGTTTCTGATCTAGAGTCAATTTATCATATACTTTTGCATCACTCAGCTCTTCTTGGACAAACTTATCCATTCGGGGGTCAGATTTCCTCAGAGCAGATATTTCAGATGATACAGGGGTCTTCTCTTGAAAGTCAGATCTGAAACTGAATTTCTTTTTCTTATTTTCATTCCCAATGGTGAAGTATCTTTCTTTGCTGTTGGTGATATCAAAGCCATACAAGGATTGGTAGTCATTACCTAAGATCAAGTACTGCATCCTAGCATTTTCCATAACCACAAATTCTGCTACAATTCTGAATGATCCTCTAGTATGAGGGAAGATGAGGGCCAGTTCTATAATCCCTAGGGCTTTCAGTTGGTCACTGCAGCTATGGAATCTGGCGTGGGTGATTGGCATGAGTGAAGATTCCCAATCAGGTAAGATTTTTAGCAGAAGTTGTTTGCTAATGATAGAGCAGGAAGCTCCACTGTCTAATAAACAAGGGTATTCTTGGTGATTGATTAAGACGGGGGTGATAGTCTGAAAACCAATTAAATGAGCTTTGCCTTTATCAGGTTTACATCTCATGAGTCTGGCATCCTCAATGTGAGAGGATTGACAATTGTTGTTCCAAGTTTGGGGTTGGTGAGACTCAGCTTGTATTTCAGCAATGGAATACTCTGTTAGTGGTTCACATTCAATTGCCAAACTATAGAAATCATTATGAATAGGACCAGATGGGTCATAATCATTATGATCCCTGTCTTGGTTCATGGCCAGGACAAATTGGTTGTGTTCTTGCTGGTCTGAAGACTCTTCTACTTCATCTTTGGGGGATTGGTTGTTATCATCAACCTCTTGGTCACTGTTTTCATAGTCTTCAGCAGTCATGCCTACTCCATTTATTCTCTGTCTCCTCTTGGGACATTCTCTAGAATAGTGGCCAGGTTGTCTACAGAAATTACAAACATCTTTAGACTTGGTGGTCTGAGCAGCAGCATTGGAAGGTTTCTTGGCATCTACCTCTGTTTTGCTAGGTTCTACCTTAGTGCTAGAAGGGTTATACCTCCAAGAGGGCTTAGAGTTCTGAGTAGAGGAGTAAGAAGTGGTGGGTTTATTTTGCCTCATGGCTCTGTCAAGTACTTCTTCTATGATGATGACCATTTCTTCAAAGCTCATGTCAACTGCATCCTTTTTGTATCTACTTTTCACAGCATGCTCTAAGTTACCAGGGCACTGCTTCAGAACTTTCTCACAAATCAAGTATTCACTGAGTTCAGGTTGGAATGCTCTGAGTCTTTCTCTTTGAGTGTTAAACCATTTGTGTACTTTCTTGTTGTCAAATGTAAAATGGTCTTTCTCAAACTCTTGTTGCATCTTCCATTTCCAGTTGTGAGTGCCAAACTTGTTACGGATGGTATTCTTCCATCAAGCCCAAGATTTCTTTCCATGAATATCTCTTATTCCAATGTACCAATTCTTAGCTGTATCTGTGAAAAGGGCAGTAAGTCTGCTGATAACCATGTGGTCTAACATGCAATAGTCTTCAACAAACACATCTATGTTCTTTAACCAGAGCTCATGGTTATAAGGAAGTTCTCCAGAGAATTTATCCCACTCACTGGTTTTAGGGATGGACTTCCATAATTCTTTCCTCATCTCAGGGTCAACATCATTGTGTTTGATGAAGGGAAACTCCTTTTCCCATCTCGAGGAGTTGGTTGTCACTCCTTCTGCACTAGCAGGGGGATCTTGTTGCCTCTGAAGGGCACTTTGTTTTTCCTCTCTGTTACTAGGAGGGGAGGGAGGAGGTGGGGGTATATTTCCACTGTTCCGGGGCTCAGGTTGAGAAGTCCACTCATTCATCAGAGGATTGTTATATCTCATTTGAGGTATTTCATTCTTCTGAAGATTGTTGACTATGAAATCTAGTTTATTATTCATAGAATTCATAGATGAATGGAAATCACCTAATCTTCTTCTGATTTGCTCAAATCTCATGTTGCTTTTATCCTCATTCTCACTAATTTGTACTCTCATAGTTCTGATGGAGGAAGACATTTCGTGTTCTAGTACCTTGACATTGTCAAGCACCTTCTCTATTCCAGAGGTATTCTCAGAGTTCATACCTATAATGATGTCCTGCAGACTGTCAAGTTTGTTGTTAAAAAAGTCTTGTAGTCTTTCATTTTTATTGGGAGACATGGGGAACTCATTCAAATGGTTAAAGACTCTTTCAAATAAAGCAGGAATAACATCTGCAGTGATTATTTCTTGTATAGAAGCACTCAGTCTAGACACACAGGATTCAAGCAAATTACTAGGGAATGTTTCCATAGTACCAGATAGCTCAGATAGAAATTGAGAAAACAGATCTTTTAATTTATCTTCTATGAGTAAGGGAGCCTCATTTACAAATTCACTATTGATGTTTTTCAGAAAATATTCTTTAAGAGATTCTTCAGATGAGTGCTCAAAAGAAGGGATAGAATTTCTTATCATTGAGGGAAGTTGGGGGGATGGTGGAACTGGTTGTTCCCCCTGTTGCCTGCGCGGTAACCTCTCCCTCCTCTGTTCCTCAGGCGCTGCATACGACCCATGACTTGCTCTGCTCGCATCAGGAAGTTGCCCATCTCCATCATGCTGGAGATGGGGTCAGGGCGCCTCTGCCAGTTCCTCTGGAATGGTCGGTGGTACGGATGGTTGCCACGATGCTGGGGAGGGCCGCTGTATCCTTGATTGCGCGGATGGAAACTCTGAGGATTGTGCATGGAAAGTTCCTGCTGGGGTGGATATTGCTGGTGGCCGTGGTGCCTCTGAGCAAAGTAGCGATCCATCTCCTGATGGTATTGTTGCTCCGCTTGGTGGGGCTGGTAGTTTAGTTCCTCTAGGCGCGGGGGTATAGGCGGTGCCATCGGGTGTAGTGCGACTAGGTTCTGGCCGTCCTGGGGTCCAGTAGACGGTCTGATTGGCCTGGGCTCTACTATGGGGGGCGGCGGGGGAGGAGGCATCATGTGCTGGCTGGCTGTAGCTGGGCGCATGTGAGTGTCTGTGTCGGGGGACGTATACACAGTCTGGGTTGAGGGGTAGGTCGTGGCTTCTATAACCATAGGCCTCTGGTGGTGAGAGGACGTATCGCTTGGCTGGTGTAATGTCGGTCGGGGGGCTAGGTTCAAGTGGGCTATTTCTCCTCTTGCGCTCCATCCATCCGCTATCTCCAACATTTTCTCTGTCCCAATCATAGTCTCCAGGGCGTCCTGGGTGATGATCGCTTGATCCAGAGCAATGCGCATCATATGTAAGTCGTTCTTCTCGTGAGCGTTCACGTATAAGAGCCACTGGCCCTGAAGGATGTTTGACATGGTTGTCACCTGGTCCTGTGGCTGTGGGGCTTTGGTCATTTCCCGGAGGATGAGTTGGTTTGGAGATGGCGTCATAGGCGGGGCTGATTCTCTGGCTCTGGCTCTGGGAGTGGGCATCTGTAGCGGTACCGTGGGCTGAGGCGTAGTGGGAGCTTCTCTGCGCGTGACTAAGAAGTCCTGTCTGTCCACTGGTAATGGGACTGGAGTTGATTGAGCGGATGCTAGAGCTAACGACGTGGCTCTGGAGTTGATCTCCGATGGCGCCACTCCTCGATGGGGGTCGTACGTTGGTTGGTCCAGGTCTAAAGGATCCAACTGGTCCAGTTCCTCGAAACCCATCAGTGGGGGGAGGCTGCTCTCTAGCTTGGCAAAGGCGCTCGAGCGCGGCAGGACTAAGGGTGTAGCCATCCCCTGCTCTCGGAGTAGATCCCTGGGATGAGGGAAAAGGCGGGTATACGCTGGCGCTGGTTTGGTCTCCTTGTGATTTGGGACTAGACGCGCTCCTACCTGCGGAGGGAGAGTCCTCTGGTCCGCTCGGGCTGACATAGCTGCCAGGGACTGGTTGCTCCCTATTGGCGGAGACGGGGGTTTCTGCGTAGCTAATGGCTCCTGGGAGTTGCTCGCTGGAGTTCGCTGGATGCTGGAGGAGCTGTCGTTCTCCCGGGACTGCGGCAGAGGCGGTGGCTTCTCCGATGCTTGGGAAGCTAGGTTGCTGCTCTCTAGAGGAGGGTCTGCGCTGCTGTTCTCTGGCGGCGGCGGCGGCGGCGGCGGCTTGTTGTTCGAAAAAAATGTTCTTGCCATTTCTAAGATGCGCGCCCATGGTGACAAGGTAGAATTATAAGGAGAACAGCAGGTAAGTATGCTTTCTACTCGTAATTACTCAGCGGAAGGGGAGAGGGTGAAGAGAGGAGCTGGACCTTTTGGTTCTTGGGGAATTTTTCCCTTCTTCTCTTTAGCTTTTGGAATAGTAGCCTTGGGTTTAGTGACTCGGATCCTAGCAGACCGACGGCACGGGACCTTTGTTGGGATAGGAGTGCGATCGACTCTATGCTCAGGAGGAACTGGTTGTCTTGGACCAGTAGCTATAGGAGTCCACGCGTCGGGGTTTATAAGGTTCCCGGCGGCGGCAGCAACAGTAGGCTGATCTCGGACGTGCTCAGGCTCTTTCGTAACGTAGTCCGAAGCGGAGGAAGAGTCAGATAAGTCTGACGAGACAAGGAGGTCTGAAGCTGTCAAATCTTTCACTTTCTTGTCAAAGAAAGGATGTGCAAGGGTAAATAGAGTAAAAGCGTAGCAAGGATTAGTCATTAAGTCTTGTTCAAAAAAAAATTTTGCCAGCACTTCTAGAGAATTTTCTTAGAGGAAGAGATGTATGAGGCCTTAATAGTTCTTTCTCTTTTTTTTTTTTTTTTTTTTTTTTTTAAAGAGAAAAGATGACTAGGTAGAATGAGTAAAGGATAATTTTTTTTTTTTTTTTTTTTATAAGTATGATTCCTTTTAGAATGAGTCTGGAGGAGAAGGAGAGGTCTATAGTAGGATATTTCCCGATGAGGCCCCCAATTGTGAGCCTGGGTCTCTTATGTGACAACAGGACACAAGAATGGGGGGCACAATAGTTGATTCCAGATAGGATAAGGAGAGGACAACTATTGTGAAGAAGAAAAGGAAGAAGGAGAGAAAGAAGAATAGAGTTATGACTATGAAGATGATGATCTTTGGCCTTCTATGGGCTATTCTGGTTCTCTCCTTAAAGGAGGATGGTTTAAGGGCAGCTAAGCTTAACCCCTCTTCTCTTAAGAAACAGAGAAGGTCCAGTCAGAGACTGCCTTGCTTTTTTATGCCAAAGGAAACTGGCAAAGGTTATGTAGCAGGAAACCTATGTGGATTTTGGCAGCAGTCCACAGAAGCACAGATGATATGTGTATTGGTTTGATTCTTTATTTGATAGAAGAAGATGATGAGAAGGATGGATGAAAAGATCAAGAGCTCAGAGGGACTTTGATGAGAGAGAGAACTTGGAAAGAGCTGCTTACGCTTCAATCAGATGACACCAAATGACCACGACGACGTAGGGATGTGATGGGATCTGTGTTGACTGAATAGTGAGGAGTGATGTTGTCCAGAGTTGTCTGTTTCTTCTAAGTTGGTGGTTCTGAGTGATGATGAAGTTCTTCTTCTCAGCCAGCTGAAAAAATGGTTAACCTTGTTGATTAAAATGCATATATTCAATATGGTTTGAACTTAGAAAATAATAGATATTCAAGGTGTAATTACTCCTCAATTATACATCACAACTATGGACAATAATAGATGAAAATGATCAGAAAAATGTGGGGAATCTGGAGAGGACTTTATTGAAGCCTTTTGGTCAACAGTGTTGTCTCTAAGGCTGACAACCCTTATAAGGGTACCACTTGGTACCCTTATAAGAGTACCAAACGGTACCCTTATAAGGGTACCACTCGGTACCCTTATAAGGGTACCGTTTGGTACCCTTATAAGGGGACAGAGTGGTACCCTTATAAGGGTACCACTTGGTACCCTTATAAGGGTACCGAGTGGTACCCTTATAAGGGGACAGAGTGGTACCCTTATAAGGGTATTGTTTGGTACCCTTATAAGGGTACCAAACGGTACCCTTATAAGGGCACCAAGGGGCTCACGTAAGCCTCTCGATTCAAGAGGCTTACGTGAGCCTGGTCGGACAGGCTTTCCAGCCGTGCACGCCTGTCCGGAGGGCGTGCAAGGCCTGCACGCCCTCCAGACAGGCGTGCATGGCCAGCACGCCTGTCCGGCGTGGCCGCACGCCGAGCCGGCCGTCCTCACGCCATTTGTAGGCGTGCGGACGGCGTGCGGCATGCAGGGGTTTGCACGCCTGTGTGGGAAGGCGTGCAGCCCCCGCATGCCTTTTTTTTAGGCGTTCAGGGGGGCGTGCCGCTATCAAGCCCCAAGCGGGTCTGCCCAATCAGTTCCTGGCTAGTAGTGACTGGTTGCAGTCAAACCTATTGGACAGGCCCATCCAACTGGCTGGCACAGGCTTTGGTCAGACCGTGCCTGTCCAATTACTGCTCAAACACGGCTGTTCAAGAACTTCTCAACCAGCCGTGTTTGACCAATCAATGCCAGCAGTGAAGCTTACCTCACTCCAAGCTTGCATCAACAAAGGTCTTCAGTAATACTCAAGATGCCACATGTCAACTGCAGGCATTTGAGAAAGTTATTATTGTGGTGCCTCACCCAGGGGCTGTCCCAGTGCATTGCCACAAAAAGTGCTTGACCTGATCAACAAGTGCAACAAAATTGGTAAACTCCATGCAAAACATCTGTATTAATGTGGACAACTTTCCAAGGCAATCTGAAGACCATTCAAGACATTAGTACAAATGTTTTGCATGGATTTTAGAAATTTTGTTGCACTTTTCAATCAGGCCAAGCACTGCATGTGGCAATGCACTGGGACAAGCTGATTCGGTTTTCCTCCTTTTGCTGCTCTCTGCTCCCTGATGTCATACAAAGATACTGTCCTTTGTATTTTCCAAACTCCCTTTCTCATCTGCCGGTTCCTTCCTGCAGACATCCATTTACACCTTTCCCAGCCTTTTCTGAACCCCGCACTGTGACGCCATGCAACCCCACTACCATCCATTTCTGCTCTCAAATGCAAAAGTACCCAACAGTCACCAACAACCAAAAGGCTTATTGTAACAAGTGGTTTCCGCTGTTGGTGCTCTATAGTCTCACTTTGAAAATCTTGTCATTGTGGCAAAAACTTTAGTATAATGCCTTGTGCCTGTCAAGATGTGGCTTCACATGTCAAAATTTCACAAATTACCTATTTTTCCCTTGTTTTTTTAGGAAAAAAGACCCTTTCACATGGTGAATCAGAAACCTAGATGTTACCAATGGATGCCTGTGAGCCAAGCATTGATTTGCACATGGTGGTTTGGTAGTACACACATTTTGCCGGTCAGGATTGGGCTTCACACATCAAAATTCCACAAATTACCTATTTTCCCTGTGTTTTCTCAGGAAAAAAGACCCTTGCACATGGTGAAACAAAAACATAGATATGGCCAATTGATGCCTGTGAGCCAAGGTTTGATTTTTTTATTTTGATGTGGTAGTAACACATGTTTTGCCTGTCAAGATTTGGCTTCATGCATCAAAATTTCACAAATTATCTAGTTTTCTTGTGTCTTCCCAGGAAAAAAGACCCTTGCACATGGTCAATCAAGAACATAGATATGACCAATTGATCCCTCTGAGTCAAGGGTTGATTTGCATATAGTGGTGTGGCAGTCTCATGCAGCCGTTTTCCTGTTAAGATGTGGCTTCACGCATCAAAATTTCACAAATTACCCCCTTTTTCTGCATTTTCTTATGAAAAAAGACCCTGGCACACGGTGAATTGAAAACATAGATATGGCCAATTAATGCCTTTGAGCCAAGATTTGATTTTTATACAGTGGTGTGTTATTATCACATGTTTTGCCTGTCAACATTTGGCTTCACCCATGAATATTTCACAAATCACCTTTTTTTTTGTGTGTTCTGAGGAAAAAAGTGCCTTGCACATGGTGAAACAAAAAAAAAGATATAGACTATTGAAGCCTGTGTTCCAAGGTTTGGTTTATATAAATTGGTGTGGTAGTATTGCGTGTTTGCCTATCAAGATTTGGCTTCACGCATCAAAGTTTCACAAATTACCCATTTTTTCTGCATTTTCTCATGAAAAAAGACCCTTGCACATGGGGAATCAAAAACATGGATATTCCCAATTGATGAATGTGATTCAAGGTTGGAATTTCATACAGTGGTTTGGTAGTATCATTCCTTCTGCCTGTCAAGATTGGGCCTCACACACACCCAAATTTCACAAATTACCTATTTTCCTGTGTTTCCCCAGGAAAAAAGACCCTTGCTCAAGGTGAATCAAAAACATAGGTATGGCCAATTGATGAATCTGAGTCAAGTGTTGATTTGCAAATAGTGGTGTGGTAGTATCATGCCTTTTGCATGTCAAGATTTGGCTTCACGCATCACAATTTCACAAATCATCTATTTTTCCCATGTTTTCTCAGGAAAAGAGACCCTTGCACATGGTGAATCAAAAACATAGATTTGGCCAATTGATGCCTCTGAGTCAAGTGATGATTTGAGTATAGTGGTGTGGTAGTATCATGCCTTTTGCCTGTCAAGATTGGGCCTCATGCATCAAAATTTTACAAATTACCTATTGCTCCCATGTTTTCCTCAGGAAAAAGACCCTTTCACATGGTGAATCAGAAACAAAGATATTATCAATTGATGCCTGTGAGCCAAGGATTGATTTTCATATAGTGGTGTTGTGAGCCTGGGTCTCTTATGTGACAACAGGACACAAGAAAGGGGAGCACAATAATTTATTCCAGAAAGGATAAGGAGAGGACAAATATTGTGAAGTAGAGAAGGAAGAAGGAGAGGAAGAAGAATATGGTTATAATTATGAACATGATGATCTTTGGCCTTCTATGGGCTATTCTGGTTCTCTCCTTAAAGGAGGATGGTTTAAGGGAAGCTAAGCTTAACCCCTCTTCTCTTAAGAAACAGAGAAGGTCCAGTCAAAGACTTCCTGGATTTTTTATGCCAAAGGAAACTGGCAAAGGTTGTGTAGCAGGAAACCTATGTGGATTTTAGCAGCAGTCCACAGAAGCACAGATGATATGTTTACTGGTTTTGTTCTTTATTTGATTGGAGAAGAAGATGATCAGGATGGATTAAAAGATCAAGAGCTCAGAAAAACTTTGAAGGAAGAGAGAACTTGGAACAAGCTGCTTACTATTCAATCAGATGACACCAAATGACCACGTCAACGTAGGGATGTGATGGAATCTGTGTTGATTGAGTAGTGAGGAGTAATGTTTTAATCCAGAGTTGTCTGATTCTTCTAAGTTGGTGGTTCTGAGTGATGATGAAGTTTTTCATTCAGCCAGCTGAAAAAATGGTTAACCTTGTTGATTGAAATGCATATCTTCAATATGGTTTGAACTTAGAAAATAATAGATGTTCAAGGTGTAATTACTCCTCAATTATACATCACAACTATGGACAATAATAGATGAAAATGATCAGAAAAATGAGGGGAATCTGGTGAGTACATTGTTGAAGCTTTTTGGGCAACAGTGTTGCCTCTAAGGCTGACAGGTGTGATAGTATCACACATTTTGACAGTCAAGATTGTTGGAGTATTACTTCTGTCCCAAGCAATTCTGCAAAGGGTAGCAGGGGTAATACAAGCTTCCTTGCTCGGCAAGGTAAGCCACTAGGTTTCATATCCTGATGAACTAAGGATGGAACTAACCTCAGCCCTTCTCCTTAGATATCGTAGACAAAACCAGCTTCCAGTCTCCGAGGGAATGGTCCCAAGCCACGCAACCCACTGGGAACGGCTCTTGGCACAAGGCAAACAAGAGGGACCAGAGGTCCCCCTCGTGAGTATTTAAGAGCTCCTGTTTTGCCCCTCAGACCAATCCCCAGGCTAACAAGTCAACTCGCTCCGTCGCTCACAGCTCACTCGCTCCTAGAATCACCAACCCACTGTTAGCCAACAGAATCAGTCCTAACAACTTTAGGCATCAATCGCACTCATCAACAGAGGTCTCAAAAGATTTTCCAAACGTTACAAGGCAATTCTTGGCAATAAAACCAGTGGATCATCTCCTTCCAGTGATCCAGCGCTCCATCCCCTCTCAGTTCCTTCACTCTCTCTCTCTCCATTTCTCTCGATCTTCTCTTAGCCTCCAGTCCACTGGACCACCCATCCTTAGCCTAGCGCAGGACAATCAGTCCTGCTCTTAGTTGTCAAAACTCTTTAAAGATTGGGCTTCACACATCAAAATTTCAAAAATTACCTATTTTTTCTGTGTTTTCTCAGGAAAAGAGACCCTTGAACATGGTGAAACAAAAAACATAGATATGGCAAATTGATGCCTCTGAGCCAAGCTTTGATTTTCATATAGTTGTGTGGTAGTGTCATGCACTACAAGAAAATCTGCTTCAACTGCCACCAGTTGACATGCAGGTTAATCCCATTTACTACCCCTTTTACTTCCAAGTTAATTAAAAAAAACTTTTCTTGCACAGTCACTATGCACAATACACAGCGCCTGTGCATTGAAGTTGTTTTGAAGTGTTATTTGAGTAAGATTCAAGTAACAGCAGAAGTAAAATCAAAGTAACTGCATGTCAACTGGTGGCAGTTGAAGCAGATTTTCTTGTAGTGATGTGTTTTGCCTGTCAATATTTGGCTTCACGCATCAAAATTTCACAAATTGCCTATTTTTCCTGCGTCTTCCTAGGCAAAAAGACCCTGGCACATGGTGAACCAAAAACATAGATATGGCAAATTGATTTCTCCAAGTCAAGGGTTGATTTTGATCAAGTGGTGTGGCAGTATCATGCCTTTTTACTGTCACAATTTGGCTTCACACATCAAACTTTCACAAATTACCAATTTTTTCTGTCTTTCCTCATGAAAAAGGACCCGTGCACATGGTGAATCAAAAACATAGATATGGAAAATTGATATCTGTGAGTCAATTTTCATTCTTGATATAGTGTTGTGGTATTATAACATGTTTTACCTGTCAAGATTTGGCTTCATGCATGAATACTTCACAAATTACCTTTTTTTTTCAGTGTTTTCTAAGGAAAAAAGAACCTTGCACATGGTGAAACAAAAAAAATAGATATAGAAAATTAATGCCTGTGAGACAAGGTTTTATTTTTATATAGTGGTGTGGTATTCTTGCGTGTTTTGCTTGTCAAGATTTGGCTTCACACATCAAAATTTCACAAATTACCCGTTTTTTCTGCATTTTCTCAGGAAAGAAGACTCTTGCACATGGTGAATCAAAAATATAGATATGGCCAATTGATGCCTGTGAGCCAAGGATTGATTTGAATCTAGTGGTGTGATTGTATCATGCCTTTTGCCTGTCAAGATTGGCCTTCAGGCATCAAAATTTCACAAATTCCCTCTTTATCCCATGTTTTCTCAGGGAAAAAAACCGTTGCACATGGTGGATCAAAAACACAGATATAGCCAATTGATGCCTCCTGTGAGCCACAGTTTGATTCTCACATAGTTGTGTGGTAGTATCACGTGTTTTGCCTGTCAAGATTTGGCTTTGCACATGAAAATTTCCCAAATTACCCATTTTTTCTGCTTTTTCTCAGGAACAAAAACCCTTTCACATGGTGAATGAAAAATTTAGATATGGCCAATTGATGTGTCAGAGTCAAGGGTTGATTTGAATATAGTGGTGTGGTATTATCACTCCTTTTGCCTCTAAATATTTTGCTTAACGCATCAGAATTTTAGAAATTACCAATTTTTCCCGTGTTTTCTCACAAAAAAGACCCTTGCACATGGTGAATCAAAGACATAGATAATTCCAATTGATTCCTGTGAGCCAATGTTTGATTTTCATATGGTTGTGTGGTAGTATCGCGTGTTTTGCTGGTCAAGATTTGGCTTCACGCATGAATATGTCAAAAATCACCTTTTTTTTCTGCCTTTTCTCAGGAAAAAAGACTCTTTCACACAGGGAAAAAAAAAAAGATATAGACAATTGATGCCTGTGAGCCAAGGTTTGATTTTCATATAGTGGTGTGGTATGATTGCGTTTTTCCCCTGTCAAGATTTGGCTTCATGCATCAAAATTTCACAAATCACTCTGATACATCAATTGGCAATAGGGGGTATCAAATATATGCAAATCCACACTTATGTAATTGACTGGTTTTCAGAAATCCACCATTTTTGAAAGATGTTGGTTGCTCATCAATCACTGTTTTGGATCCATTTTTGAAGAAAACAATTTTTGGATAATTGACTGGTTTCTAATGGTGGATTTGGTATATTTGATACCCCCTAATATCTTCATTTTTCATTCCCAATGTGAAAGGGTCTCTGTTCCTGAGATAAAGCGGAAAAAAGGGTAATTTGGGAAATTTCCGTCTGCGAAGCCAAACCTTGACAGGCAAAACACATGATACTACCACACAACTATGTGAAAATCAAACCTTGGCTCACAGGAGACATCAATTGGATATGTCTATGTTTTTGATACACCATGTGCAAGGGTATATTTTCCTGAGAAAACACGGGATAAATAGGGAATTTGTGAAATTTTGATACCTGAGCCCAATCTTGACAGGCAAATGGCATGAAACTACCACACCACTAGGTGAAAATCATCAATTGATTCAGCAGCATCAATTGGCTGTATCTATGTTTTTGATTCACCATGTGCAAGTGTTTTTTTCCTGAGAAAACGTGGGAAAAGTAGATCATTTGTGAAATTTTGATGCGTGAAGCCAAATCTTGACAGGCAAACGGCATGATACTACCACACCACTTGATGCAAATCAAAACTTTACTATGATTCATCAATTTTCCATACCTATGTTGTTGATTCACCATGTGAAAGGGTCTTTTTTCCTGGGAAGACATGGGAAAAATAGGTAATTTGTGAAATTTTGATACGTGAGGCCCAATTTTGACAGGCAAAGACATGATACTACCACACCACTATATGAAAATCCAACCTTGGCTCAAAGGAATCAATTGGCCATATGTATGTTTTTGATTCCCCATGTGCAAGGGTCTTTTTCATGAGAAAATGCAGAAAAAGTGGGTCATTTGTGAAATTTTGATCTGTGAAGCCAAATCTTGACAGGCAAACACGCAATACTACCACACCACTATATATAAATCAAACCTTGGCTCACAGGCATCAATTTTCTATATCTATTGTTTTTTGTTTCATCATGTGCAAGGCACTTTTTTCCTGAGAAAACACAGAACAAAAAGGTGATTTGTGAAATATTCATGGGTGAAGCCAAATCCTGACAGGCAAAACACATGATACTACCACACCACTATATGCAAATCAAATCCTGGCTCTCAAGCATTGATTTGCCTCATCTTTGGTTTTGATTCACTGTGTGCAAGGGTCTTTTTTTGTGTGAAAACACAGAAAAAGAGGGTAATTTGTGAGATTTCAATGCGCGAAGCCACATCTTAACAGGCAAAAGGTGTTATACTGCCACAAAATTATATTCCAATCAAACCTTGTCTCAGAGGCACCAATTGGCCATATCTAGGCTTTTGATTCACCATGTGCAAGGGTCTTGTTTCCTGAGACAACACAGGAAAAATAGGTAATTTGTGAAATTTTGCTGCATGAAGCCAAATCTTCACATGCAAAACATGTGATACTACCACACCACTAAATGCAAATAAAAACTTGGCTCAGGTGCATCAATTTTCCATATCTATGTTTTTGATTCACTAAGGGTCTTTTGTGCTGAGAAAACACAGGAAAAATAGGTAATTTGTGAAATTTTGATGTGTGAAGCCTAATTTTGGCAGGCAAAGTTTGTGATACTATCAAACCACTATATTAAAATCAATTCTTGGCCCACAGGCATCAATTGGTCATATCTATGTTTCTGATTTACCATGTGAAAGGGTCTTTTTTCCTGAGAAAACATGGGAAAATAGGTAATTTATAAAATTTTGATGCATGAAGCCCAATCATGACAGGCACAAGGCATGATACTACCACACCGCTATACTCAAATCATCATTTGACTCAGACGCATCAATTGGCTATATCTATGTTTTTGATTCACCAAGTGCAAGGGTTTTTTTTCCCGGGAAAACATGGGAAAAATAGATAATTTGTGAAATTTTGATGCGCAAAGCCCGATCTTGACAGGCAAAAGGAATGAGACCAAAGGTTTTGCCACAATGGCAGGATTATAAAAGTGATACGGATTATAAAAAGGAGACTCTAGAGCACCAACCGCGGAAACCACTTGTGACAACAAGCCTTTTGGTTGTTGGTGACTGTTGGGTACTTTTGCATTTGAGAACAGAAATGGATGGTAGTGGGGTTGCATGGCGTCACAGTGCGGGGTTCAGAAAAGGCTGGGAATGGTGTAAATGGATGTCTGCAGGGAGGAACCGGCGGATGAGAAAGGGAGTTTGGAAAATACAAAGGACAGTATCTTTGTGTGACATCAGGGAGCAGAGGGCAGCAAAAGGAGGAAAACCAAATCAGCTTGTCCCAGTGCATTGCCAAATGCAGTGCTTGACCTGATTGAAAAGTGCAACAAAATTTCTAAAATCCATGCAAAACATTTGTACTAATGTTTTGCATGGTCTTCAGATTGCCTTGGAAAGTTGTCCACATTAATACAGATGTTTTGCATGGAGTTTACCAATTTTGTTGCACTTGTTGATCAGGTCAAGCACTTTTTGTGGCAATGCACTGGGACAGCCCCTGGGTGAGGCACCGCAATGATAACTTCCTCAAATGCCTGCAGTTGACATGTGGCATCTTGAGTATTACTGAAGACCTTTGTTGATGCAAGCTTGGAGTGAGGTAAGCTTCACTGCTGGCATTGATTGGTCAAACACAGCTGGTTGAGAAGTTCTTGAACAGCCATGTTTGACCAGTAATTGGACAGGCAGGGTCTGATCAAAGCCCGTGCCAGCCAGTTGGATGGGCCTGTCCAATAGGTTTGACTGCAACCAGTCACCACCAGCCAGGAACTGATTGGGCAGACCCGGTTGAATGGCCAGCATGGGCTTTGGTTGGATGGTGCATGTCCAAGATCACTGGTTGAACATGTCTGTCTGAGCACTGCTTGACCAGCCATGTTTGACTGGTCAATGCTGACAGTGCTTACAATAGTGTCATCTTGTGATACAGTAGTGATATGATGTTATTATCTTGTGATATGACAGTGATCTGATATCGTTATAGTGGGATATGACAGTTATATGATATGGTGATATGGTGATGTTATATGAGGGTGGTTTGAAAAAGTTGACCACTACAAGATATCCCGTATATCCCGTAATGTCTTACTCAGTATCCTGTACGGGATATGTTGTAGGGTATGTAGTGGAAGACGCCCAAAAAGCCCGCAATGATGCTGAAACACTTGGTATACATGGCAAATGACTTCATTCTGGGAAACAAAGAAGAGAACACAATTATAGACCTTGCCATTGTAGCGTTCTGGGGTATGGCAAGGATGAGCGAGCTGACATACGGCAATATGGAAGGCAAGCTTGAAAGGGAGTTCTTGGTTCTCACAGGAGACGTTGAGATAGAATACACTCCAATAGGGAAAAAAGCTACACTCACGTACACAACGCAAAGACCGCTAGCCCAGGTGTCTCACAACAAATTCAGCTATTTTTGATGAAGAATATGTTGTGCCCGGTCAAAGCAATAGAACGAAGTTTAGAGAATGCCAGCAGATTAAACACGTCACTATTTGGGTATTTCAATGGCGGCACAAGGAGACACCTGATGAAATGCAACACGGTCGCAAAAATACAATCGAAATTGAGAGAAGGTGGGTTTGAAGGCCTACTAGGCCACTCCTTCAGAGTAGGGGGAGCATCTCTTAGGGTAGCTTTAGGCATTCCCATCGCAGACGTCTGCGAGTTAGGGAGGTGGCAATCGTCCTGTTACAAACTTTATATTCGAGACTACTCATCCGTTGATCTGAAACAAAGTAGGCGTATCATCAAGGAACTTAATGATTTGTGGGTTGAAGAAGACAACGACCAGATGGTTTGCGAGTAGTTTTTGATGGGAGATAGGGGTTTGTTCCCTTCTGTCCATGAATTTATTGAAGAGGCTCAGACTCCAACATAAAAACTTTCCATTTTTCATTTCATCTTTTGTTGGCATGAGTTTTGGATTTTCTTCTTAGTAAAATAAATTCCATAGAACTATTAGCATTACTATCTTGGTCAAAGGTTTTGGAGTTATGATAAGAATGAAGCATGTAACGCTTCCCAAACTCCAATTCCCTTTTCTCCCACACTTGGAAGAAGTGGAACACAGCCCAGTAATGGGTTCAACTACTATTCCTCTGATCCTATTATGAATATGCAAAATAGATCAGATAAAGAATACCACGGATAGTACCGCAGTGCCTAATGGATGTGATGAAACAAGTCAATAAAAACATTTCTGATAATATTGAGAGTAAGATCAAGGAAATTAAGCAGGCCAATGGCGTGCAAGGATTTGATCTTCAACAATTGTCTAAGCTTGTCACCAGCACAGTAGATGCTAAACTCCATGAGCTAAATCAAGTGAACACCCAGAATAGGAATGAATTGAAATTATTGACAAAAGTCATTTCTGGCCAGAGCAAAGAAATTACGCAAATGGCTATGGAAAACAAAAACCAAGTGCAGACCCTAGAAGAGGTTAAGCAGAATCTAGCTTCAAAACAGGCAATAAATACACCTGTGGCACAAAACCATGAAGGTGCAGTAGCTGAAATTCAGAAATTAAGAAAAGAGCTATCACTAAAAATTGCCAATTCAGAGGCAGCTGTGATTCAAGAAATCAGAGACACTGTTGAGAAATTACAGGAAGATAATTATACAAGCTCTGAAGTCCAAATAGATAATATCCTAGGAATCTTGGAAAAAGTAGAGAAGATGGATAAAGAATTCAAATGCCAAATGAAAGCTATGGAATCCAACATGAGTACTAGATTTGTGAAAATGGACATAAGCATTCTTGGGCAAATGAGATCTTTAGAAGAATTGATCAAAAATCAAGTCTTCACAGAAGCTCCTGAACCTACACCTACAGAACAAAACCATTATGGTAAAGGTACACAAGGTTGGGACAACCAAAAATCAGGAAATCCCCCAGCTAGCTCAATAAGGATGAACAATGGAGCTCCACCCCCATCCCCTCCAGAGGTGGACAATACCAATACTCCACCTAAGGATTCCGCACCTAGAGATTCAGGCAAACCTGAAGTTCCCAGAATCAAGGATTGGCCTAAATTGAATGGTGAAGGTGAATATGATCACTTAGAATTTATTACGACCATTGAATTAATGAAAGAAGATTTTGAGTTGTCTGATCCAGAAATAGCTGGTAGACTCAGCTCCTTATTCAAAGGTACAGCCAGTAGATGGTTCAATGACATCAGAACTGAAAATGGTAGGCAACCATGGTCATGGCGGAGAGAACAAATCATGAAGAAATGGGATAGTCCAGCCTGGAGGTTCAAAATTGAAAACAAATTTGATGAGAGCATCTTTGACATTGAAAAAGATTCCCCAGTTAAATGGGTACTAGATCAAAAGGATAGACTCCAAGCATTGTGGCCATTTATGAGCTTACAAGACAAACACCTCAGAATTCTGAAGAAATGTGGTGGGGATCTGGAGCATGCCATTCAAAGTAGAAGCCCACCTAATGCATCTACTGAAGATATAATCAACATTCTAGAGGATATAACCACTAGAACTAGGATTGGCAGAAGATTTAAACCTGTCAAGAACTATTCTACAGACAAGAATGATAAGAATAGCCCACAAGTCAGTACTAGTAGGGAGAACCCTAGAGATAAACTACCACCCAAGAAATGTCTCATTTGCTTCAAAATGGGCCACACATCTGATACTTGCCATCAGGCAAATAAGAAGGCTGTGAACCATATAGAAGCCAAAGAAACAGAAGTGAATGCTGTTGAAGAAGAACCTGAAGAAGTCATCAATGATTATGAAGATGGCTCTTCTATATCTGACATGGATAAAAATGTGGTCCATATGGATTTTGACATAGCTGATGTAATCTATGAGAGTCACTTGCCACAGGAATGGACTCCAGGACAGGAGATAACCAATGTCTCTGAAGCTAGGTTGATGAAAAAAAAACCTTCTAGGGGCAAAGGTTATACCGCAGGGAAGTTTAATTTGACCTGTGTTATATTTAATGACCAAGAAGCGGATATGCTACTGGATACTGGAGCTTTTTTGCTCCATAGTTTCCAAAAAGTATTTGACCAAATTCCTCCCAGAATTTGTGGACCAACTTCTTCCCATTGGATCCTTGAAGCTGATTAGTGCTAGTAACACTATGAAACCTATAGGTATATTTCCTACTAGCCTGATCATACCTCATGTTCAAGGTTCTGTGAAAATCCACGTGGAATTCATAGTTGTTGAAGATGGGGTCAGTAATTACTTCATATTAGGTAATGATTACCTCACTATCTATGGATTTGATATTACCAATAGTAGAGAGAGATACTTTACAATAGGTAATGATAATAAAAGGAAGAAATTCCTTTTTAAAAATAAAGATAAGATGGCAATCCAAGAAATTGCCAGAAATCCTGCATTTGAGGAGTTTGTGGAATAACAATTGAAGCAATCTAAAATTTGTGATGAACTCAATGCTAATCAAGTATCACAGCTACAAGAATTGTTGTTCAAATACCAGGATGCTTTTGCCTCTGACACAGAACCTCTAGGAGCTGTGATAGGCCATGAAGTAGATATTACATTAAATATTGAAAGACCTTACCCTCCTCTGTTGAGAAGACCAGCCTACCCTGCCATCCCCAGAGCCAGAGTAGAATTGGAGAAACACATCAATGAACTGATCAGACTTAATGTCTTGAGGAAGATTGGTCATAATGAAGAAGTGGAGATCACCACTCCAGTAATCATTGCTTGGCATAATGACAAGTCCAGGATGGTGGGAGATTTCAGAGCTCTGAATAATTATAAAGTTCCTGACAGATACCCCATTCCTAGGATTGCTGAAACTTTTACTAATATAGCCAAAGCAAAGTACATCACCAGTATGGATGCACAGAAAGGATTTCATCAAAACAGAGTGACTGAGAGAGCTAGAAAGTATCTCAGGATTATTACTCATAAAGGTGTGTATGATTATTTGAGGATGCCCTTTGGGATCAAAAATGCCCCTTCCCACTTCCAGAGGATGATGAACTCAATCTTTACTGTTGAATTTTCAGAAGGATGGCTCATTGTCTACATTGATGACATCATAATATGCTCATCCACATGGGAAGAACATATGGCCAGATTAACTATAGTTCTTAAGAAAGTAATCAAGGTTAACCTCAAGATTTCTCTGAAGAAATGTGCATTTGGATTCCAGGAACTAACAGCCTCAGGCCATGTAGTTTCAGGACTCTCCCTTTGCATTGATCAAAATAAGGTAGCATCAGTAATGAAGAAACCTGCCCCTACAACCAAAAAGGAGTTGCAGAGCTTCCTTGGTTTTGCTAGTTATTACAGACAACACCTTGAGGGTTTTGCAGCCTTGGCTAGAAGTCTGTATGAAATCTGTTCCAATGATGCATGCGTTGAAATGACCCATGAGAGGGTGCAAGCTTTTCAGAAGATCAAGGAGCACCTCACCAATGCCCCACTTCTGTTAATGCCTGACTTCCACAAACCTTTCAGATTATACGTGGATGCTTCTATGGAAGGTCTAGGAGCAGCATTGCACCAACTCCAGATTATTGATGACATGCCTGTAGAAGGACCCATATGCTTTATCTCTAGACAATTAAAGAACTCTGAGAGGAGATATGGAGCTAGTAAATTAGAATGCCTGTGCTTGGTGTGGGCACTGGAAAAACTGCATTATTACTTGGATGGTAGTGTTTTTGAAGTTATTACAGATTGTACTGCTTTGAAATCCCTTCTGAACATGAGTACACCCAACAGGCATATGTTGAGGTGGCAAATTGCAATCCAGGAATATAGAGGCAATATGACCATAATCCATAAAGCAGGTATCTTGCATAAAAATGCTGATGGAATGAGCAGGTGGTCCTTACCTAATACTCCTGACAACCCGGCCTGGGTTCCTGAAGATGTGGAACAAATGCCTATAATGGGTATAAGCATTACTGATTTAGAAGATGAATTCTTTGAAAACATTAGACAAAGTTATAAGCAGGATAAGAACTGCACTATCTTGGTTCAAATCCTGAAGATTGATCAGAAAGATGAGGAATTGATAAATTCCCTGGACCCTGATTGGAAGAAATCTTACTTAGAAGGGAGGTTTCACCTGTTTGATGGTATCATATATCACAGAAGTAAACACACATGTGTTTTGACTGTCACAGAAAGAACCATCATTAATACTATCCTGCATGAGTGTCACGACTCTACTTTTTCTGGACATCTTAGTGTAGACAGAACTGAGGATAGAATTAAAAATACAGCTTGGTGGCCAGGCTGGAGAAATGATGTACAAACCTACTGCTCATCATGTGACAGATGTCAGAGAGCTAACAAAGCCACGGGCAAGAGGTTTGGACACATGATGAAAATTGAAGAACCCACCATGCCCTGGGAAACAGTGAATATGGACTGGGTCACAGGGTTGCCACCTGGAGGCAAGAAGAACTATAATGCGTGTCCGGTTATTGTGGACAGATTTAGCAAAACTCCCATCTTCCTCCCATGTCACAAAGATGACACGGCCATGGATACCGCACTTATGATCTGAAACAGAGTGATATCTTGGACTGGCCTATTCAAAACCATAATCAGTGATAGGGACCCCAAGTTCACTTCTGAACTGTGGACTAATCTGTACCAATTATTTGGTACTAAGCTAGCTTTCTCCACTGCCTACCACCCACGGACAGATGGACTAGCTGAAAGAATGATCCAAACCCTGGAAGACATGCTTAGAAGATTCTGTGCTTATGGGCTGGAATTTAAAGATTCTGATGGATTTACTCATGATTGGGTGACCCTACTGCCAGCACTTGAACTAGCATATAGAACCTCCACACATGCCTCCACAGGCAAAACCCCCTCCTTGCTGGAGAAAGGATGGAACCCAAGATTACCTCAAGATAGCCTGAGGAAAGATTTGGTTGACATCCACCCTACAGCTGGCAGCTTTAAATCCATGCTGTATAAAGCCAGGAACCATGCACAGAGATGTATGGATGACGCCTTCCAATATAGTAAAGAGAAGTGGGATAAGAAACACAAGTTTCCTACATTTAAAATTGGTGACCTTGTGTTGATATCTACAGTAAACTTTAATAATATTAAAGGCCCTAAGAAGCTTAAAAATGCCTTTGTAGGACCCTTTTTAGTCAAAGCCCTCCATGGCGACAATGCTGTGGAAGTTGAACTTTCTGGGGAACTAGAAAGGAAACACCCAACCTTCCCTGTCAGCCTTCTGAAACACTATACTGAAGCAGAAGCAGACCTATTCCTCCTGAGGAAAGTAGTACCTGAACAGGAGCTACCCCCATTGGAACCTCCTGAAGTTAAAGTTGTTCATAAAATACTTAAGGAAAAAGTTATGAGGGGAGTCCAGGACAAATTATATTTAGTCCAGTACAGGAATCCAATCCATGAGGATGAGTGGCTACCAGCTAAAGATATTCCAAATTCTGAGAAGTACCTCAAGAGACATAAGAATACTAAGAATTAATCTTTTGATTAATCCTTTTTTTAGTGGTAGGGAGTGTCAGCCCTAGAGATACTTCAAAGTATCCAAAGGACTGCTATTTTATATTCAACTCACTTATATCTTCTGTAATATTAATAAATCCTTGAATATTATGGCATAAATGGATTTCTGATGTAAATTTATGTAGGGTTACCCACTGAGAGTACCCCTGAATTATTACTCCTTATGGTACTTTGGCCATTCTCAAAGTACCGCGGAGAAACTACTACAAAACATTAAAATGTAAAATATTTAATATGCTAATACATAGTATAAGCATCTTTTTGGCGCAGAGGAAGAAAATAAACAAGGTTGTGAAACAATACAAACCTTGTCTTCCTTGGCTGAAAATTTATTTCTATGGGAAATATACTACTTATTAGATATTCCCTTATTGTAGAAATAGAATTACCCTTTCCCATGAAAGTGTGGGTAAATTCTTTAATTCATTATCCTTATTAGTGTGGCTTCATGAGTAAATGGTTCATAGATATACTCATGATGTCATGGGGACAGGATAATAAATTTTTCACATCCATAGAATTGGCCACAAATCTTCACATAGAAGTTTGTGCTCATTCCCTGGCTTGTTTAAACTCCCAGAGGCTCCTCATGGCGCCCAAAGGGACCTCTAGGCCTTAAAAGGAAGGCCTCTAACGCCCAAAGATGGATTCCTCAGCCTATTCACCCTCATACTTAGTTATAAACTCAGTATAAGTGAGTATTCTCTTCCTACTTTTAGAGTAGTGTTCCTCTATCTAAATCCTTTCCCACTGGAGCTTTTAGCTTGTATTATTATCCCAAATTACTGCGCCTAAATCCTCCTTAAAAATAGTAGCTGAAAGACCACCACCTCTCCCTGCAGCCATTCTGCCATGGCTTTCCTACTATTATCCTTTTTGTTGCTTTATAGCTTCAAAATAACAACTATTTATAGTTGTTCTCCTACCCAAACTGTTTTATATCAACTTTTGGCGTAACAGGAGTGCAGAGCCAACCCATTATTCTATTGGGGTAGGACTAGTAATAGTCCTTTATTCTGTTCTATCAGCACATTCATAGTGATTTGGGCCATTTTGGACCAACATCTCATAGAAATAGCTGTCAACCACAGATCATGAAAGATCCGCAGCTCACACACATCTTCTACTGATCTAACCCAGGAAGATCAACTTCTGATCCAATCTATTGATCATTTGATACTAAGATCTGTTCCCTGAAAATAACAGGCTCTCTGATTTCGTCCCCAGAGCCCTTGATCAATATCTAAACACCTCTGGTTCCCCCAGAGAGGATTCCCCAGCTTTTTACCTTACAGAAAACATTACCACTCAGTATTGTCCACCAAGCATAGTTCTTGTGTCCAATCTTGTGGTTCTTTTAAGTAACTATTTTTAGCCATCTTCAAGCAAACAAAAACAACTACACCCAACAATCATCATCTTGTTGTCCGGTTTGTATCAGGAAGAAGTCTTGTAGCAGGAATATAAGTGAGTATATTTCTGTGAGCCTGTGCCTCTTGTGTGGCAACAGAACACAAAGAAAATAAGCTGTGTAGAAGCTTGTGGATCCAAGGATGTAAATCCAAGGGCTCAATCTTGTTGATCAAGAGAGACAGTAAGTGTGGAGAACCTCCGCCTATGATGAGGCCTGCAGAATGCAATTTAAGGGCTAAGAAAGTGTAATAACACTATATAGGGGAGGACTGATTTAAAGAGTATGATGACGGTTGGTGATGATGGAGAAAAAATAGTTGAAGTTTAAGAAATAAAGCCTTGTTCAGCTAGAAGAGATTTTTTCACGTGGCAGAGATTGATCCTGATGAAGAAGAAGATGCCTGGGGGAAAAACCTGATTCTAGGTGAAGGGATGATTATTTGTAGTATTCTTATTCTCTTCTCTTCTTTCAACTTTTCTCTTATGGAAAAGTTCTTCAGCCAGTTCTGTGGCCCACTTGTGGTTCTCAACCTCCCATGTTGAATCCAAAATGTGGGCAGAACATTATAGTAGCTGATGGAAGGAACTATGCCAATAGTACTATTAAGTTATGCTTATATTGAGTGTTTTACATTTTAATCAGTTTTATCTGATATTATTTTATGTTCTAGCAGTGTCTAGGGCATGTCACCAATTCTGAGTGGTTTGAAATGTCTCTGAGGCTGACAATTTCCTGCCTGTCTTTCTCCCCCATCCATAAATCCTGGGCACCATAAAAACCCCTGCTTGCAGGCCCCAGATGATCAGGTTACCAGTCAAAACCACCCTGTTAGCTCAGGTCCTGATAATAGAGGGCACCATAAAAACCCCTGCTTGCAGGCCCCTCTGGAATATTCTCATATTCCACCCTTTCTCCTCATTTTTCATTATCACTTCACCGCCGTAAAGGATCCAATCAACTTCTCCCAAAACCTCTCAAATCATCTTTGCCCATCCTTTGGGATATTATCTTATTTCTTGCAGGTGGTGTAGCTAGAAGGTTGCAGCCCTTGGCATCACCAACCCTGTCAATTGAGGGTCTGGCCGGGAAAATTTGTCTTTTTACCCAAAAAGTCAAAGCCCACATTTTTGTCCTAGACAAAACAAACCAAAACTCGCGTCCAAAAGATGAGATTACCTCAGCAACTATCTTGTCTCCCAAATCCCTGAAACAGAATGAATTGAAATGGACTGATCAATATAGACCAATCAACCTATCAAATCACCTACTCGTCAAGTCCAATCACAACCACAATGAATTCTGTCCAACATCTCAATTGTCTAGTACTCCCCGGACAACTGGAAAACATCATCCAACCCAAATTCGTTTACGTTTCTAGAATGAAACTCCCCTTACCTCAAGTCTCATACCAACCTTGTTGCCTTTGGTATCCCTAGTTTGTGGTTATTATAAACCATCATTGCCGCCTATGGTTGTCAACTTGGACTTGACAGGAAGAACTCCATTAGTCTGCTTAGCTCTTGGCCAACAACTACACCTCCTATGAGTATACCCCCTTTGATACCCGTTGCTGCACTCAGACAACTTACTTGAATCCAACTGTAAAGTCTCATACCTAGCCCTGAAGTTGACCTTCCAAACACGTCAAACTCATATCCTAACAATCTCAACCTTCTTCCTCTAGAATCTTCCAAACTATACACCTTGCAACGCATACCTACCTTGTTTCACTGTTTCTATCATGGTCAAAACTGACAACAGAGACTCAAACCTAAGAAGCACATCAGCTTCTTGCATTGTGTCAAACAACGCATAGCCATGGACAGTGAAGAGGAGCGAAGATCCTACGCCATCAAGAATCAGTTCCGCCCACCCAGTCAGACCGGTCTGCCTGTAATCGATACTCATGTCTTGGATGACAACGACAATGATGATGATGACGATGATAATGACGAAGACAACTTGCTTACCTTCCGATTGTCGGCCCCACGCCAGGCAGGCATAAATGCAGTTTCACAACGGTACACATCCCCCTCAACCGTTGGTACACCCCGGGGGCAGTTCGACGTGATTGTCTCGTGAGGTGTGCCGAGGAAATCACGGGTCTTGGTTGCGGGGGCCAGGACCAAAAAAAGTTGGTCCAGAGGATCCCGGGGGATTCACGAGACTGGGGTCTCACAATTCCCGGGATCATCCCAAGAAGAGTCACGGCTTGATTTTGTGGAGGTGCAGTTGACGTGAGCTCCCCAGGGGCCCCCACAAGAACCACCACAATAGTGTCACGTACTTCGGCGGGGATTTTGACTCACCAGGGGTCTCACCGGTGAATCCGCGGCCTCTCAGCAAGAAAGCGACGTGACACTCTCCATTGTAAAAAGGCGGGGGCTGACGGCTTGCTCCATATTGGGCGGTTGGATGTTGGTGATGCACTCAGTGGCATGACTCCACACACTTGTCCTCACCACGCATAAAGCGGGTATCAGATGTCGGCCATACAGTTAGTGGCTTGAGCGATACAAAAACTTGTCCTCACATTGCACAAATGATATGTAGCGCAAGCAGAGATAGGGGAGAGATGTGATGGCAGATCAAATAGGGAGAGGAGGGTTCAATGCCTTGGTTTTTTTAATCAATGAATATCTAGGAAAAAAGAGAGAGAGATGAAAGCAAAAAAGTGGGGTCTGTACTATTTGTCATGGCATTCCGCTCATGTGGCGAGTGGCATTCCGCTCATGTGGTTCATCGGATTGCTTTTATTCATGCGCTTCTGTGTAGCCTCATTGACCTCTTGATCACTAGGAAGCACAACACAGATTTGCGAAATGTCCTTCCCAGTGTTATATTTGTTGAAAAGCGTGGAATCGATGTCAATAATAAGCTGAGCAAAACTGAGGTGAATAGCATATGTTTGATCAGTGGTGCTGCTGTGTTCTTATTCACTTGGAGGATGTGAGACTGCTTACGATAAGTTGAACTCAGCCCCTTTGGAGTACAGCTGATACAAGTGTTTGTCGATGGCCTGCCAGTGTGTGCTGTTGTCTGACCAAGTCCGGGTTTTTTGGCAATGGATGAGCATTTGGAGATGAAGGTAAGCAAACCTAACCCTCATGGCTGTATTGATCTCTGGGGCCTTGAATGCATAGCGAGCGGACATGGACCTGAGAACCTGGCAAATGTTCAATATCAGAAATGTTCATCTGATTGAACTGGATCAAGTCACAATCCTACCAGAGCAATGATCTTTGTGAGGCTGAATACTGGAGTCTCATCGTTGGTTGGTTCCAACCCAGTAAGTAGCTAGGTGATTGTATTGCGTAAGTGTTTGATGTCCTTCAATGTCTTATTGTTACGTAACAGAAATGAACGACTTACGTATTTGGTCAAATTTTGTTTTTCATACTTGAGCAGTTCTTTGATGAGCTTTTGCACCAAGGAGAGGGCTTTGTGCTTGCCTTCCATATAACCAGCTGGTAGATTAGTTTTCTTCCAGGTTATTTCTTTTTGATCTATTGCATCAATCATCAAGACAACGGGGCATAGTGCAATGTGAGTCAAGTCACCAGCTTGAATGCGACCGTACGCCAGTAGATTGCTTCTGAGGACAATCTCCCTCAGCTCAGTGCGTATAAAGTCCTACATGGAAATCTCAGCTTAACGACTCCTCATGCTATGTGTTCTGCTTAGTTGAGACGTACTCAAAGGTCCTCTGAGCCACTATTAGGAATGGTTTCGGCAACCACATTTGGAGGATTGGAGCGATTCATCTGGTCATACTGCATCATGAGTAATATCATCATCTTTTCCTCGCTTGACGTCTAGTAGTATGTAATCAGATTTCAGTTCAATATCAAACACAGTACCGTCATCTGGCGTCATCATGGCCCCATGATTGTACGTACATTGATAAGTGAGAGGACAAATGCTGCTGATGCCTCGCTGGTACCAGCCTGCCTCCGAAGCTGGGCAATAGTCCCTGCTACCTGGGAATTCCCTCCTGGAATGGTCCTGGTACGCGCTTGAGGTTGGGTACTGGTTAACATGGAGGTCTCATCAAAGTTAGAAACGTGATCAAAATACATATTGTGATCACTTGGCTCATTATCTCCGCTTTTGCTATGGCTTTGGTGTACGGGCCCTTGGATAGTAAGAGGTCAAGAAGCTTGGTGATATGGGGCCACCTGTCTGTATGCAGATGTTCCTCGTTGAGTCCGGTCTGGCCCAGGTGGTGCTGCTTGTTCAAGCTCAAAAGTTTATCAGTTCAGCGATCAAATACTTCAGGAAATCAGTTGACCTACTGTTAGCCAAAACGTTTCCAGCACTATTGACTGAAACATTACCTAAACTGTTACCCGACAAATTTCCAGGTCTCTGCGCAAATCGCAGGTGCACTTGAGAGGTGGGACCAAGGCTAACTGGAGTTTCAGCAATCTCGAATGGCATGATAGGTGATTGGTGTTGAAAAAGATGGGATGATGGACGGAATTGACCGGAAAGCACCCTGTCATCAAGTCCGTTTGGCTCCTTAAGCACCAGTCTTTTTTGCACACACATCACTTCATTTCGGGGCCTCTTGTCATTCCAGCACTTTCTCTGGGGGTTTTGGGTCTCCCTCCCCTTCTTGGTTGCTTTTGGTCTCCTTTGATTGATCTGCATCAGCCTCCTGTGATTTTTAGAGTTTCTTTGGAGTTTTAAGATGAATGGTCAGTGTTTTCCCTAATCAAAATACAAATCAGATCTAATCAGTCTGTCTCTAGATCCATCCAAATGCTTCAGGGAATTCTCTTGCCAAGATGAAATCCCCAGATTCCAGTGTTGGTTTTGTGGTGGCCACTTGATGGAGTCACACAATAAAGCTAGACACCTGAATTCAGCTACACATCGCCAAACTGTAGCAAAGTATGAAGAAAGATGGAGTTTGAAGGGATCTTCAAGCAGTCATGTAAATACTAATCCTGGCCCTGCTGTCTTAGAGGTCTCGCCTTCCAAATTGGATGAGTCTCTCAGTGAAGATGTGGCATGTTCCACCTCACCTGATGATAAAATGGACTTGGACCCACCTCCCCAAGTGCAGAGTGAGGTGCTTCTTTCTGATGAATCAGATGTAGGATTCTTCACCCGTACTTCACCCGTTTCAGATAGTCCAGAGTTGGATTGGGATGATTACCTGTACTCAAGTCTAAAATTTCATCAATACAAGAATGGGAAATGTGCTATTATTGATCAACCACGTCTGATTCTTTCACAATCAAATCTTTAATGGTATCCTTTCCGGAATGAGGATGTATGTTGACTTTCTATCCCCCAATGGCTCTTGCATTCTGCCCATTTTTCCAAGTTTTTCTCTATCTTGCATAAAATGGACTTGGACCCACCTCCCCAAGTGCAGAGTGAGGTGCTTCTTTCTGATGAATCAGATGTAGGATTCTTCACCCGTACTTCACCCGTTTCAGATAGTCCAGAGTTGGATTGGGATGATTACCTTTACTCAAGTCTAAAATTTCATCAATAAAAGAATGGGAAATGTGCTATTATTGATCAACCACGTCTGATTCTTTCACAATCAAATCTTTCATGGTATCCTTTCCGGAATGAGGATGTATGTTGACTTTCTATCCCCCAATGGCTCTTGCATTCTCCCCATTTTTCCAAGTTTTTCTCTATCTTGCTGGGGGCTTGATAGCGGCACGCCCAAAGGGCGTGCGCATGCCCCCCCAAACGCCTAAAAAAAAAGGCGTGCGGGGGCTGCACGCCTTTTTTTTAGGCGTGCAATCTCCCGCACGCCCTCCCCCGCATGCCGCACGCCATGTGCACGCCTACAACAGGCGTGCACATGGCAAGCAGGCGTGCCAGACAGGCGTGCAGAGCCTGCACGCCTGTCTGGAGGGCGTGCAAAGCCTGCACGCCCTTTGGACAGGCGTGCAGGCTTTGCACGCCTGTGGGCTCACGTAAGCCTCTCGATTCGAGAGGCTTACGTGAGCCGCGGTACCCTTATAAGGGTACCGCGGTACCCTTATAAGGATACCGAAGTACCCTTATAAGGGTACTTCGGTACCCTTATAACGGTACAGGTACCCTTATAAGGGTACCAAAGTACCCTTATAAGGGTACCGAAGTACCCTTATAAGGGTACTTCACGTACCCTTATAAGGGTACCCGTACCCTTATAAGGGTACGCGAAGTACCCTTATAAGGGTACGGGTACCCTTTTTGCCGGGCTCACATTAGCCTCTCGATTCGAGAGGCTTACGTGAGCCGCGCGATCGGGACTACGTACACCGTAGCTCCAATCGCGCGGCTCACGTAAGCCTCTTGAATCGAGAGGCTTACGTGAGCCAGCCCAGGTCAGTTCCGCTGGAACTGACCTGGGCGCGGGTACCAAAACCCGCCACTAACCACACAAACCCGAGCCCACACACCGCACCCCCACTCAACGGACCCACCACCGCGGTAAGCCCCCCCCAGGCCCCACTTTTGGGCAAAAAGGGGCCTCCTGGGCCCCTTTTTGCCCAAAAAAAACCCACCCAGGGCCTTGTGTTGGTCCAAAAGGGGCCTGAAGGGCCCCTTTTGGACCAACAGAAGGCCTCATCAGACCCCCAGACCCCACATCAAGCCCAAAAGGGGCCTGCCAAGCCCCATTTGGGCTAATTACAAGCTCCGCAGCCCTAAAGGGGCATGCTTGGCCCCTCTTGGCCTTAAAAAAGGCTCCAGAAACATCCCTCCAAGCCACCCAAAAAAAGGCAAAAAGGGGCTAGCCCCCTCAATTAAATAAAATCCCCAAAGGGGTTTTTGAAGGAAAATCATGCAGCAAATGGCCATGATGAACATATACTTAAAAACAATAATAAGGTGTTCAAACAACAACAAATAAAATCACCACATATTTTCAACTTTTGTCCCAACAACCTGGCTGCACATTGAACTGAAGTAACTCATTTGGATTTCAAAATAGATTGCAATCAATCACTTGATAAAAAATACTCCCTACAGCCACAATGGTGATGTCATCCGACGAATGTAAGATACTTTCTCCCACAATTTATGTTCCAAAAAAATCATCTGATTCATTTTCCTCTTTCTGCAATTCCAGTGCTTGCACTCTGGGAAAACCTTCACCAACTATCACTTAACAATTATTGGAATACGGAAGAAAGAAACCTCCTTTCTCAAGTGGGAGAAAGGCTCAAGAAATCTATAGAATCATCTGATTCAGAGGATGAAGGCCCTCCAAAACAATCCACTTCAACAACCCAGCCATCCATAATCCCCCGACCATCCCCAACCAACCCACAACAGTCGTCCAATTCCGTCAACAACACTCCTGCCTCTAAGTCCCATTGCATTTTGGCCGGTGGCTCCAGGGTTTCTGAAGACACCCTTTATCGTCAAGTCAATTACCCTGAATCCACTCCTCCCCCTCCCCGGAAAAACGCTCAAGGCCACTTTTCAACCCTCACTGCAGAGGGGGACCAATTTCTTGAGTCCCTCCAACCCCATCTCACCCAAAAAGGCCGAGCGCGTTCACCTTCACCAATTCGGCAACGACGAGACGAGACCCCCTTCAACCAAGAAGCATGGTTAGCTGAAAAACGGATTCTCCAGCAAGAACAGATGACTTACAATTATCGTCACAGTTCCTATCACAACAATATGCCTGCTAACTGGTCAAACTACGCCGAATTATCTGACCAAGATGCTGAAGGAGAGACGGATAATGAAGATGCCATGGATTTGGACCCTGAAGTTGGCAGTAGTCATCCCAAATCTACCGTGGTCTCCAGCAGGCCGCCAAATCTGTCTAAATCCCTCTTTGTCAATAGCCGCCATTACCCAAAGCCTCCTGCTACCAATTCAGCCACTTCCTTATTTACTCCCCATCCAACTGCTGTTTGCCCAGCTCCCAATTCCTTGGCCAAAATTAAAATCCGCCACATCCCCCAGTCGACAGCACACAAAGAGCCAGAAGGATCCCAACCATCGGCTACCCGGTTCGACCCAGTCACTGTTCCCAAAGCCAGTATGTTATTTGGTTCACTGAAACTGTCAATATTGTTTGTCCAATACTGACAATTTTTTATTGCATTCCGCAGCCAACACCAATCTATTCCGAGGAACTCAATTGCTTTCCCCAGTAGTTGCCAAAAGGCTCAACTCTGCCCCTCCAGACGAGCGGCCAAACAAATCAATGACTCCCACGATATCCTATCACATATCCCGTATCATCACTTTTCTCATCCCTCTCATAACACCTCCCCCTGACAAACCACAGAAGGAAATGAGCCACATATGGAGGAACTTGGAATTGACTCTCCAGATGTGCAAACGAGGTAATTGCTTCCCAAAATCTATCATTATATATATAGACATTGTGACTCATGATGAACTAACATCTAATTTCACAGCCAACATATTAAATGTCTACAATGCTAATTCCGACCCCCTGATAACAAAAGACATGCTCAACAAGTCACAAGTCGAGGACTTCCAGAAAGACCCACGGCATGCCAAAGTCCACTTCCTGGCTGGTCCTATGTCAACAATCCTCTCTCCAACAAAGACTGCCTACAGTTGCTTTGGCAACACGATAAAAGGAGTTCGACTGTTATGATATGGACATAAGCCAAGCGAGGGTTGGTCTCCACCTCCTGGACAGTATCTCTCGCCATGCAAGCTCTGGCCTCCTTCCAGGAGGCATACGTAAATGTTCCCCAAGAGATGGGGCTTGCTGTTGGTGGAAAGGACGGACTGCCTCTTGTGATGCAGCACCTGTACGGGGCAATGGCGGCTCTGGCTCAACTGTGTTGTTTCGGCAAAGCAAAACGGGCCCTCACAAAAGTTCACGAGCGGACCACGGCACACGCTTCGGTACAATTCAGTATGCTTGCAGGTCTTCTTGTCTTTGGGCCCATCAACATGTTCACATCAACTTTATCCGGTCAAATGACAACAAACGCATCACGGGCGCTTCTTGAATTGGGGTGCAGTGTTGCGGAGGCAAAACATAACAACGGAACCTATAGTCGACTGTCTCCAACATTCTTGGATAAATTGAGGCTTGAGTTTCTCTGTTTCTTATCTGCAATGGGTTTTGGAAACGCAGACACAAGTGTTGGGTTCCATTCTTTGAAAGACTGGAAGTTCATACATGATGAGTTCCATAAGCAGTTTTCCTACATTAGAGTAGCCAATATCATAGGTGCAGATCTTGAATTAGCCCTGTCAAAATTTTAAACATGAATCCTGCTCATTTTATTATTCCATATGTGGTACTTGTTTTTTGGCAACAGCTGACCTTTGGTTTGTCTGATATATGGTTTATTGTGAATTGAAATTGTGTTTCCTATCCAATAAATCTCCAATACCCATTCCTCCTCCTGTCTTCCTACTTTACATAGCTATTGTACCAAAAATTGGGTTATTTTGAATAACACCTCATATTTAGCACTTGAGAAATTCCTTTCTACTCTCTTGCCCTATCACCCAAAGGCCAAGGGGTCTGAACAGTGGAACAAAATTTAAGTACTGGCAATAGTGTTTGAGTGTGTAATTTTGTTCCCCCGCACATTAACGGTTGGCGTACATTGGCAATTTGATGATCTGGCCAGAATCTCCTCCTACTCAAATGATGTAACTTCTGTTTGGCTTGTCCAAATGGGCTCAAAAGTGGATCAGAAATTAAGTCTTGGATATAATTGTTTACTGTTATGAAAATTTTCCATATTGCGTGAGTGGTTTGCGCACAGCAGCCGTTTGAAGATTGGGCCAGAAGCTTGTGCTGCTCAAATGATGTTACTTCTGTTTGGCTTGTCCAAATGGGCTCAAAAGTGGATCAGAAATTAAGTCTTGGATATAATTGTTTACTGTTATGAAAATTTTCCATATTGCGTGAGTGGTTTGCGCACAGCAGCCGTTTGAAGATTGGGCCAGAAGCTTGTGCTGCTCAAATGATGTTACTTCTGTTTGGCTTGTCCAAATGGGCTCAAAAGTGGATCAGAAATTAAGTCTTGGATATAATTGTTTACTGTTATGAAAATTTTCCATATTGCGTGAGTGGTTTGCGCACAGCAGCCGTTTGAAGATTGGGCCAGAAGCTCGTGCTGCTCAAATGATGTAACTTCTGTTTGGCTTGTCCAAATGGGCTCAAAAGTGCATCAGAAATTAAGTCTTGGATATAATTGTTTACTGTTTTGAAAATTTTCCATAGTGCGTGAGCGGTTTGCGCACAGGAGCCCTTTTGTGCGCAAACTGTTCAGGTGCTATTGAAAATTTTCATAACTGTAAAACATGACATCCATGACTTGATTTCTGATCCACTTGAAAATATTATGAGATGAAACCACAGGGGGGTCATAAAGTTCAAATAGTGCAATTAAACTGAATCAACCTGGGTGTCTGCATGGAATACCAGATTATTTTACTAACGCCCTTTCAAAATGAATTTTACACATGAAAAAAGCAGAATAGAAGATTCATAAACGACTTAATCAAATTGATCAAAGTAGATCAGACAACAGGCAACCATGGAAGATATGATAAGTGATAGATTGAGCAAGATAGACAATGAAAAACCAGAGACACAAAAAAGGAGGCTACCTAATCACCTGAGATAATTACATGTCACATCTACCCCTGATGTGTGGCAAGATCACGAAAAAGGGCCACGGAGCTCTCTATCTTAACAAGCCAATCCCCTGCAGGCGAACTAGAATATAAGCGAGGGACGACTGGACGGGGGAAAGGCGTGATTCCACGTTTGACATTCACGAGGACCCAGTGATTGGGGTCAGAGTATAATAAGTAGATTGGATCCTTGGGGTGCTCACCAGGAGGTTTGGTGACTGGGAGAAAGGTCACATTGTTTTTGTTTTGAAGGCATACAATTGGCCTATTGTATGCATTGGCTGCCAGGGCACCTTTGTCCAGTCTGGAAAGCCAATGAATTTTGGAAACCCTGTCATCACCCGGCTTTGGTTTGTTGACGTGGATCCTTTTGTAAACGTTGTTGTATGCTTGGGACCCCCCAAATTTTCTGGTCCAGACGGGTTTGTTGGTTTCCATCTCTTTGAGCAGATCACATCGGACTTTGTACCACCCCTGAACTTGATAGGCATCATATTGAGGCTCCTGGGCCAAGGCATGAGCAAGGCAATGGTAGCCACAGTTGCCATCCCCAGGTGGGTCATAGATCGATTGCACATGCGCCAACATCCAAAGTGGTAGTTGCTGTTGGTGTTTTTCCTGAAATGCCATGTCAGCAGAAGCGACTATCTTTGGAGGGAACAGAACAGATGAAGATATAAACTCACTGAGATCCCTCGGCTCCCCAATGCCTGTTGCGGAAATTTTGATGTCAAAAACATGATCAGATAAACTCCAACACTAAGAGAGAGTCAATGGAACATGATTTCCCCAAGAAACTAACGCTTGGTCATTTCTTGTTACTGCAACATTTGCTACACTTTGAGTAGGTAGATGGTGGGATTCCTGCATTGATAGAAACAATAGAGTCAATTACATTGCTTATGGGATTCACAACAGCACGTCCTTAAAGAATCAATCACTTACCAAGGGGGGATCATTTCTCATTTGCCCTGCTTGATCTTCCAATTCTTCCCGTTGAAAAACAAATTCCACTTCTTCATCATCAAGTTCCAGAACCTGCATGGATAGAATGCATGGGTTCAATCACATTGGTTATAGGATCAAGAGCAGTGCATCCTCAAAGAATCAAATACATACCAATGGGGCATCATCTGCAGGTTGATCATGGGATCCCGCTGCTTCATTGTCCAAATCCGCAGCTTGATCATTGGTTTCTTGGCCTTGATGAACAAATACCTCTCCTTGATTGTTTGGTTCCTACAAATGGATGTGTTTTAAGCTGACTGATCTGACTTGAACCAATGATCCATTGTAAGAAACAAGGAGCTCACCGTATCAAGGTATTCCAAAGAGGATTCAGACGCTGCCTCTTTGCAGTCCAATTCCAATGATGATTCTGTCCCAGCCTCTTCAGCGTCCGTTTCCAAAGATGAATCGGACGCAGCCTCTTCACATTCAGCGTCCGGTTCCAATGATGCTTCTGAGCCTGCCTCCTCAGCCTCTGGAGCATAATCCATATCATTGTCACCAGTGAACAATGCAGGAAGGATTTGTGGGGTACTCTTGCGACTGGAAATCCTTGTCTTCTTAGAACAGGCACGCCTGGACCTCCTTTTCACCTTGGCCAAAGACGTTTTTATCTCCTCCTTGCAATTTCAGCCGCAATGGGATCCCTCGTCCATTTCCGTTTTTCCCGCCGTTGCTGCCTTCTTTGCCTGCGACAATTTCTTGTTCCTAGTGCGAATTATTGAAGTGGGGGCCATTTGGACAACCTCACCGGATGCTGAGTTGGGGACCACATGTGTATTGCGGATAATCTTGCGGAACCTTTTGACAACATCTTTCAAGGCCGACGGGTTGTGTGTCCTCAAAATCTCCTGCTTCAAATCCTCAAAATCGGCATCAAAGCTGTATAGATCACCAGCATTGGGTGCAGCCAAGGTAAAAATGTCAGTTGTCTCCTTGACAAACGCACGCAACAACACAAGCAAGAAATAATGACTTACATCCCCATCCGGGTTGTATGCCAGAACCCACTGTGAGTGGAAGTCCTCAGGCTCCAGGTTGCCCTTCTCGTCCAATATAGCGGCCATTTTGTGAGCACAGGGGATGCCCATTGAATTGGAGAAAGTGTCGGTGCACTGGTCGGTGGGGTCGGCTTGGCCCTTCCGGATTTTACACAATTTGGCATACTCGGTCACAGCCAATTTCAAGGCATGAGTGGAGACTGTAGTATGGAGAGGCTGAAAGACTTTTGGCAGGCCAGACAGGCCCTTGACCGACTCGTGGTTTAGATGCTGGATGCAAGTGTCAATCTGGTGATTGACTGCCGCTGCTAGCGTATCAAACACGTGGGCCATTGACCCTCTGCTGTTCTTGACGTACAGCTTGAGGAAGCTGTGTCCTGATTCGGCGCGAGAGGAAGAGATGTTGCCGAGGTGTGGAGTTTTTCCAGCCCAGCGAGCCATGAAGAGTTTGCAGCAGGGATGATGTTTTTGGTGATGTAATCAAGAACCTGTGAGCGATCCGCAAGAGTTTTTTCCAGTTTCTCCAATGGATCTCATAAGAGTCCTCGTCGGTCGCATACACCACTGAGTGCCACTTCTTAATGAAATCCTCCCACAAACCATCATCATTTGAGAATTGTCTTTTGCAATTGGCCACAATGTTCTGGTCAATGTGCCACAGGCAGACATTCAATGTGGCATGGGAAAGGTTTTTGCTAGTGCGTTTCGGAGGGCTTTGTCCCGATCAGTGACAAAAACCTTTGGAGTTTCGTTAGGCTTCCAGACGGATCTAAATGGGGAGATCAATCATATCAATTTTTCTGACACATATTTTGGGCAGCCATGACCCCCAAGTGGCTATTTACCTTAGTTGCTGAATGGCCCAAAGGTAGGCTGAGTCGGATTCAGACCTCATGAAGCAAAACGCAATGGAGAATGATTGGTTGGTCGCAGTTTGGCCAACCACGTGGAGAAGGGGATAATTGCAGAGATTTGTCTTGTAGGTCGCATCAATGACTGCAATGTGATGGAATCGCCTGGCCAACTGGATGGCCGCTGGGTGGGCAAAAAACAGGTAGAGGAGCTCCCCTTCTGGATTGTGTTCATAGTGATGAACCCAGTTGGATGAATTGACCGCATGGATAAGATACTGCATTGGCTCCATTCCCTGCATTTTCTCCCGTAGCTGACCTGCCTTGCAGTTGTAGATGGTGCGGCTAGAAACCAATCGGCCTTCAGAGTTGGAGAGCTGGATGGCAATAGATCGGGGTTCCATACCAAACGAGGAGAGCCGGGCGACCTCTTTCTGCCCAAGTGAACTTAGCTTCTGGTGAATAACTTCAAAGTTCGGATTGATCACTGAGTGGTTGTGGGGGATTGAAGCTGATCGCAGATGCCACACGCGTGAGGTCGCAGCCTGAGCACAAGAGATGTGCCCCGAAATGCGGAATGGACAACCAATTGACTTGCTTCTTGAATCTCTTTTACGCAAGTCCTTATCAACGGAGCGATCCTTTCCTCGTAGAGAGCATCCAAAGTAGACATTTTTGTTTGCTTTCGAGTTCACCACTGTCAGCTTGTACCCATGTGAACTTGACCACTTGTGCACAAACAGTTTCAAATCGTCCAGAGAGTGAAAAGAGTGTTCTGGGGGAGGTGCCATTGGTTCTATTGAATTGAGATATCAGTATCCAAATATCATAATGCCTAAATGGATGAGCCTAACTACTGACCCCCAGAATAGTCATATGACTCAATTTCGGATTTATTGAGGGTTGGTGGGTCTTTTTTTGAGTTGTCAACATATGGTTGTTGTTGAATGTGCATCTCCGTGGATTGAATACCTGAATTACAGAGGGAAATGGGTGAAAGTAGAAATAGGCGGTAAGCTATCTATTCATCTGATTTGAATAGTCAATTGATTGAACACACGAGTGTGGGGTGCTGGAGGTGATTCCATCATCGTTATGTCCTTGGATGTTGAATGACCAGGCACGGGTGGAGTGGGGCAGACATTGGTGAACTTGGTTGAAGAAGTGGCATGTCAATAGATGATGAGTGCTGGGAAGGAGACAAGGCCAAATGGCTAGTGTTGAGGGCTCGGAGTGGAACAGTGGGCGAGGTAGTGTTGAGGGCTGGGAGTGGAACAGTGGGGGAGAAGATTTGGTGTGACCCCCCAGGTGCTTGACTTGACAAGGGATGCATTGATTGCTAAGTTTGAAAAATGGAGACGTTGTTAGTGCATGTATTATACCTATTTGTACTTGGCACTACCTACATGAGATGGTGCCTCGTTGAGCGGAACCAGAGAATCATCCATAGGTTGCTGAATTGGAATCATGAAGGATGTAATGAGGTCACAACATAGAAGATTTGGAATTCTTTGAAGGAAGAATGAAATTGGGGACTGCTTACTTGATTGGAGCTAATCCACTGTTGATAAAAGGGCTGGGTAGAGTGCCCAATGGGTATGCCGGTATTGATGCAATTGGAGTTTGGGAAATATCCACGCATGGAGTTGGTCTGTGAATATGCCATGGAGATGAAATACCCAGAAGGATGAAATAAAATCAGGGTGTGCTCTGTAAGGGCCTGCTTAACTAGAGCTTACATTTTGTGTGACTAGACTGACCGGCTCATTCACATTTGGTGGCATGTTTGCCCCGCCACTGGTTGGGTTGCTCTGGTATGATAACGCGGTCAAACCTGACATAATGCCTTGATTGGCATTTGCCCAAGAGTTTTGCTGTGGGAAAAGGGGGGTGATTGAAAGGAGTCAGTCAGTAATTTATTACTCTAATAATGAGTGATGCAACTGTAGCTCAGAGGATGCCTACTTGGAGTAAGTTCGACTGTCCGTAATAACTGGTTGTTGTGGGCACATTCACATTGGTGGGACGGGAGGCGTTTGCTTGGTATGCAGCGATGTTTGGGTTGAAAAATTGATTGGCATTTTCCCAAGAGTTTGGCTGTTGTAATTTTGCAAAGATTCAAAGTGGTCAGTCAATAATTTTTTGAATTCATAGTTAGTTGTGCAATAATAAGTGAAAGGTTGCCAACTGGGAGTAATTGGGCCCCGCCATAAAACATAGTGTTTGTTGGCTGGTATGGATGGGTAGACTGGGTGACATTTGATGCGTCCAAAGAGACATTTGCATTGCCATAATGAAGTGGACCTGCCTGTTTTATTTAAACAAAGTCATTAACTATTCTGATGAAGAGTCGTGCAACTATAACAGAATGGTTGCCTACTGGGAGTAAGTTGGCCCCTCCATAAGAAGCAGTTGGTGGTGGCAGATTCGATTGCCCAGACTGGGCATCAATTTGTGGGTTCGTAGAGACGATTGGATGGCCATATTGAAGTGGCACTCCCTGCTTTATTTTAACATATAATCATAGTTAATATTTCTCTAAATCCCCAAATAAGCCAGTGAGCTGAAAACAGAAATGTGCTTACCAAATTGGGCGGGACACTATTGAATAGGCAGTTTGGATTGGCATAAGGGATGCCATTGTTTTTTTGGTGAAAGTGGTTTGGGTTTGACATGGTTTCTGTCTATTTTGAAGCGGAGTGTCGAGCTGTTTGGTGATGTGAAGACTGCCGTGTCAGCTTAATATAACTCAAGACAATGATTGGGGTTCCTTTGGCGTGTTTTTGATTGGCTTGCACAGTTGTTTCTGCCATTGGCACCCCATTTGAGCACTTTTATTTGGCTTGGGGGGCTTGCAGGCTTTTAATTTGGCCCAAAGGGGGCCCCGCAGGCACATTTTGGGCTTGATTGGGGGGCTGGGGGGATTATGGAGCACTTATGGAGCCTTTTGGGGCTATGTTTGGGGTTGTGCGTGCTTTTTGTAAGCCCAAGAGGGGCCCAGCATGGCTGCGGAGCATGTAATTTAGCCTGAGGGCCAAAGGAAGCCCCTTTGGGGCTGCGGAGCTTGTAATTAGCCCAAATGGGGCTTGGCAGGCCCCTTTTGGGCTTGATGTGGGGTCTGGGGGTCTGATGAGGCCTTTTTTGGCCAAAAGGGGCCCTTCAGGCCCCTTTTGGACCAACAAAGGCCCACCCTGGGGGGGGGGGGTCTGATGAGGCCTGGGCCAACCAGGCCCTGGGTGGGTTTTTTTTGGGCAAAAAGGGGCCCAGGAGGCCCCTTTTTGCCCAAAAGTGGGGCCTGGGGGGGGGCTTACCGTGGTGGTGGGTCCGTTGAGTGGGGGTGCGGTGCGTGGGCTCGGGTTTGTGTGGTTAGTGGCGGGTTTTGGTACCCGCGCCCAGGTCAGTTCCAGCGGAACTGACCTGGGCTGGCTCACGTAAGCCTCTCGATTCGAGAGGCTTACGTGAGCCGCGCGATCGGAGCTACGGTGTACGTAGTCCCGATTGCGCGGCTCACGTAAGCCTCTCGAATCAAGAGGCTGACGTGAGCCCGGCGATAAGGGAGTACCCTTATAAGGGTACTTCGCGTACCCTTATAAGGGTACGGGTACCCTTATAAGGGTATGGGTACCCTTATAAGGGTACGCAAAGTACCCTTATAAGGGTACCGCGGTACCCTTATAAGGGTACCGCGGCTCACGTAAGCCTCTCGAATCGAGAGGCTTACGTGAGCCTACAGGCGTGCAAAGCCTGCACGCCTGTCCAAAGGGCGTGCAGGCTTTGCACGCCTTCCAGACAGGCGTGCAGGCTCTGCACGCCTGTCTGGCACGCCTGCTCGCCATGTGCACGCCTATTGTAGGCGTGCACATGGCGTGCGGCATGCGGGGAAGGGCGTGCGGGAGATTGCACACCTAAAAAAAAGGCGTGCAGCCCCCGCACGCCTTTTTTTTTAGGCGTTTGGGGGGGCGTGCGCACGCCCTTTGGGCGTGCCGCTATCAAGCCCCATCTTGCTGATGGCTTGATGGTGTCTCCTTCAGCATTTCACTGGGTGCCTCATGTTGGGGTACTTACATCATTTTGTGTCTCGTAGTTTTTACAATCAACAAAAGGTGATCCTTGCTAGGCAAGAGGTTCATCTTCCTGATTGGAAAACATTGCAGAGAACAAGAAGTGATCTCAAGAAGCTAGTGAATTTTAGGATTGTGGAATCAATCAGTGTTTGGGGGAACAAATTATTCACCATCAGCTTGAAGACTATCCTTGCAAATGTGAGTAATTCTCTGGCTTCAGTTCCAATGCTTATAGCTTACATTAATACAATAAAATTTTTACAGGAATTAGGTAACAGCTATGTCATAAATCATCTGGAGTTTTTTCCTCATCAATCAGAGGGAGCCATTGTGGATAGCCTGTGTCAAAGTTTCAAATGGAGAGAAGGTCTGCCTCGTCAATACAGGGTTCAGATGGTTGTTGCAAATGAAAAGCATTTCTATATTTATGAACCAGTACAACTTGTCACTGGTAAAGTGGTGGTTCCTCTCTTCTTCTACAAGTGTAAAAATGAAGTACTTTCCAAGTGCATTATTCCTCACTTTTTAGGTAAAAAGGGGTCAAAGGGTACTTTCATGTGCATACCTTCCAACTTAAAATTTAATCAAGACCTCTTGACTATCAATATATCACAGTTTGATCTTATTTATTCTGAAATAATTCTTGCGGATGGTCAATATCTCTCCAAAATCTGTGATCATGTTCTGTTTGGTATGTAATTTTTCCCTTTAGATATTTGCTGATAAATACTGATTTCATTTTCAGAGGAGAATGCTTCCAATGGTTTGGATGGTGTCTCAGATTCTCCTCATAAAACCTACACTGCAATATTGTTCCCCAATCAATGGAGATAAAAAGCTCAAGGACAGATCATACGACATGTTACAATAACCCTTTATGCTGATGATACCTCTGGAAACCAATCTAAGCAATGGAACAAACATATTTCATTCTATTTCACTCTTGCAGGTCTGCATCCAAAATTTACCAACCAAGAATATCATTGCCATTTTTTGGGTACAACTAATGTTGCGGGTGTTTTGGAGTTGGCTGAACCTATAATCAAGGAGCTAAAGTTGGTTACTGATTCTTTCTTGGGCTATTGAAGCTTTTTGCTTGAAACTCTGATTGATTTATTGCAATTTTTTGTTGTAGCGATTTATCTACAAATGGTGTTCGTGCTTATGATTCCTCCTTAGGTGAAGAAGTCCTTATCATGAGTGTAGTATTAGCTTTCTTAGCCGATTCGCCCATGCATGCTGAAGTCACAAGTACTCCAATGCCAGCAGTCTCCAACAACCCTTGCAGGATGTGTCATCTTTCTGTGGAATCACGAGGAGATAAAAAGTCTAATTCCTATGTCCGTGATTTCTTTTGCCTACATGGTGGAAGTGACAAGGTGAGTTTTTCAATACAACAGTGTGATAGCTTCACTCATATTTTTTCTGTGAGAGACTCATGTCTTATTTATTAGATGGATACTAGGCCTAGGGTATGGAAGGAGACAATCTTGAATGCAAAGGAGATGTGGAAAATTGGAAAGGATAAGTCAAGAAATGCTTACAATTTGGAAGGAAAGAAGCATGGTCTCAATGACACAATCAACAAAGAAATGCTAGAAAGATACAGTTTGGAACATGATTATCCTGGGGAAAAGGAGAGAATTGAAAAGATGGAGTTGGAGGAGCCTGAAAGATTGCACAATCCCTTTTATCAATTAAATGGTGAGGCCAATCATTTTAATGAAGTGAAGTTTATATTTATGACTTGAAGTCCTCATTTATAGGATTTGATGGATCTCAGGACACCCCTGTAGAATCATTGCATGTGTTTCTACTTGGTATTGTGAAATGTCTGGTGATTGACTTCATGCAATCAGTGAAGGATAAACATTCTCAGCTTGAAGCATATTGGAATTCTTTTGACATCAAATCTTTAAACATTGATTACATCAAGCCTGATTACATGATCCGTCATGTTGCAAGCCTTTTTAAGAAAGATTATAAAACCATCCTTCAAGCTGCCCCTTTTGTGTTCTTCCCATTGATGGATGAAGAGGAGAGGAAGCTTTGGTCTGCCCTATGGAGTTTTGTCAACCCAATTCCTCTGCTTTAAACCGAAGATGCTGGTGACAGCATCCTTGGTTTAAAACCGTATTCACACCAGAGCTGTGTGAGCTCAGCTCAGCCAAATTAAAAATTGATGGATATTTCATTCCAGAAAACATGAATATCATTTCTTATCTTTAAAAATTCATATTTACATGTTATGGCATAAGATATTTTTTCATGGTTTTATGGAAAAAGATGAGTCAACTCAATAAAGCTCTATAAATCTCAACAAAGCTCCGGCAAACTTGGAGGCTGGGTGAAACATCTCAACAAAGCTCATGCAGGTTCCATATACAAAGCTCAACACAGCTCCTGCAAACCTGGAGTCTGGGTGATACATCTCAACACAGCTCCTGCAGGTACCATGTACACAGCTCAACACAGATCCTGCTAAAATGGGATAGATCTCAACACAGCTCCTGCAGGTACTATATCTAAAGCTCAGCACAGCTCCTTCAAACATGGCTTCTGGGTGATACATTGCAACACAGCTCAACGAAGCTCTGGAAAACTTGGAGCAATTGTGGTACATCTCAACACAGCTCCTAAAGGTACCAC
Source organism: Puccinia coronata f. sp. avenae (assembly GCA_002873125.1). Classification (NCBI taxonomy): domain Eukaryota; kingdom Fungi; phylum Basidiomycota; class Pucciniomycetes; order Pucciniales; family Pucciniaceae; genus Puccinia; species Puccinia coronata. The sequence continues at coordinate 808,797 of PGCI01000002.1, forward strand.
ATACACAGCTCAACACAGCTCCTGCAAAAATGGAGGCTGGGTGAAACATCTCAACACAGCTGCAAAATGGGAGGCCGGGTGAAAATCTCAACAAAGCTCCTGCAGGTACCATGTAAACAGCTCAAAACAGCTTTATGTTAGATGCAGGTACAATACATACAGCTCAACACACCTCCTCCAAACATGGGGTCTGGGTGATGAATCTCCCCCAACAACTTGGAAGCTGGGTGATACATCCCAACACAGCTCCTGCAGGTACCACATATACAGCTCAACACAGCTCCTGCAAAAATGTGGGCTGGGTGAAACATCTCAACACAGCTTCTGCAAAAATGAAGGCTGGGTGAAACATCTCAACAAAGCTCCTTCAGGTACCATATAAGCCACTAAACACAGGTCCTACACACATGGGACACCTCTCAGCACAGCTCCTCCAGGTACCATATATGCAGCTCAGCACAGCTCCCGCAAACATGTAGTCTGCGCATGTAGTCTGGGTGATACATCTCAACATAGATTCAACAAACTAGGAAGCTGGGTGATAAATCTCAACACAGCTCCTTCAGGCACCACATAGACAGCTCAACACAGCTCCTGCAAACTTGAAGGCTGGGTGAAACATCTCAACACAGCTCATGCAGTTTTCCACATAGACAGCTCAACACAGCTCCTGCAAACTTGAAGGCTGGGTGAAACATCTCAACACAGCTCATGCAGTTTTCATATACAAAGCTCACCACAGCTCCTGCAAACATATGGGCTGTGTGATAAATATCAACACAGCTCCTGAAGGTGCCATGGAACCAGCTTACCACAGCTCCTACAGACATGGGGTATACATCTCAACACAGCTCCTGAAGGTACGATATATACAGCTCCACACTTCTTGTGCAAACATGGAGTCTTGGTGAAACATATCTTGTTGATACATCTCAGCCAGCTCCTTTGGGTGCTTTATTCACAGATGAACACAAATCCTGCAACTCCCAAAGGTCATATATACACATCTCCAAAAAGAATGGAGGATGGTCATTCACATCCACACAGCTCCTGTAGGTACTAAATTTGCAGCTCAACACAGCAAGATCCAAAGTGGAGCCTCTTGATGCATCCCCCAACAGATCATGGATGTATCAAATACACATCCAAACACAGCTCCATCAAAAATGTCACCCATTGATTTATCCCCACACAGCTCCTGCAGGTACCATTTAGGCAGCTTAATAGAGCTCCTAAAAAGAATGGAGCTGTTAAATACAACTGTACACAGCTACCCATTTACCATATGTGCAACTCAAACAAGCTCTTTGCCTTAGGGTAACAAATCTCCACAAAGCTCCACCTGTTGCTATACACACATCTCAACACAGCTCCCACAAAAATAGAGCTCAAATCCATGAAGATTTGTGATGCATCTCCACAAAGCTCAACACAGCTCCTTCACAATAGAAAGCTGTGTGATGCACATTCACACAGCTCCTGCAGGAGTTAATAAATCCATCTACACACAGCTCACCAACAGGTAAAAAATATCAACAGGTAACACAAAGAAACCTCACCACAGCTCCATCAAGAATCCATCCACATGATGCATATCCCAAGCTTCCTCTTGTAACAAATCAATTTCTGACTCCAGCTCCTTCAAAGAAAGAGGTGTTTGATGCATCTCTAAAAAGCATCTGCAGTTGGTTGCACAGGACCAGCCACAAACTGATTGGACAACAAGCCTGTCAAACCAGGTGGCTGTTTTCTTGGTTGGACAGTGTACGCTCAAACAGCTGTGAACTGCTCAAACTGCTATGTTTGACTGGTTGCCAGCAGTGATTCTAATCATACTTATAATCATACTTATATGTACCCCAAATTACCTGCATCAATTTATGACTCCTCCAAATACTGATTGGAAGAATTTAGAAATGCAGGGTCAATGAATTTGCTTTCAACAAATCACAAAATATGCAAAAAACCATGAATGAGTTGCTCAATGGAACCTGTTGATTCAGTGGAAGAAAATACTTCAATTTAATGTGATTTCATTTATAATCAGTTAACCTATCACCCTTTGACCACTTGATCTAGTTATCCTTTATTAAATTCATTTTTCTAGATGCCAATTGATATAATAATGCAGTATGCTTTTCTGTCCATCCTTCTTAAACATCGTTGACTGTTAGCTATTTCATAAGACTGAAATATTACAAGCTCAAGCTCAATATCAACACAAAATAATTAAATCAATCTCAACTCAAAAGAATTAAATCAATCTCAAAACAAAAAAATTAGATGCTTTTATCTTTTTATGCCATAAGAAGCAGGTGTTGTGAAATATTAAAACCCCAGTCTCAAATCAGCACAAATCCTTTTAGATTTTTATTCCATAAGCAGCAGGGTTTCTCTCAAGATGCATTGACAAATTGATTATAGTATCATCAGGAGCTTTCACTACAAGAAAATCTGCTTCAACTGCCACCAGTTGACATGCAGTTACTTTGATTTTACTTCTTCTTTTACTTGAATCTTACTCAAATAACACTTCAAAACAGCTTCAATGCACAGTCACTGTGCATTGTGCACAGTGACTGTGCAATAAAAGTTGTTTTGAATTAACTTGGAAGTAAAAGGGGTAGTAAGATGGGATTATCCTGCATGTCAACTGGTGGCAGTTGAAGCAGATTTTCTTGTAGTGTTTGTAGCAATGAAAATATAGTTTCATCAGGCCCTTTTTTTCAGAAATGAAAAAAATAATTTCCTTCAAGAGATGAGTCATGATTTGTACTATAATAAAATAAGGATCTTTGAACAGATGTGTCACTGTCACCCAGATTTATAATTTGTATTACACAGCCCTACTGTTCAAGGGGATTTTTCAAAGTATATCATGGAAGTTAAAGGCTCTGCGGAAAGCCCAATAAGCTATCCCCAATTCTTCAGGAGTGGAATTATTGTAGGCACAAGGGCTGTGTAGAGATTTGTTGAAATTATCAATCTACTGCCATCAGCTCTGCAAAGGAAATAAATTCTAGTGAGTCTTTGACCCATAATAAAGTTTATGTTGAATATTTACTTATTCAATATTAACTGTTAGAGTATCTCCACCACAGGCTGTAGAATCCAGGCTGTAAATATTTCTTTTGAGGATTGCAATAGCAATCTACAGCCGGCAAGTGGTGCCACGCACACCTGTTGTCCCTAGATGTGGTGTGATATTGCGGGTAAGAGCCGTATTCATTTTCCATAAAAATGCCCCCTTGACATGATTCTGATCTGGGCAAACCAGGCCAAATTGGACAAATCTTTCAATGGCTGCTGTGCGTAAGTGTGTGTGGGATATGGAAACTTTTTATACAGTAAAGAACTATATCCATTGGTTATTTTTTGATCCACTTTTTAGCCCATTTGGACATGCCAAACAGAAGTTACAACATTTGAGTAGGAGGAGATTTTGGCCAAATCTTTAAACGGCTGCTGCACGTAAACCGTTCATGGGCTATGGAAAATTTTCATACAGTGAAAGATTATATCCATTAATTAGTTTCTGATTCACTTTTGGGCCTATTTGGACATGCCAAACAGATGTTACAATGTTTAAGTAGGAGGAGATTTTGGCCAAATCTTCAAATGGCTGCTGCACATGAACCTTCATGGGCTATGGAAACTTTTTGTAACATTAAAGAACTATAGCCATTAATTAATTTATGATCCGCTTTTGAGCCCAGTTGAAAATGCCAAGCAGAAGTTACAACACTTGAGTAGGATATTAGCCAATTTTGGCCACAACTTCAAAAGACTACTGCATGTAAACAACTCGTGGGCTATGGAATCTTCTTATACAGTAAACTATGAAATCTTCTTATAAAGTAAAGAATTGTAATAATTAATCAATTTCTGATCCAATTTTGAGCCCATTTGGACATGCCAAACAGAAGTTACAACATTCTGGTTCAAGCCAATTTTGGCCAAATCTTCAAATCACTACCACACGTAAACCACTCATGGGCTATTGAAATTAATCATACATTAATTAACTTTAACCATTATTCAATTTCTGGTCCCTTTTTGTGCAAATTTGGAAATGCCAAACAGAAGTTACAACATTTGAGTAGAAGCAGATTTTGGCCAAATCTTCAAATCACTGCTACATGCAAATCACTCGTGGGCTATGGAAATAAATAATAAAGTAAAAAAATATATCCATTAATTAATTGCTGATCCATGTTTTAGACCATTTGGACATGTCAAACGGAAGTCACAACATTTGAGTAGAAACCACTCCACTTTAGGGGGTATCAAATATACCATATCCACTGTTAGAAACCAGTCAATTATCCAAAAATATTTTTCTTCATTACTGCATCCAAAATGGTGCTTGATGAGCAACCAACAGGTTCCAAAAATGGTGGATTTTTGAAAACCAGTCAGTTAAATAAATGTGGATTTGCCTATATTTGATACCCCCTAATAGAAGGATTTTTTTTTTGAGAATTTTGACTTGGTTATGAAATTATACACATTTTTTAACATAGGAAACAATTTAAAAATAATAATTAAAATTAAATACCCGGGCACTGCCGGCATTAACCGGTCGAACACGGCAGTTCGAGCGGTGCTCGAACAGCCGTGTTTGACCGGTGGTTGGACAGGCACTGTCCGACTGAAGCACCTGCCGGCGGGTCGGACAGGCCTGTCCAATCAGTTCCTGGGACCGGTTGCACAGGACCAGCCGGGACCGGTCGGACAAATCTGTCCGACCAGTTGGCTCTCGCTTCGGTCGGACAGTGTCCGTCCGAACACCGGTCGAACGCGCACTACAAACATTTGTAATTTTACCCAAAGAAAAAACAACTGTTTGGGTTAGGCAAAATGTTAATTTTTTTCAACAAAATGGCTCAGTGATAAAAATTGAGCAAAACTGGGCATGCTCAGCAAAATCCCCTAAAGTTGCCAGAATGAATAAAATTGATTTCTGCTCAGTTTGTAAAAAAAAAAAAAAATTGCTGAGCATGCTCAGTATAGCTTATTTTTCACTTCCGACCATTTTTTGTAAAATTGGGAATATGTTTTTCCCATCCCAAGTTCACATTGTCCTTCTGGGTAGAATTGCAAATGTTTGTAGTGACGGCTGTTTGAGCACCACTCAAGCAGCCGTGTTTGACCGGTTAATGCAGGCAGTGGGGTGTGCGCGCTGAAAACCAGGTTTTCTGCGCTGCGCGCGCTGCGCAGAAAACCGGGTGTCAGCGCGGATTACCCGGGTTTTCTTATTAATTCCCTAAATAAATGCTACTTTGGTTTTGCCATTTGTTTAAGATTTTCATATTTGTGTAATCCCAGCCCCTTTTTTATAAGCTGTGTTGTAATATGTATATATTGTAACTCTATATGTATATATTATATATTGTGGCAACATGGACTGGTTGGACAGGCATGTCTGACCTGCCATCAGGTGCTTTGGTCTGAAAGTGCCTTTCCAAACAAAAGTTGACCATGGCTTTTCAAGCACTGCTCAAACTGCTGTGTTTGACCAGTGAATGCAGGCTTCAAATATGATTTTTGAAGACAATTCTACATAAAATCATAAACTTTTTTACTTTTTCAAGAAGTGTTCCAAATGAAGGGAAGTTTCAATTTTCATGTCAATGAAGGTGTGGGAACTTTGAGCTTATGAATTTATGTAAAATCTGGATTATAAATCAATTTTAAACACTCTAATTGAGAAGCTTATAGATTTACCAAGTATTCAAAAACCAGAAGCTCTGAACACTGATCCAGAAGGCAACCAAGTTATGCCCCTCAATTCCAAATTACACTGCCCAAAAATTCAAAACCACTCTACACATAACAGAACATGTCAAATTCAAGCAAAATTGGCCACTACTGTGCGTAATCCATTCATTTGGTATGAAAAATTATTATAAAGCTTGTAGGGTATGGAAAAAGATCCATACTGAAAAAATTGTAATCATCCAATACACTGCAAGCTAGCTTTAAGCCCATTAGGACATGTGAAGCAGGAGATACAAATTTTCATAGGAGAAGAGTTTGCCCAATCCTTCAATTGGCTCATGTGCATAAACCATTCATGCACTAAGGAAAAAAATCATACAGCGGCAAACTATATCTGTTAACTTAACTCTGAGCCATGTTGGAGCCCCTCTGGGCATTTGAAACAGGAGATAAAAGCTTTCAATAGGAGCAGATTTTGGCCAAACCTTTAATTGACTACTGTGGGTAAAGTATCCATGGGCTAATGTAAATAATCCAAAATTAAGAATGATAACCATTAAATAAATTCTGACACACTTTTGGGACTATTTGAACATGTAAAATATGAGATATCTCCATCAATTCAAATTTCTATTCAATGATTGAAAGTGAGACAAACTGTAATTTGGGTAAAAATATCACAAAACATAGCAGATATATTTGGGAGTTCAAGGGTTGAGTAAGATAAAAGACTTTTGAGATATTTTATCAAAAATTGGAGACAGTAGCACTGAGGAGTGTAAACAGGAAGTTCATTTTTTTACTTACTTCCAATGAGTATCTTCCATTGAGCTTGGTATTTTTGATTCACATAAAGCTACTTTTAAGCTGTATTGAAGCTTGTTCAGGTCAAGATTTACCAATTTAATTGCTGATTGGTCCTTCCTTAAAGAGGGAGTTTGAGAAAACTGCCATCAGAGTCTGAAACAGATATTTGGCTCTGCCAAAGCCAGGCGCCATCAGAATCTGATACATATCTTTGGCTCTGCCAAAGCCAGGCAAAACAAAAACATCAGCTTTGGCTGGCTGCTCATCCCAGCATAAGTAGCAAGCTTGGGCTGATGGAAATCCTTACATTGATGGTGCCCACACATCCTTGGTTGGTTCTGGGGTTCCAGTTGCCACCACCACACCCTCCACAGTCCATGCACATCTGAAGGCATGGCTGACAGTCTTGGGGCCCTCCCCAAGCAGGCCAAAATGTGCTAACTGTTATGTGAGCAGCTAGCTGCCACCTGCTCTTCCAGCACCTGCCATCCAGCAGGTTGTACCGTGCTTGGTGGGCAGGTTGCTACTTGCTCACTGAGTACGCAGTATGTAGCCTTCTCCGCTGGATGAGCGGGCTATAACCTGCATGATGGGCAGGCTCTAACCTGCTCAATGAGCAGGTTATAGATGTGCTAGCCATACCCTGTTTGGCAAGCACTTTGCAGCCAGCACGTTTTAGCCAGCTTACCGCTCAAGACAAAACTTGCTTGGTGAGCAGTGGTCAACAAGCTGGTTTTAACCTGCTTGCTGAAACTGGTTGATTAGGTAGGCCTGCTCAGCAAGAGGGAAGTAGCCCCCTTGGCGAGCGGGCTGCAATCCGCTCACAAAATATGCTGTATTCCGCTTTGTTAGCAGGGAACATCCTACTAAGGAAGATGGCATCCTGCCCAACGACTACAACTGGCTCGGGGAGAAGGTTGTAGATGGGCTGCGGGTGTTTAAACACAACGTGAAAAATGTGAACGCCAGACATTGATAGTAAACTCGGAATAGAAATGAGCAAGAGACAAGTACCTAAATATGTTTATATTTTCTAAATATCACGAGAAGGTCATGTTGAGCAAGTTCAAATAATCTTTTTGCATGCAATCCCCTAAACTTATTCAATTTCCACATATTCCAAATCACTGTCATCTTCAATTTCCTCCAAGTCTTCCTGTAAGATTTCCTCTTCTTTTTGTTCCTCTGGATTTTCAAAGTCGAATATAACCGACAATCCTCTGGACAGTTTTTCCCACACAGATTGGCAATTCTTAATCAACTCAATCCATTGGTGTTTGATGTTTGGTTGATTTTGGTCAGTGTGAACATATTTCTGAGTCAGGTCAAGAAGTTGAAAGCAGTGAGAGTTCCATGTCATGAAAATACGGGAGTGTTTTTTGGCTAAATTGTGGTACACAGACTCAAGAACACAACAAGGAAACTTATGCTTGGAGCATATCTCAGATATGTTTTGCTGTCCTTTGTGGTTTTTGATGTTTGATTGCGGATCTGAAGGATTTTAATTAAAATTTGAATTTTTCAATAATCAAAGTGAAAATCATGTGAAATATTGAGAACACTGACCTTGAACCAAAATTCACCAAAGATTATCCAAAGATTTGAACTTTTCAATTCCCCACACGACTGCTTGACGGGCCTCTCTTGCAATCCTCCAAAGCTCGTCCTTACAGTGATTTAGTTTGAGAAGTGCTTCTATTCCTTCAATGACGTGTTGGTCGTTTGCCCATGGTTCATTGGGATGTGAAAGAGAACCCATGTTCCAAAATATGTCATCTAAAGCAAAGCTCTTCATTTCATTAAAATTGGGTGTAGAGACGAGTAAGCCGGTGCTAAAGTTTTCGTTATAATAGTTTGCCTTGATGTTGTACGAGTTCCACTTGGACTTCAGCAACTTCATCTTGGAGCTCATGAGTTTCTTAAAACAAGCTTGCATTTGGGTTCCTGTGTGTTTGTGAAGACAATTAGTTTGTTTGTTGGAAGAGTCTTTGGAATTGAAGCAACCTGCCTGAACCCCGTTGATCCCATCTCTTCTGAACTTCACAAACCCCAACCTTGGCCTCGTACAATTTGGATTTGCTGATTTTCAATTGGATTAAGGCTCTTGTCTCAGCATCTTCTCAATGGTTCAATGCATCAATGTCACATACATTACATTTTTGTATTCAATCGACCAACTCACCTGAAGCCCCTGGGAGATTTTGGAAGGAATCTGAACCTAGTTCACTTATAATTATTTCAACTTGCCGTTCCAATGATGCAAGGGTGGCTGGAAGGAACTGAAGCTGCCGTTCTTCTTTCTCAGTACGATTGCGTCGACGCTTTCTTCTCAACAATGTCATCTCGTCACTGTGTATTTAAAAGTGAACTTTGACAGTAAGTTCATATTTCTATCTCATCTGAGAACATAACCAGCTTACTGCGTATCTTGAAGTTTATCCTCCATCTCAATTAGTTCTTCAACTTGTTTCATTGTCTCTCTCTCGGATTCTGTCTCCATTGCCGAAAGCTGTTGCTCCCTTTGTCTGAGCCATTTTCCGTTCAAGTATTGATTTGTGTGGCCGAATTCTTCTTCATTTTCTTTTAATTTCTCTAAAGCTTTTTTGTGCTGATCTTCTATATTTTTCAATCTGTCTAATAACAACTTGACTGTGCAAATAATAAAACAAATTTCTGTCATGTTATAATATCCGGAAAAAGTTGAAACACAAGACATACTGGAATGTCTTTTACCAACTTCATTGTGATGGCAAGACCTCATTTCTAGGGCAGTGAGTCAATGATTCTTAGTTGAATATCTTAGTGAGCTGATCAGAGTTGATAAATATGCCCATATTCTCTCCAATCCTTTCCCGTCGGACATTCCCCATCCATTGTTAAGTCAAGGGTTGTACCTGAGTTGACATGACCATTGGTGTACATATTACAAATGGAACACACTAGTTCCAAACATCATCTGGTTCCCCTGCCGCTCTTGAGCAAAGAGGTTTCTCTGAAATCAAACAAATTAGGCTTCCTTTGGCGATCATTTGAAAATTAAAGAAGCGTTGCACTTGATATACCCACATTTATAATCCCCTTTTCAAGAGTACACCCTATGTCGTATAGGAAGGCCAGCTTCTTCTTGTGGTCTCTGTCCTGAGTTGCTGTGAGAAGATTTTGGATCATTTTCATGGCGAAGTAAGCCCTTCATGAATCAAATTAGGTCATATCAATTTCAATCCTTATTTGAATCCCACAAGGATATCAAGTGGACGTACTTTTCACCGCTCTGCACAATGTTAATTAGTCTGATTATTTGATTGTGCCGGCATGCCATACCAAAGAGACCTGTGTCATCACAGCCCTTCCACGTGTTTGAGCCTCGGGAATTTTTTGCTGCCATATGCTGGTCTGTGCATTGGTCCTACATACACAAGTAATTGTAAGCAAATCCAATACCAATGTCGGATTAATCACAAATTAATCCAGCATCATCTTACCAGAGTCACATTGCGTCCCGGAATGGTCCTTGCTGTGTTTGTAAGGACTGCCATTTCCTGAACTTCTTGCGCAGAAATAAACAGGCTGTGATTACTGGTTGTTGGGGCGATCTCGTTACTTGCGGCAAGGTGCCTCCTATGCTGGAAGTTCCCATCCATACATACGATTTAATCGGGTTCGTGAGGTAGTTTTCCAGAAACAGAAGGTCCATAGCAATTTGGACAGATATCGGCCAATTTATCCATGGATCCCATCATCAGAAGTTCTTCAGAAACAACCTGTTCTCTCTGGATCATCTCCCTATATGCATCAACTACTGCAGAAAATGTATGCCTCCATTCTCGTGTCTGGAGTGGTATGCAATCATAAAATTTCAAGTTGTCAAATCTTCAACATAAACAGATTTCAAAGTGATTTTACTCACTTTATAAAATGGATCTGTTGCTGATCCAGTCTGAGATACTAGAATGAGAGGGTTGTGGGCATCAAGGAATTCATTGATTGCTTTTGAAAAAGGGCTTATTGAGACAGCACAGTGCTTCCAAACGATGTGATGGAGTCGAACAAGGCGGATTGAGAATGCCGTCCTTGGAAACTTCGGAGAACCACCAATGTATCCCATTTGTATCAGCCGAGCCTGGTCCGATTGGCAGTTACAGAATATCACTTCGCTTTGACTTCGACCTGATTGGTTGGATAGCTCTCAGCCACATTTTTGTATTGAAGGGAAGCAAGCAGGCTAACTTAACATATCTAAAAGTACAACAGGCCTCTTCCTCTGACCAGTGCATTTACATTCCTCCTTCCAGTCGGTGCTCCACTTTTCCAGGTCTCCCCAATCCGATGTCTTCAATGCACACAACTTGAATGATGAGAACATTTCCTCATAGACCTTGCTCCAATTCTTGTCTTCAGCCATCTTCTTCTTTTTATAATTATCACTTTGAAAGTATTGATACAATTGTTGGACCCGGGAATCGGAGTGAACTTTGGGTGAATTGTTAACATGATTCAGGTGGTTGTTATCGTGATTTTTGTGGTTGAACTCAGGGGTTGTGTGGAACGGTTCTTGTTGGAATTCTTCAAAGGTGGATTGGTGGCGAGGTTCATTGGTTATTGATAAATTTGATTGAGAACCGTCTGGCGCTGCAAGGGATGACCGAGATACGTGATTTCTTTCTAGCTCAAGGGAATTGGCAAAAGCCACTCCAGCAGAGGTGATTGGTTTCCGAACGCGCTTCCTTTTTTTCCCGCCGTTCCCTTTGAATAATGGCATCTTGTGAATGAGATAGATTGATTTGGAGTACCTTCTCTTTTTAACCAGCCACAGTTTCCTGTGAGCCAAATCAGTATTCCATAGTGCTTCTGGATAAATCAATATTCCATAGTTCTTCTAGCCAAATTAATATTCCATTGTTTGAACATAGAACTATATGTATACACATACACATAGTATTGAGTGGCTCATGAATTCTGCCTGGCAAAAGATTTTCATCATTTGCCATGTTCAGAATGTATTTTCAACCCACATTTTACCAACCTTCATACACTCATAGTGCCCACACCTTCACTCACATCAAAATTGAACATTTCCTCCTAGTGGGAAACTTCTTGAAAAAGTGGTTAAGTTGATTTTTGATGTAGAATCATGATTGACATAATATTTCAACACGCCTACTGAGACAGATTAAATTTGGAATGTATGAACACAAGGGAAATAGCCTTGCAGTAAGGGTATGGAGGAATGGTGAATTTTCATACGGTATAAACTAAAGAAAAATGTGGTAATGCACTGAGGGAGTACAGCAAGCCTTTGGATGTTGTATTTGATGAAGCAGGAAAGAGGCCAAATGGATGAGGAGAGAATGTATTTATACAGAAGAGTTGCACTTTCAAATTGTTTAGTTAGTTATATTTTTAATAAGATGTGAGCAGTGTACACACTTATTTATCACCCTTATATTATGTTGTTATGTTTGCATCAATGCCTAATTAGTGAGGGAATCAGATCTTATGGTTGCTTCCAAAATGACTTCATCCCTTATTTTTTAGTGGGATTGCTTGTAACTCATTCCTATGTTTCAAACGACCATTTCTTGTTGGGCCTTTTGAGGAATGTTAGGAAATCTAAAACTTGTGAAATAGAATCAATTTTCATTATCAAATGATTGTTCACTATGTATGCAAAGCGTGATTAAGTCTTGTTGTTGGCATGGTTGAGGTGAAGCATCAACATGGAAGAGACCAATGCTAAAAATCCAGATGAACCAAAGGATTTTTGAGTTTCCTTGATGAATCAGATATTGGATTCACCAGGAAAGGGTTTACAGCTTTCTAAATGCTTAATTCAGAGCTGTTATTTTAAATTTTTGCCCAAATACACAACACCTCTTAAAACATCTCTGTGATGAGTATCAAGTCCAAATGCTCATTTTTGGAAAAGTGATCAAATTTAGAATTTAGAATCACATCTACAGCCCTGTAAATGGCCACGGGAAGTCATCCATTCAACTCCATTGATCCTGAATACTGGGCTGTTTTTATAGCCTGTTTCATGAAGATGATGTAAATACAATGTTGACTGCTTGTGAGAGATTTCTGATGACAAAAGATGTCATGACTGACATGACCATTTGAAGCAATGAGATTTTCAATGACTTGCATGGCTTTCTTTTTGAACTCAGGGTGGTTGAGCACCTACACCGCGGGTGCATGTCGACGACATAATTCGGCGGTGTCCTTTGTCAAATTGACGGGTTCCATGTCAGCCACTGCGCAACAGCAAACCGAGGTCCCCAGGCATATTGTCAATCTACCGTCAAGGCTTGACGAGAATTCGACAATGACTAACTGGCATGCCAACGTCAAAATACCAAAGGGTTCTCAGGGCCCACAGGTTGACATCTGTCAACACACAGGAAGAAGTGTCAAAAGTGAGACTCGAACCCAAGCTCAGATGACAAGCAATTGCTGCCGTAGTCCCTTGACCATTGGGCCAGAGACACATATTGTACTTGACATCAATCAGATTTTGATACGTCGGACTGTCAAGGCTGCGACTATCTGACGGCAAGGCAACCATGACAATAGATCGACAACGTCCACGGCGTCAATCTATCGTCAAAAGGTTGACGGCAGATTGCCGTGGCATTCAGTCGGTCAAGTTGACCGTTGATGGATTTCCCAGGATTTTACCCAATTTGCACGGCTATTTGACGGCAATTTGGCCCCGTCGATGAATCGACGGAACCGCCTGTCAGATTTTGCATCCGTGGTGTACATGCACTGGGCCAATACATTGGGTCCTCTTGGCAATTGTATGTGATATTCAACCAAATGGATCAATCATATCACTAACTTTGGTATTAATTATTAGTGAATTAAGTTAAAGCAAGACAAACAAACCATTACAATCAAATTAAATCAAAAGAAAACTTATCTTAAGATGTCAGTGTTAAACTAATGGAAAAGATAACTTGAGTATTGCACTTATGATTGCTTTCTCCTCATATTATGTTATTGTGGTGGAATTATTGACACTTTTAAATGAGTTACCTTTGCATGTAGATGCTGGATATAACAATTGTCTAATCAGATAGATATAACAATTGGTGTATCAGCTAATTGAATTTCTTTCACAATCAACATAATTTTCCCTCGAAAATTCTTACAAGGTTTCACCTGATGTGTATAAATTTTCTCCTGTTCAATTTTACTGGGGTTGAGTTTCACTGAATATGTTTCCTCCGAGGAATTGGTGCAAAGCTTATCAGGTTGAAAACTGATGATTTGATTGAACTTGCAGTCATAATCAAAATTGATAGGAAATAACTAGAATTTCTAGACTCAAGGATGGAGGCAGTCTCTGTATCTGCCAATTTTTCACCATGGATTATTGTATTTTCCAAACCAGTATCTACCAGTTGTTGAATTCTCTTTCAGGATTGAGTGTCTTGTTTCCATCTCCCCTTCAGATCAAATATTGAACAATAGACTATCACCTCAAATGCAAAACCACTCCAATTCTCTTATATAACTGAACACACACCAATGGAGGGAGAAGGACAAATTTGAAAGGTTCTGGCTGAATGAGCCAAAATCAAGGTCATACCCCAGCCACAGCGAAAAATAAGACTTCACTAGATAACAAGGTGACTAAGCTGCCCCCTCACCCCAGTGATTTTGCTATCCCCATGGTGAGGACAGAATCCTTCAGAGGAGTGGGTTGTCTAGTTGCCTTTTACCTAGTAAGTCTAAAAAGACAAACCCACACAGCTGAGGGCCTCACCTGTGTGAATCTCAATCACCTTCACTGGTAACCCCCTGCTCACCTTTCTACTTTGTCTGCTGCTTCCCCCTCTCCAATTATTCCCCTCAGGAACTCCTTGGGCCAAATAATGGCATGATAAACCCAAGTATTTATGTGTTGACTGGACCAACATCATTGGTGGATGCTCTCACTTTAACATTGACTTCCTTTATACCTAATGTCAGGAACAGTGCTTGACTCAACCATTAAGCACCACTCAGGGAACACTCATGTGCAGTTTGACTATCATCAGGAATGGTAATCCTTCTTGATCAGACAGCTGAGTACCTTTACTGAGCTTAGCCCAGATGTCATGCCTTTATGAGCGGCCAGCTCAAGTTGGCCTTGGGCCCTGCTCCCACCAGGATTTGCCTTCCACAATGCACCTTGGTTCACCATCTGACAGGATAGGCTCTCAGTATGTCCTCACAAGATAGTGGCCTTGAGCCAGTTGATGATCACAACAAGCAGAATGATCAAAGCTTTTGCAGATCACCTCTGCTTGCTGGGCTGGTACCCTGCTCACCACAGACAGGTAAACCTGCTCACCAAGCTGGTCCCAGCCCAGCCTGCAGGTTTACCTGCTTGCTGAGCTGGTACCAGCTTGGTGAGCAGGTTTACCTGTTTGTGGTGAGCAGGTAACCCTGCTTGCTGGGCTGGTACCAGCTTGGCGAGCAGGTTTACCTGCTCACTGAGTAGCTACCAGCCCAGCGAGGTAACCCTGCTTGCTGGGCTGGTACCAACTCAGTGAGAAGGTATACATTATTGCCTGGGCTGGTACGTTTGGGGGGAGGTGTGGGAGACGAGGCGGCCATTGGTAAATGGCAGATGATGGGGGATGCGTTTGGACGGGCCCAGCGGGAAATCGTGGGCGGGTTTATAAACGACGCAGGCCAGGGGAATCAACTGAGGCTCATCGACCACAACCGCCAGCATCCAGCGGAATACCAGCAGGAACACACGCACCAGCACATTCGCGCGAGCTGGGCACAGGCCGCCTCATCCACAATTGCCCCCGCGCCCCTATCTTGAAGTACGTCCCCCCATTCCATTGAGCATCCTCCATTCCAGCCGTTTCCAACCCAGATCCCACCCCCTCCTAGCTTATTCATCATCAGCTCACCTGCGTCTCTGTCGTTGTCCTCTGCTCAAACAGAAAACACAACTATCAACCTTGCATCTTCCCTCCTCGCCCACCCCCCACCACCCTGCTGAACCCCCAAGCTAATCCACCTCGCCTCGTCTGACCGCTCCCAGCCGCCTGCCGACACGCCGTTCCCGACGACCCACTGTTCACCCCGCTTGCTCCCGCCGCCTCTGGTCCCACCACCTCGGCCGCAGCCCGCTGCCGGCCCACCCACTCCTCCACACCTGCTTGAAGCCCACCCCACCCGCTCCTGCCCCTCTGCCCGCAGCACACCTTGGCCGCCGTCAGCCGTGCCTGCTGCCCGCTGCTGGCCCACCCACTCCTCCACACCTGCCTGCAGCCCACCCCACCCGATCCTGCCCCTCTGCCCGCCGCCCGCCTCGCCCGCTGCCTGCCACCCGCCGTCAGCCGTGCCCGCTGCCCGCTGCTGGCCCACCCACTCCTCCACACCTGCCTGCAGCCCACCCCACCCGATCCTGCCCCTCTGCCCGCCGCCCGCCTTGCCCGCTGCCTGCCACCCGCCGTCAGCCGTGCCCGCTGCCCGCTGCTGGCCCACCCACTACCCCACAGCCGCCTGCAGCCCAGCCCACCCGCTCCTGCCCCTCTGCCCGCCGCCTGCCTCGGCCGCTGCCTGCCACCCGCCGTCAGCCCGTGCCCACTGCCCGCTGCCCGCTGCCGGCCCACACGCTCCTCCACAGCTGCCTGCAGCCCAGCCCACCCGCTCCTGCCCCTCTTCCCGCCGCCTGCGACCCACCGTCAGCCAGTTCCCGCCGCCCGTTTGGTGCCCGCTGCCCGCTGCCGGCCCACCCACTCCTCCACATTTGCCTGCAGCCCAGCCCACCCGCCCTTGCCACTCTGCCCGCCGCCCGCCTCGGCCGCTGCCTGCCCCCCGCCGTCAGCCAGTACCCGTCGCCTGGTCGGTGCCCGCTGCCTGCTGCCGGCCCACCACCCCGCATCCTCAGCCACTCACCACCGCCCAGCCCACCCGCACCTGAACCACTTCCCTGCCCGGCCCAGGCCTGCTCCTCAGCCATTGCCTGCCGCACGGCCCTCCCACTCACCAGCCACTGCCTGCTTAGCAGCTGCCCGCGGCCAAGCCCCCCTGCTCCTCAGGCACCGCGCCCCACCCGCTCCTCACCCGCCGCCCGGTCTGTGCCTGCTGCCCAGCCGTTCCCACTGCCCAGCCCTCCCGCCAAGCAAGCAACCCGACAATAACACAGCCCCCCCCCCCTGATATCAAAAGGTCAGTTCCCTTGCACCCTTTCCCTTTCTTATCCGCCTCCCCCCAATCCATTGAAGGTTCCATGGCGCTGTAAGAGGGCGGGTTGGGTGTACAGTCAAGCCCCCCCTTATTGTGGGATGAATCAGCTTTGGGCGTACAGTCAAAGGCTGATTCATTCCGGCTGCTGGAATCCTATTTGGATTGGGGATATGGGGGTTTATCGGAAGGAGTTATTAATATTGCATTCTTCTTACGTAGCAATATGCGTGGCATTGACTATACAGAGAGCGACTGCCACACAGTGAATCGGCAAATCAATCAGTGGCTAATGAAGATGCACCATGATAGTATTAGGAAAGTCGTTGAATTTGATTTGTTGGCAGTATTCATAATGCAGGAGATGGATTCCACGGTGCATATTGAAGATCTTGTGAGGATGATAATCCAAACCTTTTCACAATCAACCACTCCAAAGACTTCCCGCCAAAATCAACTACTAGACGCCACATTTGTCGTGCATGAAACCATTGAGGCATACAAGTCAACCAAAGCCTATCAACCCGATTCCTCCGTCCCATTTTGTCTCCGCTATCCTACCCTGGAAGATGTCCTCCAGCACTTGATGAAACTTGATAACCAATGTGAGGCAATGAATAACGATCAGAAGATGATTGTCCTTCTGGATGTGAACAACATCTGTGTTGGGATTGGCCTCCCACCTTTTCCAAGCCAAATTAGTTCCACACATATTTCCCTCGAGGTAAGTTCTTCTTTTATTTTATTATGATACAGCACTAGTGATCTCAACTAATGAAACAAACAAATAACTAAACAGGAAAGGGCGTTGGTGTGTCTCAAGGGGATGGTAGATAAAAAGGTTTGCAAATTACACAAGAATCAACAACCACCCACATACCTTTCCCAACCCCCCAGCCCACCCCTGCAAAGTCCTTTCCCGTTAAATCATCAAACAAGTGGCGAAGTCCGAGCTCCAAAGAATTCACTTGAGTGCAGTGCCTCTTATCAGGCATATGGCTTTGGTTTAGGAGGTGTAAGTAGGAAGTAACCAAATAGTATCAGTTGAGACACATTGGCACAGCTGAAACATAGTTTAATTGCAGAAACCATCTGTCGGAATCCTTGACCTGAAGATCAATTGCAATCACCAAGAAATTAATCTCTCCAAACTTCAAGGATACAAACCCAGATGGATACAAGACCCCAAAATTCCAGAACTCCCCAATCCGCTTCGAGAATGTCAGAACACAGCTGACAATCAAGCCCTCTCCAAAATGTAATACGAGTTTACTTTTTATTCTCAACTCAACCTTCTCATTAACCAATCTTTTATCCCAGATTCTTCAGCTGTTGCCCATAAAGCCATCCAATATTTGAAAAAAACGGAAGTGATCTAGTTCAGGAAACTCTTAATTGTGAAAAAAATGAGATTGTTGCATGTGAGTCCCCTTTTAACCCTGTTTTCTTCTTTTAAATGGACTGATACCCATATCTCTTCTTCCAAAGCTTGTACAGTTAGTGTCAACATACAAATTCATACACACCAAGACAAAAAAAATGCTCTCCTGTTTGATTCAGTTTATTTCTTTGGAAATCAATTGGGGGGAGAATTTCTTCTTCCTTCTTTGGGGGTGGCTTACACCGGTCTCCAAGGATACTCATTCCATGGCCCATTTCGAATCCTCTACCACGGGGTTGCTCAGTATTACTTCAAGAAAGGTTTGCCTGACCCCCCATTCCGCTTTTCTGTAGCCATGTGGAGTCGTGAAAGCTCTTTCACATCGGTTGCCAGGCATTCTGCCTACTACAAAAAAGCAAACACAGTATGTTTAATGTTATTAATTGATTGGGTTCAGCATGATGTTTACTTATTATCATTATTCCATTTAGATTTACAGTGACTCTGATTATTGGCTTCCAGTTTATCCAGAATGTAAATTTGACTTAGTACAAAAGTGCTTTGAAGACCGCAAAACAGAATTAAGATCGATTTTGAGAGCCAAAGTGAAATCTTAGTAATGAATCCTATGGCTCCTCCTTTTTTTTGTTGTAATTATGATCTTTCCTTTTGGCTCTCTTACAAAAAGATCAACTTCACATTATCTTTTAATAAATCTGTGTTCAACGGTGTGGTAAGCCAACCCTGATTAAATAAAAGTTTTGAGGGGTTCATTGTGTGGAAAAAGGTACAGGTGGCCAAAGCTCAAGGGGGTTACAGGAATACATCAAGTACTCAGGCCCCAAACCAGGATCCAGAACTACACAACACAATCACACACCTGTCACACACAACAACCCAACCACATTTCAACCAATATTTCCGCTAGCCCCCTTTGAATATTTTCTCTTCATTTAAGCCCTCTTTTCCTCTATAATTTTCCACATGTTCCATTGTATTCCATCAATCATAGTTCAGCCCCTTTCCTCTAGTATTTTCCACTATTATATTAATTCTATGATGTTATCATATTCCACCAACCACAACTCAGCCAGTTTTACTCATTTTCTACTTATTCCATTGTTCCATTTCCTTCCATGAACCACAAGTCAGCCATTTTTGGCTCCTCTAGTTGATTTATACTCTCATCTTCTCATTTCCTCAACCACATTTTGACCATTCCTCTATCTCCCTCCCAAAAGATATATAAAGAGCCTGTTGCCTCCCTCCTCATTCCTCTTACCATCAGATTGTATACATCAGTACTCATCCCTGGTCACTACTCACTCAAGTAATATCATTAATTCTTACTATCAGCCTCCCTGGGTATATTACCTGGCTCTGCTAGAGGAGTTATTTACTTGCCACCTAAGACACAGTCTTACTATCAGCCTCCCTGGGTATAATTGGTTACCTGGCTCTGCTAGAAGATTAGTCACTCATCTTATTAAATAAATAAGTCTTACTATCAGCCTCCCTGGGTGCAATTGGGTACCTGGCTCTGCTAGAAGATCAGTCATATAAACCATCCTCTTAGACATACCTAAGCATCCTCACCAAGCCACACTATTCTTTAAGAGTCCATACTCTTATTCTTGTTCAACAAACTCTCCCAGCTATTACGAGAGGCAGCCCTTCAAGCACTCATCCCTCTCAAGCTCTATTCTACCACCTAGAGTAGTTCCACAAGTGGTGTCCCAACAGTGGCCTGAAGATCAACAGGTTTTAGTCACCAACTCACTACTTCAACTTACTCAATAAACTATACAACTCACCTTATAACATACACCATGTCACCAAGCAACAACAACAGAAGAAACTCCTTCCATGGTATGCCAAAAATCAACATGGCAGACCTAGAAATCCCTTCCTTTAAAAACTACAGAGATAACAAAAGTCCAGAATCTTCAGCATCTTCAATTCATCCTTTCAGTAATAGGGAATTCAACCAGCCCAACCCACCAAATACCCCAGAACCTGAACAGAAGAGCTTTCATCAGGATTATCAGAACTTTTATCAGCAACCTCCACCCCCAAATCCTACTACTCACTTCCTAGACCGTGTTATCCAACTTCCAGCCTACAATCCCACTCCTTTTGGTAGAAGAGTTATCAAGATCAAACCAACCAAGAAGGACCTATTCTTTGATGGCACCAACATGGATATTTTGGACTTTATTGCTGAACTGGAGAATGCCGCGGTCCAAGATGGAGCTCAAGCAGAGGATATAGCTACCCAAATTTCTTCCTTCATCAGAGATCAGAACCTGTTAAAAGAAATCAGAGACATGACTGGCAAGATCAATAATGATTGGGAACTCCTCAAATACCAGATGGTCCAAAGATGGGGAAAGATGATGCCCCTGATGAAGTACACTAGGGAAAGCCTGGACAACTTAATCTATAAGGCCAGGACAGAAGGAGGGATCAAGACCCTGAAGGTGTTTCAAGATTTCAGCACTAAGTTGGATACTATAGTCAACTATCTAGTTAGATGTAGACATATGGCTAGTGTGGAGGAAATTAGGCATTCAGTACTCAACTGTCTCACTCCGGAACTTTGCCTATCAGTCAACAAGGAGTTAATCAGAGATAACCAAATGAACTTGGCCATTGATGGATCATATCTTCTTCCACCATATCAAGTTATCATCAAGTACATCCATAAGGAGCTCAAAACTCTCTCAATTCTACAGATGGAAGAGGAAGCCTTCAGCAAGGAAGTTCAGGAGAAGAATGTTAGCCAGAGGTCAGCTGTAAACAAAGCTCCTAGTCCAGAAAAGTCTATTGAAGAAATCACCAAGACCCTGGCCAGTTGGAATGTCCAGAAGAAACCTTCCACTTTCTATCAATCCAGCCATGTTCCCTATACCCCAGCCCAAAACACCAGACCCCCGGAATCCTTTTTCTGTCATTACTGTCACCTAAAAGAAAACTCTACAGGAAGGTGTAATCTGGCCAACCATGATGAAATTGAAGGCTTAATCAAGAGGGAAGGAGGACAAATAAAACTACCTGATGGAAGTGTTGTTCCCTTTGAAAGAAGTAGACCCTTTAAAACTGCGGTGGATCAATATTATGCCAAATCTAGTCAGCCAGGAATAATCAAAATACCCCCTGGATCAGAACTGAAGAAAGAAGAAAAGGTTCCTGAAGCACAGACCTCATTTGGAAAGCTGGAGGAATTAGAATTTGAGGACTCCACCAACTATGAGAGTGACGCCGCAAAAAGGACTAGGAAAGGGGAAGAGAAGGAGGAGTCAGAGAAGTCTGGAGGAAGGAACTCACCTGTCAGCCTCTGTGATGCCAAGGGCTAGTACCTTTTAGCTACACAAGGTGATAAGAGTGCAAAGGATGGGTAGAGTGGGGTATTTTCACGTAGAAAAGTAGTAAAGAAATAAATAAAAAGAATATAATTCTTTTTTATAGAGGGGCCTGCTGGCGCAGGGGTGTTTGTAGGTGCCCTCTAAATCAGAGATCTGCTAAGCAGGGTGGTATCTGATTTAGCAAACAATGGGTTTCTGCGTAACAGAAGGTGGTACCAAAGTGCTTTTCCAATTAAGGAACCAGGATGGGGACAGAAGGATAAAAGAAGTACTCACTATTGCTTCTTTTAAGCCAAAAAGCCACGTAGGGGGGTGAAGTAGAGCTGCTGGGTAGATTGGATGGTTTCTGCGCAGGAGCTGGTCACGTAGGATGGTTGATTTAATAAGAACACCAAGGATAAAACAGGCAAAACAGGGCAGAGTAACTGAAATAAGGACAGGACACGGCGTAACTGATTGACTGTAATAATAATTGATGATCATGAACAACATTTGGCGTGGAAAGAGGGCTCTATATATACTATTTTCACTCATAGTAGAGGACCTTTCTTGCCTGTGTGCGTGTAGTTGCTATATTTCAGCGCAATGTGGCCAATTTGGGAGATTG
This sequence comes from Puccinia coronata f. sp. avenae, assembly GCA_002873125.1. Classification (NCBI taxonomy): domain Eukaryota; kingdom Fungi; phylum Basidiomycota; class Pucciniomycetes; order Pucciniales; family Pucciniaceae; genus Puccinia; species Puccinia coronata. Next base: position 830,875 of record PGCI01000002.1, read on the forward strand.
GCACTAACAAGGCTCATCCCAATGGCACTGCTGATCATTATTTCAGCGTCACAAGTGTTTATAATGACCTTAATAACCTATTTGGTCATTGTAACTAAGGTACATAGCAACACTGACGTGTATTTGTATCTGAAATGGGCCACAAATGACGCAAATGGGCCACAAATGGCTATGGCCAATCATCAAAGGCCACGCTAGCTATGTTACTCTTATGTATTCAAGGTTTTTATTAATGAAACCTTGTAAATAAACCACGTAGAATCTACTAGTACCCTAGTTACACTTGTACACGTGTGGTAACTAGGGGATTAGCTATTTCCACGCATTTGGCCAATTTCCAATTAGATTATATAATCCACGCGCGGGGTTGGAGGATTAAACCCCAATTGGGCCTAACTCCCAAACTATACACAACACCTCAATTACAAGTCCATAATTGGTCATTTCACATATAGTATGCATATATAACAAGTACATACGTGTGTAATGTCCGTGTGACATATGTTTGTGGCCAATTCTTACGGGTAATTGGTTCAAGGTGAAGGAGTAGGAATTTAGGGGTACTTCCATTGAGGGACCCTACATTAATTTGCATGAGGATTCAGAATATGACATAATATTCTAAGTTATCCTCAAGGTTTAGAAGTTATTTAGTATTTTTGTAAAAAGTAGTTATTATTTTAATTAATTACTAATTTTTATGGTGCCAGGACTTTGCTAAGCTTATTGGATAAAAATAAGTAAACTGAGTTTTTTTGTACATTATTAGTCATATAAATGGGTCTTAATATTGTAGTAATAATGTCTCTATTTATGTTACCTTTGTCAGGTTGGCTCTGTCATAGTAGCAAGCTGACATCACCCTACAAGAGGGTCAGGAAGGAGAATGATCAAGTAATGGATGTGGACAATGAAGCTGAAAGAATTATGGAAATTGCCAGAAAGAATTATCCTGACCCAGAACCCACCAACACAGCACCTGAGGATCCATCCAAAAAGGTCCAGTTTAAGGATAGTGAAGAAGTCATCAAAAATCCCAAGGAAAAGGCCCCCAAGAAGACCATGTTGGAAAGGCCCCTAGCTAAGGAATTCCCAGACACAGAAGAAAAAGTGGTCAACAGAATGCTCATGGATGGAAGAATTGAACTCACTTATGGGGAAGTTTTTGCCATCTCTCATGGAGCTATAGAAGTATTCAAGAAGAGGACCAATCCCAGGAGAATCCCAATAAACTCTACTGAAATGGACATGGGTAAATCAGTGAATACAGCAGGAGCCAACTCAGATTCAGAAGATGAGGAGGAAGAGAACAGCAAGACTCACCCAGCTCACTATGCCTGCCCTCTTGGATACATCAACATCAACATCAGCGGGAAACAATTAAAAGCCCTCCTGGATAATGGATCTATGGTAAATGTCCTATCAAGAGGATTAGCTTGTGGAATGGGGCTCATAGTAACAGAAAAGAGGATGAATCTGAAAGGGATAGGAGGCCACAAGAATGAAATTATAGGGATTGCAGAGAATGTACCAGTCAAAGTTGGTTCCATCACCAAACCAGTCCACTTCTGGATTTCTTCTGGGGATGTTCAGCCAATACTAGGGAAGCCTTTTCTAGTTTCAGCCTCAGCCACCATCAAGTTCCAAAAAGAAGGGGCAGAATCTCTATCAATCAAGGACAAGGACAGAACTTATTTAGTACCCATTCTAATCCCTAAAAATTAAAAATGGGAAACCACCTTTCCAGTAAACAGTTCTTCAACCTCTAGTCATTTTTTGGCTTCTGGCACCTTCCGGAAGTAGAAAAATGGAGGGTGCCTAAAAATCAACCTTGGGACTGGCAGGTCAATGCTGCAAAATATAAATCAACTACCAAAAAAATTAGACCAGTAAATGAACCAATGCCTCAAGATCTGAACCCACCTTTATGTACACCTCCCCTTTCAAGAGATCCATATAGAACTCCCTTAACTCCTTTCCCTCCTGAATTCATCCCCACTCCAAAAATAACTGAAGAAAGGCTCAAAGTAGTGAACTTTGGCCCACCTGGTTGGCTATCAAAAGAAGAACTCAAGTTACTCAAACATGTTATCAAGCTCAGACAAGGAAGTTTGGCCTTTAGCGCTGAGGAAAGAGGACTTCTCAAACACACTTATGGAAAACCCTATATTATCCCAGTCATCAAACATGAACCATGGCAGCAGAGACCAATCCCTATCCCCGCGGCAATCAAATCTGACTTTATAGAGCTGGTAAGAGAAAGAATCAAAACTGGCTTATATGAGCAATCCTTTTCATCCTACTCCAGCCCTGTGTTTTTTGTCAAAAATCAAGATGGAAAACTCAGAGTGGTACATGACTTACAAAAATTAAACAAGGTCACCATTAAAGACTCAGGACTACCACCCAATCCTGAAGAACTCATTGAATCATTCACTGGAAGGGCCTGCTATGGGCTTGGTGATATAATGGGAGGATATGATGAAAGGGAATTAGCCCAGGAATCAAGGCCTCTGACAACTTTTGAAACACCCTTGGGAAGATTCCAACTCACGAGATTACCTCAAGGGGCCACTAATTCAGTTGCTGTTTACCAAGCCCAGATGATGTGGATCCTCCAAGAAGAAATAACCAATAACGTAGGAATCTTTATAGATGATGGAGGAATTAAAGGTCCAGAATCTGACTACAATCAAGAAACCCTGAAAGAAAACCCAGGAATCAGAAGATTTATTTGGGAATATGCTATCACCCTGGAAAGAATACTATTTAGAATTGAAGAAGCAGGACTCACCATATCCGGAAAGAAGTTTGCCTGCTGTGTTCCAGCCTTGGACCTAGTAGGACATGTAGTCTGCAAAGAAGGAAGGAAAATTGCCAAAAAACAGCTCAACAAAGTTGTAAGCTGGCCAGAACCAGAGAACCCAACACATGTCAGAGGATTCCTAGGAGTATGTGTCTATGTTAGAATGTTCATCCCAGGATTATCAGAACTGGCCTTACCTCTTAGAAAATTAACTTACAAGGATGCAGACTGGGAATGGAGCCAGAAGTGTCAAGAGGCATTTGAGAAGCTGAAGAAGATTGTTGGATATGATATAACTCTCAAGAAGCTGGACTACAATGAAGGAGCAGGAGAAATCAAGTTAACTGTGGATTCAAGCTATATAGCAGCAGGGGCAGTATTAACTCAAGAGGATAAAAGAAAGGACAGGCCATTCTTGTATGAATCCATAGTCTTTTCTCCAACAGAATCCAAATATTCCCAGTCCAAGCTGGAACTTTGTGGGGTAGCCAGAACTCTCAAAAAGCTTCAAATATACCTTTGGGGCCAGCACTTCAAGTTATTAGTAGATGCCAAGAGTCTGATAGAAATGATCAATTCACCCAGCCTTCCAAATGCTCCAATGACTAGATGGGTAGCATTTATTCAACTATTTTCCTTTGAACTGATCCACGTGCCTGGGAAGACCTTCACTATGCCTGATGGATTGTCCAGGAGACCCCCTGACCCAGAAGAAGAAGAAGCTGCAGACCTGGATGAAGATGAAAAGTGGATCCAGCCGCACCCAGGATTTGGAATCAAACAGACCAACACTGCAAATTTGGGGGTAGATAAGAATGGCCAAAACCTATGGGAAGGCCTCCAGTACTACTTGGAAACACTCAACAGACCTAAACAATGCTCTGACAAAATGTGGAGAGATATTAAGCATAAATCAGCCACTTTCTTTATGTCTGATGGAAAACTGAAGAGAAGATGCAAGCCCTTTCCACAGATAGTAGTCATTTGTCCAGAACTCCAAAAAGCCATTCTGAAAGCACTTCATGAAGAAATGGGCCACAGAGGGATGGATGAAACTTACAGAAGAACCAAACTACGATTCTGGTGGCCAAATATGAGGAGGATAGTTAAAAAATGGGTCCAATCCTGTCTTCCATGCCAACAAAGAAGTTCAGCAAAGCATGGAGAAATTAAATTAGCAAATGGAGCTCCAACAATCTTTGGAAGAGTCAGCATGGACACAATACACATCAAGGCAGGGAAGTGGAAATACCTTGTGGTGGCACGGGATGACCTTTCTGGATGGGTGGAGGCAGTTGGGATGGAAAAGATTAAGGCAGCAAGAGTGGCAGACTGGTTCCTGGAAAACTGGATATATAAATATGGATTACCCCTGAACGTGGTGGTGGATGGAGGCCCAGAATTTGGACAAGAACTACAACAAGCACTAACCAAAGCTGGAACCAAAGTGAAAGTGACAACACCTTACTACCCTGAAGCTAACGGAATGATAGAAAGGGGCCATCAGCCACTAAAGGATGCTTTGGTCAAACTCTGTGAAAGGGATGGAAAGAAATGGTGTCACTACTTACCTTTGGTCTTGTTTGCAGACAGAATTTCCACCAAAAGGACCACCGGTTACAGTCCTTATGAGCTTGTTTTTGGCCAATCAGCTATACTTCCTGTGGATCTGGAACTAGAAACTTATTTAGGGACAGACTGGTCAGAAGTGACTTCAACAGAAGAATTATTAGTGGCAAGGACCCTACAGATAGAAAAAAGAGAAGAAATCATTCAAGCTGCTTACAGGAAGATGAAGGGGTCTCGTGAAAAATCCTTGGAAGCTCAAAATAGTAAGAAAACAGTCAGAAAACCATTGGTGCCAGGGAGTTTGGTCTTGGCCTATAATAAAAGTTTGGACTCTCAATGGGGTAAGCTGTTTGAGAACCGTTGGAATGGCCCTTATAGGATTCAAGAACAAGAAAAAGGAGGGTCTTATGTGCTTCAAGAGTTGGATGGAACCTCACTCAAGAGGAGGTTTGCTGCCTCTCAGGTTAAACCACATTTTTCAAGATCAGACTGAGTGGGGATTCATTTCAAGATTAGAGTGGGATTTTAGACAGAAAAATTCATACATTATTGCTCTTTAAGAGAGACTTATTTTGGATTTTAAAACCATTCAATTATTCAGAGAAACTACTAATGCAAAAACACATCAAAAAACAAGAAAAATCAGTATAAAATCAAGAAATCAATTATACAACCCAAAAAGGAAAATACAAAAAAAAAAAAAAAAAGATGAGACTTACACTCTGGTGAATTCCACTTCTTCAGCAGTGGCCAAGCACCCATCAAATATATTCATAATCTGGGCATACACCTGCTTTCCAGCCAAGGCTCTGTACTCCTTACAGGCCCCAGTAGAAGAAAGAGGAAAGGAGCTTAAGGTGCTAAAATATTCTAATAAAGCTTTTTTTACATATAATCTGGTCTCTACCACGGTGGATTCAAAAATAACCATGCCAGAATCCTGGCTATTGCCGTTTTCAACTGTTAAATCAAGAATAAGGAGGAGAAAGTTCTAAATCAGTCTTAGGAGCCTGACAAGATAAACAATAATCAATAGGAATTTTCTTTAAAAAGAAAAAAAAAAGAAAACAACTAACTTGGAGGGTCACGGCGCTCAGGAACGTCTGAGACCAGGATTGGCGATGGCAATCTAAAAGCGCGCAAGTGCCCGTCTTCTACTTGGGGACGGCCAGTTGCGTAACGGATATAGGATTGGAGCGCAAGGTCGGACACCGGTGGGATGATGGGTAATTGGTTGGGAGTTGGAAAAACGGGTGCCGGGAAGGGACGCGGCACAGGTGCGGCGGCGTAGGCTGGAGGAGCTGTTGAGGTGCTAAGATTGGGAACCGGAATGTCGGTCTCAACGGGCGCGGCAGGATGGGTAGGAACGAGGCCGGGCGGGGCAACTTGATCAAAAAAGAGAGCCGCAGAGTTGGTGGGAGCTGTGGTTCCGGAGCTAGGATTAACGGGAGAATCACGCAAGCTAGGGTCAATAAGGACGGTCGTCGGAACCTCATCACTACTGCCATCGTAGATTTCGATGGGTTGGTCGGCGGAACCCTGCCCAACACAATTAAATATAGTGCAATCATGGCTGGGCACAGGCAGAGAAACCTGGCGCGGAGGGACACAAAGATAGAAGAAACGATTAGAGTATGCTACGTCGCCGTTAGACATGGATCGGCGTGTGTACGGGTGGAAAGGGGGAAAAGGCATGGCTAAGACAGGACAAGGCCTCCCAGGAGCCCTTGTTAAATACACAAAACCCGTCTCTAAGCAGTCGACGCTGCCACATCACTACTCGCGTTGCTGGATTGAGCCAAGAAAAATAAGAATAAAGATAATAAACAAGAACATCAGCGCAAGCGATTGGCGACGCGCACCCTTGTTGGGGATGCAGGCGGTGTCCATGGCCATCTAATCAAAGACAAGAAAAACAAAACCCCGGGTTGGCCGCTATTGCCTTGCACGCCTATAGTCTGTAACTGCGTGGTTCATACCGCTGGGGTTACACATGGCTATCGGACGCACCACGTCAAAATCAGAGCTGGAAACAAGTTCTACCACCCCAGCGGTATGAACCACATACATCAATGCGCGCAAGGAAAATCAAAAAAAAAAATATACACACATTCAAAAACAAAAAATAATAATAAAAATAAAAAAAAATAAAAAATAAAAAGTAATACAAGACTAGCCAAGACAAGATAGGATTTTGGAATTTATATACTTTAAGGCCTTGCTCAAGAAAATCAAAAGTCACCAGACAGCAAAAACCATTCACAAACATGAAATTTGGGGGTGGTTCTCTGCCAGCATTCCCTCAAATCAGACCCCAGGAATACTTCTCTCAGACACACCTCTCTCTCAGGATGGCCACTGGCCCCTCAGCATGCAAAAAAAATATATGAACCTCTCTAAACAAAAAAAAAAAAAACAATAGATCACATTCAAACTCTCACTTCCTCACTGGTTTTAACCTTTTGGTCCCCAGGATTTAATATTTTCTTCTCTCACTTCAAATAAAAACATTCACACAGATACAGGGTTGGCTTCTTTTCTTAGTCCAGATGATGGGGACATCATCCAATTTGGGGGTGGATGTGGTAAGCCAACCCTGATTAAATAAAAGTTTTGAGGGGTTCATTGTGTGGAAAAAGGTACAGGTGGCCAAAGCTCAAGGGGGTTACAGGAATACATCAAGTACTCAGGCCCCAAACCAGGATCCAGCACTACACAACACAATCACACACCTGTCACACACAACAACCCAACCACATTTCAACCAATATTTCCGCTAGCCCCCTTTGAATATTTTCTCTTCATTTAAGCCCTCTTTTCCTCTATAATTTTCCACATGTTCCATTGTATTCCATCAATCATAGTTCAGCCCCTTTCCTCTAGTATTTTCCACTATTATATTAATTCTATGATGTCATCATATTCCACCAACCACAACTCAGCCAGTTTTACTCATTTTCTACTTATTCCATTGTTCCATTTCCTTCCATGAACCACAAGTCAGCCATTTTTGGCTCCTCTAGTTGATTTATACTCTCATCTTCTCATTTCCTCAACCACATTTTGACCATTCCTCTATCTCCCTCCCAAAGGATATATAAAGAGCCTGTTGCCTCCCTCCTCATTCCTCTTACCATCAGATTGTATACATCAGTACTCATCCCTGGTCACTACTCACTCAAGTAATATCATTAATTCTTACTATCAGCATCCCTGGGTATATTACCTGGCTCTGCTAGAGGAGTTATTTACTTGCCACCTAAGACACAGTCTTACTATCAGCCTCCCTGGGTATAATTGGTTACCTGGCTCTGCTAGAAGATTAGTCACTCATCTTATTAAATAAATAAGTCTTACTATCAGCCTCCCTGGGTGCAATTGGGTACCTGGCTCTGCTAGAAGATCAGCATATCAACCATCATCTTAGACATATCTAAGCATCTTCACCAAGCCACACTATTCTTTAAGAGTCCATACTCTTATTCTTGTTCAACAAACTCTCCCAGCTATTACGAGAGGCAGCCCTTCAAGCACTCATCCCTCTCAAGCTCTATTATACCACAAAGAGTAGTTCCACAACGGTGTCAAAACAAAAATTGATTCATCATGAGAGCATCAATCATTTCAAAACAAGAGGGCAATGTACTTGGTAAAGATATCATGAGTGAATAATTTTCTATTTTGTAACAGAAATTGATGAAAAAAAATGATCATCAAACCTCACATATCAAACCAGGAGAAGATATTTGTATATAATGAAAGGAAAAGAAAGGAAAAATTGAATGACGCCAATCTTATTCATGTGTCCTCTTGTGTGACTTTCTCAATCTTGAAATCACCATTTTTAATATCAGCTAACCATTTTTGTCTATCATGTTTCCAAATCTTTTCAAAGCCTTTCAGCAATGACTCTTTACTCAATCTTGCATTGGAAGACTGAACTAATCTTAAATCGGGATCAGTTTGGGCAAGGGTCGCTGCAGGATTAGCAGTTTTTGGGAACATCACATCATCCTTACCACTGGCATTGGCTAAAAATAACCCACATCAGCTTTGGATTTAGCTTAAGAATCAAACACAAAAAGGAATCCATGATTTACCCAAAAGCTTGTTGAGGGCTCGGCGGAGGGTTTTTTTTAGCAAGTTGGATTCTTTTGGTGGATTTTGAGAAACAGAGCCTCCACCAAGTTTTTCCAATTCTTTGTTGATCGTTTTCCCGTGGCTATAAGCTTTGAATGTTTCTTTGGTCGACCACTTTTTTTTGGATAATGTAAGCCATCCTGCATCATTTGAGTATTCCTTGCAGAAGCTGTTCATCCCAGGCGCCCGTGTAGCTATAAGGAGATGGTAATTGGTATTGTACAAAGTCGATACATTGTATAGCTGGTATATATATCATATTCATTTTTCAGCTGTCTATCCGCACAATGTGTGGTGCTATGAAAAGTCTCTCACCTCCGAATTGATGTTTTGCAAATTCTTCAAGGCCTTCTTGCAAGTCTGAATTGTATTTTGACCTTGACCTTCAGAACCTTTTTCCAAAACCGAATCAACTTTTTTGTGGTTGACCAATCTTTCATAAAGAGGCCTGTAAAGCTTGTCCTCCTCAGGGGATAAATTGGTTTCCTCGTTTTCGTCCATGTCACCGTCTCCACATGGTATTTTAGAGTAGTGTTGGAAGAGCAAGCACTGAAAACTTCCTTCTCATCTGGATTAAGAGCAGCCCACGATCTACCCATGTCGCCATTTCTTTCATCCCAGCCTTCTGAAACACCTCGTGGAGGAACTGTAATTGTACAACATATTCTAAAATATCAAATTTTATCGCGGGTTTGAAAAAAAAAAGGGAATTGGCATACCTGGGTAGTTCAAACCATCCAAACTGAAAGCAAAATATTGGTTCCAAGCGCATGATCTATGAGAGGGCTTATTTTCCCCACTGGAATAAATTTATTTGATTCAATTATAAGACTGGAACCAAGCATGAGAAAGTTAAGAGACGAGTTGAAAACTAACACAAACTTATTGACAGTTTCTTCGGAAACATTACCAATTAGAGCAAGCATAAGCTTGCTTTTTATATAGTTTTGTTGGATGAGACGCAAGACTTCTTGAACTTCTGTCGGAACCCAATTTGATGCACTGTGTTTCTTCTTCTTTAAAGTTTGTCAAAGTTCAGTTGCAGACCAGGAAGATAATTTGCTTTCGAAGTTTTCCAAGGTGAAACCAATCTCATCGGAGCCGGGAGCATCGGAATCGTCATCGTCATCATGTTGCATGCGAGCTGTTGTTGATTTGGTTGTTCTTTCTTGGTGAGACTGTCCGCTGTCGTTACTATCTTCACTTTCAGAAGAGCTATCATTGGTAGCGTCTGTCTGGTTGGATTCCAAAGGGTTGTTTCTGGAAATCAAAGACTTAGCCCCTCTACCAGACCCACCTCTTCTTGTTCTGCCTTGACCACGCTGTAATACTTTGTCCGGTTGTTTGGAAGTGGTGGTAGTGTTTGCAACTCGGCTTGATGTCCTCTTCTTGAGCTGCAATGAGCAAGTAGTTGGCATTTTGATCAACTTGGCTGAGCTGTTGAGTTGGTGAGTTGAGTTGGGATGGATTGAGCAAGGTGAGCCAATGGTGGTGAAGTGGAAATTTGCAATGTGAAGAGCTGGATGGGGCCTGGTGGAGCCTGGTCTTTTCCTTTCAGGAAAGGTTAGGTTATTTTTTGGTTTAGGTTTGAAATATGTTGTGACCTAGGTCACATAGCCTACTTTGTGTTGGCTTAGCCTCCCACTGGTAGTAAATATAGAGCTCAACACAGCTCCTTCCACAAGAGGGCTGCTTGATACATCTCCACACAGCTCCTGCAGGTACCATAGAGACAGCTCAACACAGCTCCCGCAAACATGAAGGCTGGGTGGTGCACCTCAACACAGCTCCTGCAGGTACAATATGTACGCTCACCACAGCTCCTGGGAAAACAGAGCTGTTTGATACATCTCCACACAGCTCCTGGGAAAACAGCGCTCTTTGATACATCTCCACACAGCTCCCTCAGGTACCATAGACATACCCCAACACAGCCCCTGTACAGTGCAAAGATGGTTTCCAGGCAATACATCTCAAAACAGTTCTTGCAGGTCCTATACTGACAGCTCCACACCAAGCGTCTCAAAATGGAGGCTTGGCAATACATCTCAACACAGCTCCCTCAGGTAGCATATGTACAGCTCAAAAGCCTCCATGTTTGCGGGAGCTGTGTTGAGCCGTGTCTATGGTTCCTGCAGGAGCTGTGAGGAGATGTATCAAGCAGCGCTCTTTTGGAAGAAGCTGGGTTGAGCTGGGAATAAACTACCCACAGGAGCTGTGTTGAGATGCACCAACCAGCCTCCATGTTTGCGTGAGCTGTGTTGAGCTGTGTCTATGGTACCTGCAGGAGCTGTGTGGAGATGTATCAAGCAGCCCTCTTTTGGAAGGAGCTGGGTTGAGCTGGGCATAAACTACCCACAGGAGCTGTGTTGAGATGCACCACCCAGCCTCCATATTTGCGGGATCTGTGTTGAGCTGTGTACATGGTACCTGCAGGAGCTGTGTGGAGATGTATCAAGCAGCGCTATTTTGGAAGGAGCTGTGTTGAGCTGTATATATATTACCTGCAGGAGCCTTTATGAGATGTATCCCCCAGACTTCATATTTTCAGGAGCTGTGTTGAGATGTGTATATGCTAATTGTGGGAGCTGTGTGGAGCCACCAACCTTCATGTTTGCAGGAGCAGGGTTGAGCTGGTTTTTGGGTGGACAGGCTGCACAAATTTAATCCCCAGCTGAGCGGAACTCTAACAGCTCTAGTTGAAATTCGGTCCTAAACCAAAGATGTTGCCACCATTATCTTCGGTTTAAAGCCGAAGAAATTGAGTTGACACAGGTGGCCCTATGCTACCTGGGATCTCTAATGTTTCAAACAAAAACAGATAACCTAGATTTGTACATTCAGGAGCTCAGCCTACATATTGATATTTTCATGTACCATGTCTCCAAAATGTCTTCAAGGTGGTCAAATAAGTCCAAGTATCACATTCTCAAACACCTCCCTAAATCAGTCAAAAGGTTTGGACTACCATGCTTGTTTGCTTCAGAGAAATTTGAAGCCTACAACAGTGTTCTGAGGAATGCGTCTGTACATTCAAATAGACATTCACCTGGAAGGGACATAGCCAACACATTCTCAAACTATGAAGTCATGCGTTCAATCCTTTCTGGGTCAAGTATGTATGATGTAGAGAAGCAATTTGTCATCCAGAGCTCAGAAAAGGTTTCTGAAGTTGTGGAAATTCAACAACTGATGGGATTGAATCCAGGGAAGCCTAGATTGTACCCATCTTTGAGGCTCAAAAGAGTTCCAGAAAATCAAAGGCAAGGGGTACCAAGCTTGCTTTCAGATGGTCAGCCAAATAAGAAATTCAAGCAGATACAATAAATCAAAATCAATGAATATGAGCATGTTGAGATAGGGACTTATGTCTTGGTAAGAAGTAACTGACCAGATAGTTTGGCTAAGTCTCAATTTTAATTTTTATTTTTCCCTAATTATTTCCGATTAAACAGATTGAGCACCCAAAGACTACACCATTCATTGGTTGTGTCATTGGTGTATGGCAAGAATCTTCAGATCCATCCAATTCATTCTTTCTACATCTGTGCCAGTACTCACCAGTCAAAGAGATAAACATTTTTTACTATATGAGGGAGTTCAAAAGCATTGAACATTTTTTATGTGTTGAGGCCCAGGTATTTATTTGAGATTCCAGTTATCACTCTACAAAATTAACATTCTGAAATTTACATATCTACTCCTGTTACAATCATCAGTTTGCCAAATCAACCTTGAATTTTCAGCACAATTGCCATGATGGGAAATGTAACATATCTATCAGTCACAAGCAATCCAATGAAGTAAAAGAAGGTCTGACAGATACCTTTTCAGTGAAACACACCAGCTACAATGGATACATCCTGAATGTTGCAGCATTACGCCACCCAGAAGTATACAGAAGGTTGTCTCAGCTTGAATTTACACCCATTACCAACCAAATGTGGGAAGAATCTATTAAAAGTGGTGTTGAAGAATGGAAAGACCAGGTTATCCAAAAATCCAACAAAACCCAAAGGAAAAATGATGAAGATCAACCTGGACACAAGAATAACCCATCAGAAGCAAAATACACAATCAAGAAAAATGTTGAACATGCCCAACTCCCCAAGAAAACTCAATTCAATCAATCTGATGAAAAAAATACCCCATTACAAGAAGCCCACCTCAACCAAATCAAATCTGAACCAACCTGTTTTGATACAAAAGGCAGTCAGGAGAAAAATTCAGATTCACCCCAAAAAACACATTTTGATAATCAGCAAAGTAATGGGCCAAAAAAACATGTTGTTACTTGGGAAACAAGACTAGCAAGACTAGCCCCATCTTTTTTAAATCAACAAGTTGCAATTGAGCCAACAACAAAACATTCCAATAATCAAAACAAGTCCAATAATCAAAACAAGCTCATCATTCCAACAACCCACCATCAGAACACTATTTATGGTCAACAAGTTTACCCTATCTATACAAATTCCCAAAAAAGTATTCCTCCTATCATGGATTATTCCACAAAAATGTCAGGATGTCACTTCAATCCAATCAGATCAGATCATAACTTCACAGCTTTCCCACAATATTTTACTAAAAACTCATCTTTGGGGCCTGATGGCATGTATTTCATACCCAATTCATCATATGCAGGTACAGGTTCATATTACTCCCATTTACCCCATCCAGGACTCCAACTACCCTCAAATTACCCAATCATGAATTCATCCAATTTTCAGGATTTTCCTATAGAAAAACAAATTCCACACTCCATGTATTCCCTCAATTCATCCCAAGTGAATCCAAATGAAGAAAACCAAAAAAGTTATTCCAACCAAACATCAAATACAAACACATACATCCACCACTTGAAAGATCTTCATCAAAAAACACCAATATCAAATCCACCTGAAACCTCCACACTATACAATCAATCAAATAGATCATCCATTGGTGTATCTCACCCAATTGCCTCAGCTGAACCAATGTTCAACAAATTCATTGATACCAATGTATCAAAAAATGTAAATAATACTTCCTATAAATTTTCAACTGAAGAGATTGAAATCCAATCATCATCATACTCTGCTTATCACAGAATATCAGCCAATGCAAATACAGAATCTCAACAAAATGAAATGCTTGACTATAAATACAAGACCACCACAGAACAAAAAATCACTTATTATTCATCAGATTCCAAATATCCACTTACTCATCATCCACAAAAAAATCAGCTGGATGAAGCAAAAACAATCCAACATCCAACCAAACATGAATCAAATAACCCATTCTTGGAACTGCCCAAAGCCCCTCACATGAATGCCACCACAGATTCAGATCTGATAAACAAACTCCCAAATTACCTACAGCCATATGTAGCAAAACTCATAAATGTCAAAGGAGATGGTCATTGTGGATATAGGGCAGCAGGCTTCTGTCTTGGTAGGGGACAAGATGCATTCATGGGTATTAGAGCACAAATTGGACTAGAAATAGAAAGAAGGAAATCTTTATACTTACAACAAGCAACTTTCTTAGACATGGCAGAACTTGAGAAATGTATTGAAACCACCAAGGTTGAATCAGATGCACCCTGTTTGGATAAAATTAACAAGTGGATGATCATGCCATCAATGGCTGATCCAATGGCCAATGTCTTTGAAACCCCAGTATTTTTCTTCTCAGAACACTTCAGTCAAACTTCTTTTCCACATTTCACTGCTCCAAACAACAACCCACCAATAATCATTGCCTTCATCGGAAGTATGAAGCATTTTGTGGCCCTTGAAATGAATGACCCACTCTGCTTCCCTGCCAGCCGTGTGTTTAGAAATTGGAGGAGGTCAGCAACACCTGAGGCCCTGGGATGGGAGGAAAGATATGGAAAATGCTTTCAACTGAGAGAAGGCAGTAGAAACTGAGGATTACACCCTTGGTATTGCTATCACAGAGGCTGACAGGCTTGGGGTAGGCCTACTAGTCCACTGAATGCTATACTTGGGGCTCTACTGAATGCTATACTTGGGGCCAATGCAATTTGGGTGTACTTGTCCGGTTTCATGGGTCCCAGCCTCCTTAAGCTGCATGCCTCACATTGGTTAACATCCCCTTTTGTAGACTCTTCTGAAATAGAAAAAAATTGCACATGGATGATCCATCACCCCAATTTCCCAAAACTTCTTTTTCCATAAGTTCAAAATCCAATGAACCCAACAAGTTTCTGATATAATCAAAATGTGAATGATAAAAATGGATAATGCAACAGTTGCATTATATTATGTTAAAAATTATAAAAATTGTTTGTGAAAGGAAAGAAAAACTTATCTAAACAAACAATTGATTGTTAATTGCAATTTCATCTTGAAGTCAGCCTCAACTGTCTTCAGGGTTGCTGTATAGCAATGCATCAAGCTTTTGAAATCATGGCCATCAGGCACAAATCTCATCACCCAAATATCCAAAGCATCTGTATAAAAAGCAATTTTGAAATGATTCATGGATTGAGATGAAGGATTGCAATTTCCATGACAGATAAGCATAATATTGACCAGAATGAAATGAAGCCTTGAAATTTCCAAGACCAATGGGACAGTATTGCCTATAAATTAGAATGATATGGTGCATTGAAATTTCCATGACAGATGGGCATAGATAGTAGTAATAAAAAAATTCAAGAGAAGCCATTCATTTGAGCAGTAATTACAACTCCGGGGATGGCACATTCTTTTGAGTGAGTTTTCCGATTCCTTGAAGGATGACCTGTGCTGGGCCATAACAGAACCTGAGCTGTGAGAGGTTTTTAGCTGTGACATTCCTTAAGGCCGTCCAATGGTGGATGTGATGTGTTTTGAAAAGATGTTGGGTGTGATAATCACGACGGCGGATGCGGCATAGTTTGAGAAATTTTTTTATGCTCATATCTTCATCTAGAGAGGGCTCAGTCCTTTGCCTTTTTGAAGGACAACCAGAAGGCAATGACAAATTGATTGGGTGAGATTTGGTAGCCGGAGTGAGAGTCGACCGTTTGCGAACAACAAAGGTGAGATTGGGTGAGCTCGGTGGTTTATTGACCTGGACATTTTTCTTGGTTCACTTGGGTGCCATGTCAACTAAGTTAGCCATTGGATAATGAAGTGGGAGCTCACAAAATCAGAAGCTTACCCCGACGTCAGAAGAGTTTTTCTTAGCGGACAAGATCTCCTTCTTGGGGTAGTCCATTGTCAAGCCAACTGTGGCTGACAATTGTGTTTCGCTAGTATTGAAGATGTCGGAAAAGTCATTGAACTCGGCAGGCAAGTTGTAAGTTCTAATAAGCCGTTCAAACAAGAACGTGCATGCTTTCCAGTGAAGCGCACCATTCGTCTCAAGTTGATATAGAATGGGTCCAAATCTAATGTCCTCTTGACTTGCAACCACGGCTCGAAATACAGCTTGTTTAAGCTCGGTCATATCCGATGTTGTCATATCCAATTCAACCTTGATGGTATCGTCGGGTCGTATCTTGACAAAATCGGCTGAAACGCTTTCCTGGTTGGAGTGTTTTGGTTCACCGGAACAAAACGCTTCCTTTCGGACCCATAGAGTAAAATCGGCCGCAAGCCGGAAACCTGGTCAATCAGGAGGAAGTGGAACCGGTGGGGGTTGAGGTATGGCATCTTGATGCTCGTCGGAGGTGGGGCTTGACATCGTTGTAACAGGATCCAGACCGCTCTTGCAGCCTTGATTGCTGCTGATGTGAACTTCACCACTCTCTTGCGAAGGGCCCGGAGTTGGTGATTCCATCATCACTTTCACGTGATGGTGGGCATCACTGTGATCACTTAGGTGATTAACCGGTGGCTATCACGAGCCACTGGTTGGCTTTGGACGGTCGGAATAACACTGGAGATCTCGACAAAATCTTGTGATCTCCCGGGGATTCCAACAGGGTGGGTGGAGCCACCCAGAAATCCTGTCCTCCTCTCGGGTTTGACACCACTCCGTGCAAGTCACAGATGCGACCTGTCAAAAGTGCCCCCGCGGTGTAACCTGGTGGATCCGTATGGTCCTTCTGCTGGTGGGATATTGGCTTTGCTCTCAAGCTTGTCTGCCAGCAAGCCTCTCACCATTGCACGCATGGCACCCACCACATTGAAAAGTAGTGAGTGTGAGAACTCAAACGGGTGACACTAGTCAAATCCCGAGGCGGGCGGTAAGCTCACTCTGCGTCCGGTTCCGGTCTCCAATCGGTGATGACATTGCACTAACCTAGTCAAATCCCGAGGCGGGCGGTAAGCTCACTCTGCGTCCGGTTCCGGTCTCCAATTGGTGAGGAAAAGGAGAAACGGAACCGGCTCGGGTGGGACAGACTAAATACATGCTTCTGCGGACTACAATGCTGCGGCTATATCATGTAATCATGGTTAGGTTTGTCAGGTTACACACGTGTCACAGACATGTCACAGGACAGTCTCAACACCCCCTCCCACGTGTGTAAGCTGGACCCGTCTCTTGAGGTTGATTCTTGGGATTGCTTCTTAGATTTTGTTGGGTCCTAATCTCTTCGTGAAGATATCCGCTAGTTGTTGTAGTGTGGCCGTCCATTTGATCTTGATGCCGTAGTGTCTCACAAAGTCGTTGATGAAATAGAATGCGCGTGTCAGATACCTGGTCTTTTTCTTTGACGCGTTGTTGCCCGATATGAGTATTGCTGCTTTGTTGTCACAGTATATTTCCATAGGCTTGGGGATTTCTAGGTCAATAAGAAGGTTGTTGAGTTGAGCAATGACCACTTCTCCGTTGGATAAAGCAATGTATTTGGCTGCGCATGTGGAAAGCGCCACAACGGTTTGTCTTTTCGCCGCCCATGATATGGGGTTGCCGTTATGCTTGATGATATGTCCGGAAGTAGATCGCTCGTGTTCACCTCCCCAGTTTGAGTCACTCCAGAGTTCCATCCGGCCGCTGTCTTTTCCGAAATTAAGTGTTAGATCAGCCGTCCGCTTCAGATATCCAATGAGTATATCTAACGCATCCCAGTGTTTCTCCAACGGGCAGTTGCTGTACCTAGCTAGGAGGTTGACTGAATAAGTCAAGTCGGGTTGAGTACCACCGGCCAAGTACATGAGAGAACCTACTACCAGCCGATATTCCGTCACATCTATAGCTTTGCCTTCGTTCACCTCGAGTGCCTCTTCAGGCAGTGTGCTCCTTCTGGGGTAGCACGGCCGGCAGTACTCTCTCAACACTTGATTAACGAGTAGATGCTGGTCAAGTTCCAAGCAACTGCCTTGAGTTTTCTTGATGTTGATGCCCACCAACCAATCTACCGTGCCGCTCCATTTGATATCCAGTTCCCCTGCAATGGCCTCGCGAAGTGAGTTAAGCATTTGAGGAGACAAAGCCATAGCAAAACCGTTGTCAACATGGAGCCATATGACAATGAAACCTTGCTGATTACGGCAATGATAGAGGGATGGCTCCAGTTCTCTGGCAACGTACCCTAACTTCTCCATCTTTCCCTTGAAATATTTCCGCCAACATTGCGCGACCTGCCTGGTCCCATACATCGCTTTCTTCAGCTTCATTACTTTGCCGCGCCATTCTGGTTGGATCTCGACTGGAGGTTGTACATAAACTTCCTCTTCAATTGGGCTGTAGAGATAGGCGGAGCTTACGTCGAAGGTAGCGGTGGAGTAGGAGTGTTCCTGGGCGATTGAGAGCAACAGGCGGAGCGTGTTAAGCAATGCGGTTGGTGCGTAGACCTCATTGCAGTCAACGCCCATGGTTTGTTTAAAGCCTTTGGCAACATATCTGGCACAATATTTCAGGACAGAACCGTCTGGCTTGTGTTTGATGGCAAACACCCATCTTGCACCAAGGAATTTCATTCCAGGGTGTGGATTGATTGGTTCCCAAACGGCGAGGTTTTCAAATTGATCTATCTCGTACTTTGCCGCAAGCTGCCATTTGTCTGCATCGGCACCCTTCAAAGCTGTGCGGATATTCCTCGGGAGGCCGTGGTTGGGCCCGCTAGGGAGCAAGGCAATGGATTTCCTTTCTTCTTCAGCAATTGTTTCTGTTGGTTCTTCTCCAAGGACAAGTCGGATCTTGTTGAGGAGGAAATGTAGATCGTTTTTCAGGACCTTCTTTTTGACTTCAAGGGCCTGGAAATCCGGAAATACCGCTGAAGTTGAGTGGATCATCCTCCGCTCAATAGTTGACCAAAACCACCAGCCGGCTTCTGCTTCTGGGTACCCAAGTAGGTAGCACTCCTGTCCCCGCTCGTTTAGCTTCCCTTGTTGTTGTTCCTTTGGAATGTGTACAATGGCTTTTGAGCCAAAGGAGTACATTGAGTTCGGCGAGGGAAGCTTCTTATAAAGCTTTTGGAGTGGGGTTGAGTTCCCTACTCGGCTGTTGGGCAGTCGGTTATACAGGTAGGCAGCTGTGGTGTACGCATAGCTCCAGAAGTACTTCGGCAACTGGCTGTCGTGCAACATCGTGCGCGCCATGTTGCCCAGAGTTCTGTTGACCCTTTCCGCCTCGCCGTTTTGATCGGGGTGGTACAGAGAAACGGGAGCTAGCGTGGTACCGAGCTTGGCGATCTCTGCCTTGAACGAGTTGACATACTCCGCGGCATTATCACAGCAAAGGTACGACGGTGCCTTCCCACATACGGTCTTCAGGTGTTTGATCCAGGTGATGAGCTTGGCTGGGACGTCCTGGCGAGTTGGGATGATTGCACAGAACGTATAGGTTGAAGCATGGTCACATAGTGTCACCACGTAGTGTCAGCCCTAGAGATACTTCAAAGTATCCAAAGGACTGCTATTTTATATTCAACTCACTTATATCTTCTGTAATATTAATAAATCCTTGAATATTATTGCAGAAATGGATTTCTGATGTAAATTTATGTAGGGTTACCCACTGAGAGTACCCCTTAATTATTACTCCTTATAGTACTTTGGCCATTCTCAAAGTACCACGGAGAAACTACTACAAAACATAAAAATGTATAATATTTAACATGCTAATACATAGTATAAGCATATTTTTGGCGCAGAGAAAGAACATAAACAAGGTTGTGAAACAATACAAACCTTGTCTTCCTTGGCTGAGAATTTATTTCTATGGGAAATATACTACTTATTAGATATTCCCTTATTGTAGAAATAGAATTACCCTTTCCCATGAAAGTGTGGGTAAATTCTTCAATTCATTATCCTTATTAGTGTGGCTTCATGAGTAAATGGTTCATAAATATACTCATGATGTCATGGGGACAGGATAATAAATTTTCACATCCATAGAATTGGCCACAAATCTTCATGTAGAAGTTTGTGCTCATTCCCTGGCTTGTTTAAACTCCCAGAGGCTCCTCATGGCGCCCAAAGGGACCTCTAGGCCTTAAAAGGAAGGCCTCTGACGCCCAAAGATGGATTCCTCAGATTATTCACCCACATACTTAGTTATAAACTCAGTATAAGTGAGTATTCTCCTCCTACTTTTAGAGTAGTGTTCCTCTATCTAAATCCTTTCCCACTGGAGCTTTTAGATTGCATTATTATCCCCAATTACTGCGCCTAAATCCTCCTTAAAAATAGTAGCTGAAAGACCACCACCTCTGCCTGCAGCCATTCTGTCACGTGCTTTCCTACTATTATCCTTTTGTTGCTTTATAGCTTCAAAATAACAACTATTTATAGTTGTTCTCCTACCCAAACTGTTGTATATCAAATTTTGGCTTAACAGGAGTGCAGAACTAACCCATTATTCTATTGGGGTAGGACTAGTAATAGTCCTTTAAACTGTTCTATCAGCACATTCATAGTGATTTGGGCCATTTTGGACCAACATCTCATAGAAATAGCTGTCACGTAGTGTCCACCATTGATGTCGGCATCAAACGGACCTATCACATCGGATACGCACATGTTGAGTGCTTATCTTGTGGGATTTGTGATTCTACTCCATTTGCCTTCAAACGTAGTGCTTTGGATTTGGCGCATTGTTCACAAAAGAAGGACTTGAACGGGATGCGTTTATCGGGGAAGTGCATATTGAGGAACTTCTTAACCACTTCATCAGACACATGGCCAAGCCGTACATGCCAGAGATATGGGTCAAAGGACGGGAGTTGGGTAATTTTATTAATTTTGAAGTCCTCGTCACAAGTAGTCAAGATGGTCCAACAAAAGTTATTGAAGACAAGGGGGAAGTTCACATCTTCCGGGCTAGTAAGGGTCGCCGAGGTACCGGTGTGAGTAAATTTCCATCCACTCACAACCAGACGGCCCATTGACAGTATCAAAACTTTCACACCCTCGCAGAAGTAGACATTTTCAATCTCAATCGTCCCCTTCGGCGTCGGGATTCTCAGCCTGCCAATGTAGTTTAGGGGTGCAACACAATCAGATACGGCTAACGTAACCGAGCGAGGGGCGGATAATTTGGATGTGATGGTGAAGAAAGGGGAGGGGCCACTCACGTTGGTGGTGGCGCCAGAGTTGATCAGTATCATGCCTTTGTATACGTTGGGGATGTCGATCTTTCTCACTTTGCCTACGGGTCGGTCCTCTTGGACGGCTGGTTGTGCGGGGGGAATGTACCTTGAGCTGGAGTCTGCGTGGTTTGGCGGGGGTTGCTTGATACGACCCTGACGGACGTCGTCCCAGAACGGGTTGCAGTCCGAATACCAGTGGCCATTTTGACCGCAGTAGAGACAGTTGGAGCCATATTGCTCACGTAGGGTCTCGGGTTGAGTTTTGCCCTGGTAGAATGTAGCCTTCTCGACAGAAAATTTCTGCTTCAAAGGTTGTTCTGGTTGTGACCGCATCTGAGGAGGAACGTAGCGGCTGTTTGATTTGTACGCAGCCACCTGTCCGACTGACATGTCAATGTCGGTGGCAATGGTGCCGGGAGACAGGGTGGAGTTGCACAATGTTTTGCTGAGTGCGGACTGTATGATCGTGGTGACCTCACTGAACGAGGGTGGAGTGTTCATGTCGTCAAGGGGTTGGCTGATGGAGTACTCAAAGTTCTTCTTGTCAACTCCAGGGGGTGAGGTCGCAACGGCTTGGTGGAATAATCCCCATACTTCGTTGAGTGTCGGATTGACGCAATCAAGGTCGGCTTTCAGCGTGCACCAGCTGGCTAGCCAGGTTTCTCTGGCTGGGGGTCTTTCGCTAGCAAGGCGTAGGAGTTTTTCGATTGCCATGAGTTTGTGGCGTTGGCCAGAGCGCTTACATTTCTCGCGTAGGAGGACAAAGAGCTCTCTGGGCTTATCACTTTGGCCAGACTCCACTATAGTGAGCAGAGCTGGGTCGAGGGAGTTGCGTATGAGACTTGCAACCGCTCGGTTTTCAGGACAATTCAGGTGATTGAAGTTGTCCAGATTTTCAATGAAAGAACCATCACGGTCAAACGCATTGACCAGGGTTTGGTCGATTGCTTTTTCCCAGTCGGAGAAGTTGGACCCATCGAAGGCTAGGATAGGTTTCTTTGGATTCTCGTCGTTGAACCTCTTAATTGGGGATTTGATGAACTGTTTGAGAACATTCTCGGCATGGGATAGTTGGATGGATTGGGGTGTGTGGGAATGGGTGTGTTGACTGGCAGCGTGGGCTCAAAGGTTGAGCAGTTCTTGTGATTGATTCTGGATCAACTTGTTCTGGGTGCGGAGTTGGTCGGCGAACTGGCGTTTCATCTCGTCCATCTGCACAGCTAGGGATTTCAGCTCCTCCATTTTGGAGGTGGATGGGATTGGTTTCTTTCTGATTTGTTCTGGTAGGTCTCTATCAATCGAGGAGTCGTCGGAGTCCTTGGATTTTGTTTCAGGTACTGATTCGTAATCTGATTCCGGTAATTCTTTCTTTAAGGGATCGTCCCAATCATTCATCCAGACCAAGTTGGAAGCGCGAAACAAACGGATGCACAGAGGCTGAGCCGGCTTTTAACCTGTGAGAACTCAAACGGGTGACACTAGTCAAATCCCGAGGCGGGCGGTAAGCTCACTCTGCGTCCGGTTCCGGTCTCCAATTGGTGATGACATTGCACTAACCTAGTCAAATCCCGAGGCGGGCGGTAAGCTCACTCTGCGTCCGGTTCCGGTCTCCAATTGGTGAGGAAAAGGAGAAACGGAACCGGCTCGGGTGGGACAGACTAAATACATGCTTCTGCGGACTACAATGCTGCGGCTATATCATGTAATCATGGTTAGGTTTGTCAGGTTACACACGTGTCACAGACATGTCACAGGACAGTCTCAACAGTGAGGTTCTGCCTGCCCCGAGCCCAGTAGTAGTTTACAATTGGGATCATGCTTCCACCAGCCTTAATCCCCAGCCTTCCTACGCTAAACATACAGATACATCTCACACCTCACAGACTGACCAGTTTATCCCGGAGATTTACCAATACAAGGAGTCCGCGAGGTAACACTTTCCTGCCGTTCAATCCCAATCCAGGGCTGTTTGGCACATTACAACCGTTCAATTCCTACCCAGAATGGATTTTTGGCACCTTTCGATGATTCAGAACCGTCGGCCAAGTCTCTCATTATCAATCTGAGCAGACACAGCCAAAAGACTTATGATTAATTTATTACTCTTGCTGGTTGAACACTAACCTTGTTGCCTTTTCTCCTCCAAGAACAACCACCACCTCCCAAAAAATCCACTAGCATTTTGTATCCTCTGACTTCATCAACAGCTTGGCTCATATATCACTCTAGTTATCATTCTTTTGATCCAAATCAAAATGTAATGTTAAACATTTAATAGATCAATAAAGCAGAACTAGAAATTATTGCAATGAACAAAACTTGAGCAATAGAATCTACCTTATTGAACTCTCTCAATTGTTTATAATAAGGTCCTCCAAGTCAATAGCAAAAACCCTATTAGCCTTGCAAATAGGAAGATTGTACTTTGTGATCACTCCCACAATACACTCAATTCTGTAAGCTAATTGAGGCCGATTATAGTTGGAGTCGCCATCTCTTATTGCCAAGTCTGAAGCTCCAGCACTCAAGCAATCTGCTAATCTCAGGCCATCTGCAAGACCTTGCTTAGCAAAGCCCCTACCGCTTGATACCAGCTCAGCACAGTTGTTCAGCATTGTTCAGCCATTCGGGCCCATCTACGTCCAGGATGCACTCAACTTGTACCACAAAATCCTACAAGATAGTCACTGAAAGAGTAACAGCAGATCTTGATTGCCAGATGGTTTTAAACAATCCTATCCAGCTACATTGGGAAACAAAGCTAACACTACAAGAAAATCTGCTTCAACTGCCAACAGTTGACAGGCAGGTTAATCCCATCTTACTACCCCTTTTACTTCCAAGTGAATTCAAAAAAACTTTTCTTGCACAGTCACTGTGCACAATGCATGCACAGTGACTGTGCATTGAAGTTGTTTTGAAGTGTTAATTGAGTAAGATTCAAGTAACAGCAGAAGTAAAATCAAAGTAACTGCATGTCAACTGGTGGTAGTTGAAGCAGATTTTCTTGTAGTGTAAAGTACCCCAATGATACCTAGCCCCTCTTGATTGGCTCCGTTCTTGCCATCCTGTTCTGTTTATACCATATAATTGATTGCTTCAAATGGAACTGTTAGACTAATTATAGATTGCCCAATGGGAACATGCTTAAGTACACCACGGGGCGGTTTTCTAGAAATTGCCCCCGTCCTCCAGACACTTTCCAAGAGAAAGCGTCCGGATGTCTTTCTCCCCCATCCATAAATCCTGGGCACCATAAAAACCCTTGCTTGCAGGCCCCAGATGATCAGGTTACCAGTCACAACCACCCTGTTAGCTCAGGTCCTGATAATATAGGGCACCATAAAAACCCCTGCTTGCAGGCCCCTCTGGAATATTCTCATATTCCACCCTTTCTCCTTATTTTCATTATCACTTCACCGCCGTAAAGGCTCCAATAAACTTCTCCCAAAACCTCTCAAATCATCTTTTCCCATCATTTGGGATATTATCTTATTTCTTGCAGGTGGTGTAGCTAGAAGGTTGCAGCCCTTGGCATCACCAACCCTGTCAGTTTCTTTGATTCCTAATTGACCAGCTCACTCATGATTTGGCAAGGCTTGGTATCTTTTGTTTCTTTTCCAAAGACTTGTTATCATGAAATGAAATTGGGGTCTTGTTTTCTCTGTCTTTTCTTTTACTTCCTTCATTCTCTGCTTTTTCTCTTGCTTCTCTCATGGAATAACCTCCTTCAAGTTGATTTTGATTTCTTCTTCACGGTAATGACTCATCACAGCACCAGAGAATTCCAAAACAAAGCCTGCAAGCAACATTCAAAACACACTTTGATTGCTCACATTTCATTCAGTCCTTACAATGACAGTCAGATTCTTTTTTGCCGAGACTCTTGGGACCTCATCCAAGAGAGTGGGAAACCATTTTTCTGATAGTCCACAGGGAAAGAATTCAAAAACCTCTCACGAACAACATGAGTTAAACGCAAGGTCCTCTTCGCTCCAATGTCATACTTCACAACGTATGTTTTCATCACATTGTGTAGCCTGTGGGAAGAAGTTCCGGACTTGATGGCGCAGAGACGTTGTTTACTCGCTCGCAGAAAGATCTTGCTAGCTCCTACAAGTTACAACCCCCCTCTTGGTAAAATCAGTTAAAACTATATCGATTTTCGATCCTGGTACACGTGATCTTAACCGTACAACTAAACCTCTTCCTTATTTCTTCGCGCCTGCAGTGCAATGCGTTACGCCTGCCGCAGTAGTGAGAAGGCAGTGGTGAGATGAGCATCAGTAGCCAGCAATGCAAAATCAGATAGCACTACATGAAAATTATTTCTGTCTCTGATGCAGGATACTTAAACTGCCGGAAGGTCTCAAAGTGTGGTACTTTGTTTGCAACATGGTCCATGAATCATGATTCGACGGTCGACCAAACCTATTTACATAGGTTTGGCAGACTCACATCACAACTTCAAGTCCCTTCCCTGCGCGGCCGTCAGCTTGACGCAAGTCCCATACCTGCTGCGCGTCTAACGGCAAAGCATCAGTCAGATGTATCACTGCGCTGAGACACAGAGGCTTTGTTATGCTCGGCCTGGCATACGAGACCCTTATTCTCCTCATATTTATCACATTCCTCTACTGAATCGCACAAAGCCTATCCAAGATGGAATGGTACAACAATACAACCTTGTAGCTTGGCTATTTCACCCTCATACTCGCTGCAGGTGCAATTGCTGAATTGAATTCACCGTCTAGTGGTATTTTGAAGCTCTTTGGCGAGTGGATTCAGATCAATCATAATGCCAACATCAACCCAAGCCAAGAACTTACGCTCGGCCGGAAACGGGCTACTCCATCTCTTCCTGACGGCTTGAGTAACCAGAATGAGAACGCATCGGACATGGTCCCCCGTCATGAACTCTTTATTGAATCCCACCAACGCGGCGAGAGTTCGTTCATTCGGTCTAACATTGATGATCCACCTATAACTAATGGGGGAAGCCATGCAACTGGTGGCGGTATTATAGAAAGGGAAGACAATGATTCATCCCATGCAGAACACATTGAATTTCACTTGGTTCCTCCTTGTGTAAACCGTTCGATGGAAAATAGAATTTCTGAGGGGATGAACTCTCAAACTCCATATAGCAATGGAAAAAGAAGGAAAATAGCACGACTGGATTCTTCTGAGCCAGTGAATTCTTCAAATCAGCCTGCACAAGTAGAGAAGAAAAACTATGAAGATAATCTTTCTAGTGAGCTTGCTGGGAAGTCAGGATTTCCTCCAAGAAATCAAAATATGATGGGAGGAACATCACATACAAATTGCAATAATGATATAAATAGAATTTGCCCACTTCAGCAGGTTGAATTCTTGGCTGATAGCTCAAAAGACTACATTGCCTGCAGCCCCAGTTATACTCAGGAACTCCATCAATTTATTTGGAATTCAGGCAAGCTCATAATCCCCGCGCTTCCAAGATTATTACTTGTACGTGAAACTTCTGTCAAGAACGCTCAAAATTCAGGAATTGAAAAACTTGTAGGGATCATTCAAAATTCTATGCATGGTGATGATGAATATTCCAAATGGATAGCTACACAATTCCATGTGAATATCAACATAGCATCATTGGGAACTTTTTTAGGAAAAATCAATATGAATAAAATGGTGGTTGAAAGAAATTTTGAACTTTTCTGTGAGAAAGAAGATATATGGTACATATACTGGAAGGACCAAACAAGAGTCAACTTGAAACAATTTTGCAAAGATAATATTACAAATACTATCTTCAAAGAATCATTTTCTACTTACATGTTTATGGTTATTTTGCTACTTTCAATTGTACCCCAAGACAAACCAATTTTCCCAATGACAGAAAGTCTCACATATGCTCAAGATCTGGCCAATGCTTCTCAATTGTTCAGAGATCTAGCAAATGGTTCAAGGAAGCCTGATGAATTAGAATTCAATGACTGGGAAAGAACACAGAAAAACTTGACTTCAAAAAACTTGAGACCAAGTTTTAGACTCAGGAAGGTAATTGTTTGGATGTTTTTAGAACCTTGGGTCAAAATATACTACAAGGGTGTTTGGGGGGTTTTCCAAGATAGCAATGGAGTACATCTAACTAAAAATTTCAAAACAGAAATCCTAAGATTATTTGCATACTCACAAGAATGCCTTACTCAACACTATGAGAAAATGATCATTGAACAACAATTGAAATTATGAGCCCAGAAATTACGAATTCACACCTTTATTCTGTTTTTGTTTCTTGTTTTTTTCTTCCCAAAAAGAAAATGTAGAATGGGACCCTACTTGGGCTTATCCCTTTCATTTTTCTTACATAATTTGCATGAAAAGGTAAGAAAAAAAATGGGCTTTCTAATATGGATTTGTGCCAAATTGAATTATGTAGTACAAAAGTTGGGATTCACTAGAGGCCCACGTGGCACAATCATGTTCTAGTTGACTGTTTGCACTTTTTGTCGATTGAATGCATTCAGGACTTATGAAATACTGGAGGCAAATGTTGTGCAGCAGCTCCATCTATATAGCTACATCTGTAGACTGTAAGGTACTGGTCACTAATGTCTTATCCTGGGTAACACACCTCTGACACCTACACAAGCCCTGATATGTATGATCTGTGATCCCAGATTCTAGTGAAGATCGTTCATCCACATAAACCAGCTCCCCATCTATACATCACGAAACATGAAATACTTGCCCCCACATGTATGTATAGCCAAAAGCCAATAATTTTGAGCCATGTTAACTTTATATATGTAGGGTTCTCCAATTTGTTGCACCGCCATTTGGTCAATGATATCTGACTATCAAGCCACACACAATTTGTTGGTTGGTTGCCGGATGAGTTGCGCGCTGTTACGCTCGATGTCTGGTTAGTGCAAGGCCGAAAGGGTGTTTGCTGTGTTGAGGGTAGTTTGTGTATGGACCTACAAGGGTGAACAGCGCATACATGTATTGCGGTGAAGGAATCCGAGATCGTGACCACGTGCCCGTCAAAATGAAAAATATTTATTTACGTACCCGAGTTGACTATTTAAGAACAGCCAATCCCTGCCAATCCTCAACTTGGAACCAACGGGAAACCACACTCCGGACGAGAATATGGCGAAGCGAACGGAAAACTACCGTCTCATCCTGCTCCTCATCGTGATCATCATCCTATTGGCCTTTTTGGTCGAGGAGTCTGTCGCTTTCGGGGCCGGGAATATACCTTCATACGCTTTCCTCGAGGTAAGCTCCAATCTCAATCGATCAAATCCAGTTCTGTCTCCCTATTATACTCTTTCATAGAGGAAGAGAAATCTGATTTACCTTGTTATCTCCTTCAGGATAAAGCATTCAGACATGGCGATATTGAGTTAGTTAGCAGCTTCTTGGCCAGCAAGTTACGGATGAATTGATACCTATCATCATTTTTTAAAGGGATGTCTTGTCAGAGATTGCCAAAAAGGCCGGCGGCGGAATACTCGGGGGTATTGGAGCGAAAAAATTCGGCGGACTAGACATCAAAAGAGTAATTACACGTACTACGATTAGCAAGGGTCTTGCATCGTTCAGTACTGATACGTTGGCTCAATCCACTTCTCTGCATCTTTTGTTCGGTTGATTTGATAGGTTTATTTTGGGAATTGGCTTCGAGATTATTCGTGAGCATTGTTATTTTCAAGAAAATTGCAGAGCAAATAAGAGAGATTCAATAATTCAACTTTTGCAGGCAAGCTATGGATGTGGCTGGTCTTTCGAAATTGGCAAAGCAAACTATCATCAATTTAGTCATGGCCTTAGGTTTTCTTGCTCACGGATACGCCACGGACGAGTTCGAAGTCACAGAAGAGAGGCTCGGCGTTTATCTACCGGTTGAACACATTGATAATCCCAAGGGCTACAACGACGGTCAAGACGCCAGAAACGTCCATCCCGGATTGAGGGGTCCTATAGATCCTCAAGAGCTGCAGGTTAAATACAAATCTACAACAGTTCATTGATCTGTTTATTCAGGATTGATTTTCTGACTCTCAATCTACCTACCCCCTTTTGATCAGATTGATCCTCGCACTGGCATGAAAAATTACATAGCTAACGAAAATGGGACCTGGGATACTAGCGCTGCTTGTATTAGGAGGACGTTATTGAAGTGCATCGAGGTCGGTAGGAGGGCGAAAGGTGGAAATGACGCAGACTCTTATGAGGCTTATAGACTTCTCGGAACGGCAGTACGCTCAAATTCAGCTGATACATTTGTTAGCCACGAAACTGATGCTCATGTGTGATATTGGCCCGCAGTTACATACCCTAGAAGACCTAACAGGTTGGTATCCTTCTCAGAGTGCATCATGCTTCGTCTCATCAAACTAATTGATCAATACTCTTCAGCTCATTCAAATTGGTGCGAGCTATCATTAAGAAGATTGGGTCACAGCCAGGTCTTCTGCCATGTTGGAGATTCATGCCAAATTGATACTCCTTCTGGACGCGCTCCACCACTAGTCACAGGTATTTAGATATCTAGTGGTACCCTTTGTTGAGCGGTGGCTGATCTTTTTGACCCCCGTGCAGGCGTTTTTGGGGCGGCAGACTTTCTTCATTCTCTGCTAGGAGAGGCATCAGATCACATCAGTGAGGCCAGTGTCAGTGATTTGACCAAGGCAATGAACACAGTCAGTCGGTTTTTTTAGAATCATTTTAGTTGCCCGCGTCACAGTGTCTCATTACTGTTTTCATTCTATTTATTCAGGCGCGCAGTGCACCCGGTACAGCAGATCCAAGTGGCGACGCTTTGCGGTCGTTATTTTTTCAAATTCCCAGTGGTGATGGACAAGAATTATCCCGAGAGTTTAATGACCTGTCAGAAATTCGCAGTCGGACTGCGCCCAATT
The DNA here is from genome assembly GCA_002873125.1 of Puccinia coronata f. sp. avenae. Taxonomy (NCBI): domain Eukaryota; kingdom Fungi; phylum Basidiomycota; class Pucciniomycetes; order Pucciniales; family Pucciniaceae; genus Puccinia; species Puccinia coronata. The sequence continues at coordinate 860,780 of PGCI01000002.1, forward strand.
CTGGCTTCGATCCTGCACAGATGAGCCCTCAAGAACTTCACTCCACTCTATGGAAAGTTCTCAAATTCAGAGACAACGTTTGTGAGTCCATGTAATGGTCTTATATACTAGTCTTCGAGATAGCATGAAGTGTCGATCTGAGATAAACCTCTTCCTATAATCTGCCGTCCAACGTCGTGCGTAGGCAAATCGATCGAAAGGACTATTGAAAAAATTCCAGGTCTTAGCACCCTTTCTGAAAAAATCAGCAATGCGGTCAACAGAGTATGATCCATCACTCCTTTTTTATGTCTTTCTTTCTCTCCTTGATTTCTTGCCGACGATATATACTGATTGTCGTTTTTACGATGGCAGTTTGTTTTCACAACGCTTGAACCGTTTTGAGTTATTCTTCGTTTGCGTAGATGCACCGCCCCCCGAATTACTGCTAACCTTCGATTGTTATTCGACAGGTATTTGAAGCCTATCATGCAATCCGCAACAGGGACACTTCATAGTGGCTCTGCTGCAGTGATCAACAAACAAGAGCAGTATGAGGTTTTCGACAATGCTTATGCTGATGATCCTACCCACTCATTGTTGAGTAAGGACCACTTCGCTTTGGTTCGTGCCCTTCATCTTCACTATTTTTTGTTTCTTCTTATTTTTTTGCATTTTGTCAACAATACTTATTTTCGCGGTTTTGTCTCGTGTAGATTTTGAACGAGCCCGCCGGGAACTTGGCCAAAATCATTGTCAGACATGCTGTCAAGGGTATTGTTCAAGCATGGGGCTCAACCTCTGTTGATCCATACCACACTATTAACAAGATCTTGGAAGCTTTTCGTGCGTCTTTTGCTTTTCTCCCGGTGGTATTATTGTAATTGAAGCTCGACCCAACCTCACGCCTCAATACGTATGCAGACCATCCTTATTTTGTTGATGGAAGCTCAGACATCCAAAGAGAGATGGGCGAATGTACGCATTGTTGTGCAGTTTAATGCTCTTCATTTCGATAGAAGCTTACTTTTTTTTCCTTTTCATCTAGATATGAGAGATTGGATCGGTAAAATGCCATCACACGATCGCGATTACGTTCTTAATGCGCTTTCGAAAGATAGCGTCCGCCGTGGTCACAACAAGAGACGCGGCCACGTGAATGATCAACAGCAGGGATGCTGCGGTGGTCATGGTTCTGCTACGTTCGGCCAACATATGCAAGGAATTATGGTCAGTCGAGTCAGTCGATTCTGGACTATCTATACTTTGGCTAACCACCCGTTTGGAATATCCAGCCTGGGGCGCAATCCAATTCATTCATGGGAAAGCTTGCTACTCAAATTCCTGGTAAGTGGTAACATCATTTCAGACGGCCCCATGAAAATTGACTCACACACTCTTTTCTTCATCGCAGGGTATACTCAGATGCAAGGTCTTGGGGCCGGAATAGGGCGGGACATGAATCCGAATGAAGTGCCGATACAAGGCTACGGAGGCGGTGCCCACCCAACTCAAGGGCCCGCAATCCCCGGCGCGACTCGACCTCCACCACACCCTACCGCTGAGGGATACCCCATGAGCTCTGGAACTGGAGGAGGGATGATCATGCCCGATACAGACTGTCTCCTCTCGCCTGTGGGATACGGGCCTGGACCTGGCGGGTTCTCCATTCCGGAGCCAACGCCTAGCCAACCACATGCTGACCCGCGCTCGCAATCGGTGTCCTTTCCAATGGCCTCCGGGGGGGCCCCGCCGATCAGACACGATTCATATCCGGCCCCTCCTGAGCCAAACTACCAACAGAATAACTACAATAACACTCATTTCCCAAATCCCCCCACCCATTCTAACACTTGGAGTCAGAACGATTCTTGGGGCCCGAGCAACCAGCCTCCTGTGGGGTATCCCCAGTATGATCAGCGACCACCGCCGCCCGCCGCGTGGGCTGTTCCTGGGCATCCACAGCAGGAATTCCCTCAAGCATGGCCAAATCCTTTCCCTCAAGGCCCTCCTCCTCCTGGTGGCGGTTACCCTCCTAACCAACACAATCCATATGGCGGAGGATACTAAACCGTTTAGTTTTGCCCAGTTTCTTCCCTATTTCGTGTTGCTTTCTGCCACTTTTTTTCTGCTCTCTGAGTGCCAAACTAGGCTTATATTTCGGATTAATTGATATTGTTTTGATAGTTTCAGTTCTTTAAATTTTACTATTGAAAGAAGTACAGTATAAATGACACCAGGTAATGTTTTCTGTTTAACAATCTGAATGATTCTAGGTGTTACTATCAACTAGCAATATTAGGATGATATGTCCCAACCAGAACCACACATGCTCAAGAGATGTCTTTACTGGTCAAGCACTGTAATTGTGAGCTTTGAAGGTGATGCCTTGGAGCCAAAGAAAACAATCACAAACTAGTGGATTATCAGCATAGCTTAACTAGGATCCCGGAAAACCCCAACTAAGCTGTCTTGTGTAAATATTGGCAAAATGGGGTGTCTGCCACGCTCAAAAACTGGATTGTTTGAATTTAGATACCCTTAACCAAGGATCTTTTTCAAAGAAAAATAAATAACTAAAATACCACCTCCGTCTAGCTTTTACTGGGGTTTTAAAAGAAAAATGCAGGTGGTATCTGTGTGTTGACTGAATTGACCTACCAAGGTTAATTTAGCTGCAAGCCAATTTGTGACTTACATAGACTTCCAAGCTCAATCCAGTAGAGTTGAAGTTACGAATGCATGAAACTTGTGCAGAATCGGGTGCCCATATACGTGTTATGCAGACTCAATGTCATGAACGTTTGCTCCACCCTGTCCGCAGGGCCCTTGGCAAGTTCCACCAACGCTGGATGCTTGAGCGAGTGCCATCTCCTTGACTGAGAATGAGGGATGCTCCAGCAAGTGAGAGTGACATCTATCCAATTTGACGCTGACTTCGTGTGCGCAGAAACCTGAAATGCGCAGGGAGATTGCTGCGCGGCCAGGTGCCCAAACACTGATTTAATGTTGACACTTGCCCTAACTTAACAAAGTCCCACCCTCCGTCTGCGGTCGAGTGGTGAAGCACTGTGCTTGCCGACCGGAGGAAGGGGAGGGTCCCTGCGGGACGGCATCCCCCCTCCAAACAGAGGGACTTAGTTAAGTTAGACACTTGCCGGCCTAGCGTTTCTTTGCGATCATGTATTTTTTGTCTGTATGCAGATGATGATGATCCAGGAGGATCCAGGCCGTCGGATCTTGCTGAGATTAGGATGCAGCACACCGTTCCAAAGTGACCCTCGCACATTGAGCTACAACCAAGGGTATTCATACTTTATGTCAGGTTTTCAGCTCATCCTTTCTTCCGCTCTCAGTCTCTTTCTCCCAGTCCTCCTCTTTCCTTTTCCTTCTCTCTCAAATTCACATTATAAATCTCCTGATCTAGCTTTAAAGTTAAATGTCCTGGTGTGGACAGAATAGTTTCCACCCTCAGATGAATAGTGTCCATTCATTGGACTGTGTAGTTCCAATGAATGAAGGATTTTTAGTTGTTAGTGGTACAGTGTAGTTACCATCTGTCTTGTTGTAGTCCTGTCACGTGTGTGACAGATGATGTCCTGTTTTAAGTCTGTCGCTGGCTCTTGAAATAAATCACCGAGTCTGAGCATTTTTCAAAGTGAACCACCGTCCCCAGCTCCTCGTTCAAACCTCCCATCTCATCAACTCTCCTCCTCGCTTAAAAACACAACACTTTAGACTGGCTTGCCTGTGCTGCGTTGTCCAACACGTGTGCTGAAATTACATTCCAGTTGAGAGTAATTGAAATTTCATTAGCTGATGAGTATTTGAAGTGCCACTGCTACTAGTATTCCGGTCGGTAGAAATTCACTCACTCAAAGATCCAACAAAGAGATTATCTTTTCGCAAATCGCCCCATTCTTTTCAGCCTGCGCAGCCTGCTCAGCCAATTCTTCTTGAGTGCAAAGGTCTGGAAACCAGACGTTGTAAGCCAAATTCTCATCAGCCTGACTTGGATCAATACCCAGAATTCCTCAAGCAGATGAGGCTTTCATCATTCGTCCTTCTGGTTAGAATCCTTTTTTCCTCTTTTTGCGCGAGTACGCTGATTTGATTGCTGATACCGGATTATGTGCTATATTTCTTTTTTCAAAAAAACGGATGCCTCTTAATTCGCCCGAAACAGCTGCTGCAGGTAGTCACCCAATCTTCCGCACATGGTGAACCTGTTGGAGATTTGGGAGGAAGCTATCGAGGGAGATCATTTGCATTCCAACCAAGAAGTGCCGATTGCTTCGAAGAATATGGAAATCATGAGGAGCAGATTTATGGGGTCGATACTTATGTCGATGGACCCATTAGGGGTACAGGAGATTTCTATGAAGGGGAGTCGAGCTCAGCCCATCCAAGAAGTGGTCATGGCTTCGAAGAGTCTGAAAATCCTTTGGACGGGGCTTCTAGTGAATCTCATACCGCAATGCATTTTGGCCCTGACCAAGTTGAGCTTTACAATGGACACGCAGATCCGGACTATGCCACCCGTGTAGCAGAACAGTTATCAGTAGAAGACTTCCGTCCGGGCACACATGCTGGTAACAATCTTTCCACACGACATTCAAGCGATTTCTCATGGGTTATACAAGTTCTGGTTTTGCATTTCCTTTTTCTCATTTGGAATTATTTGCGATGACCCTCCGCATCGGATGAGATGCCAGTCGGAATTTGCGGTACGACAGGTCAGTCAGGGCACGTTATGCTAGATCCTAAACCAGTAGTTTCATCCTTACCTTTCACAAGATTCTATGAATTTGACCTGATATGAATTTCATTTGTAAAAGTTATCAATCTCTTTTGTTTTTATACATACTAGGCGCGAAACAGGTCCCTGCTGAAGAATTTCAAGGGTTCTTAGTAATGACACCCCACTGCCAGAAAATCTGGCTCGGATGGCTGCATCTGAGTTTTTATTGGATGCGGCCATCCAATTCAAACTCGGGCGCGCGCCACCAAGTTAATCGCTGACCGATTCAAACTCGGTGGCCAAACGCCCGGGCCGCTGAGTTTGAATGGGTCAGAGATTCACTCAGTGGCGCGCGCCCGATTTTGAATCGGATGGCCGCATCCGATAAAAACTTGGATGCAGCCATCCGAGCCAACTTTTCTGGCAGTGCCCTTCATTTTATTTTTCATCAGTCACTTAAGTTCCTCATGGAAAAACAGAATTTCCAAATCAAACATTTGGCTGTAGATTTGTAAAACTCAATGGCTGGCCTGTTGTAATAACAGCTTGGTTCATTCCATCCTGGGGTCTTCCTTTAATTGGAGGGTTGCCATAATTTCCAGTTCTGGAGAATGGGGGGGGGGTTGAACTCAGGGGTCTCAAGGTTGGGTTTTTGTGTGGAGCCTGAATGCTTCAATTTCCTGAAAAAGGCTAGATGCGAACTTAACACAAGTCCCTCGGCCTGCTGCAGGCAGGCGCCTCCCGTCAGGGAGGGACTTGCATGTAAAGTCGGGTTATTGGCCTGAGAGCATCCACCAAAATAATCAAAATTCCACAAAATCCGCCAATACCACACCTCAATCTTTGACCTTTGGGATGCCGTTGGTACCACAGAATAAGCTGATTTTTCTTCAAATTATCATATAATTTTTATGAAAAAATGTTGCATTGTACACAAGTTATGGTCCTTGAACACTTGAGTAAAAAATCAATATCCGGTACCTCTTTTGCCGGATCTCTGCCACTTGATTTCCGATCTCACGTCCCGCTGACAGCTCACGACACCTATTAAGTTGTCCACTCCTCAAGGCTTGACAGCGTGAACATTTACATTATACACACTTCTGCGGGTGGGATCCGGGATCCGGCAAACCAAAGAAAGTAGAACAAAAATGCTAATGGAAGAGACCTTCTCAAAATCAAGGTCAAGCTTGCAGTTTTGATCAAAACAAGTTTCTTTTTTTTATAAACATAGTGAGGATACTAGGCTAGAACTCTGCCAACTCACAATTGCAAAAAACTTGTTTCTTTTTGAGTTACAAATTTTTGAAGGCAAAAAATGTGAAAAATCCTCCTCAAACCTTAAACTCTCAGGCCATAAGTACGACTTAGCACATAAGCCTCTCCTTCAGAGAGCGTCGCTTTGCGACGCGGGGTCCCCCCGGGACCCCTCTGATTGAGAGGCTTAGTTAAGCTTGGCTAGATGCCCCTTCAAACTTTTTTTGATTGCCCAACTGGCAACTGGCCACCTTCTCATGCCTTGCACACCTTTTTGTAGGTCTACATCTTGCTCTCATTTTCCTCTCTGTATAACATTTCCTCTTTCTTCTCAGGAGTAACCTGTCCACACCCTCAAAAAAGTCTTTTTTCCCTATTTAATCATATTGGCTTAGCATATACAGAGAAGGTTTCCAGCTCCTTCTAAAGTGGTACTATTACATGGCTTGCCTCTAATTTGAGTCCCATTGACACAAAACCAATTCTTGAATGGCCAGAAAAAAGCTTTTGTCCAATAGATGATTCATCAGAATTAATTGGATCAAAGCAATGATAGCCAGTTTCTTTTCTTTATCATTGTATCATCTTTGATCTAATGTTTGTGTTTTTGAAGAAAAGTTTATGAAATTTATTTTGCTTTTTTCAACCATTAGCTATAGGCAATTTGTCAGCAATCCCATAATTTTTGTGTGGTACTCCCACTTGGGTGTCACTGTGGCAAAGCAAGGCATGGTTCAGACTTTTGGTGGCAAGTTTGTGCCATTCAATTTTAGAACCACTTCCAACCATCATATTTTGATGCCTTTTGGATCAAAAGATTTTTCTCACTGTTCCCTATCTTGAACTTACCCTTCTGTCAGAACTGCTTTGTTTCCCAATGACATTCTGGTCAAAAATTTCATCTTTGCAACTGCTAAGCCTGTACAAGATCCATAAAAATAGGGGGTTTCCAAGTTGAGGCAAGTCAACTTGCATGTCACTTTTCAAGTCACTCTTGTGGAGTGATCAGGAAAAAAAGTATACTGGGTGAAGGATGGATGTAGTCCAGTTTCACTTGCATGCATGCATGCAAGCCAACATGCAAGAAAAAAGGTGCAGAGAAACCTGCAAAGTAGCATGCAAGTCAACCCACCTCAACTTTGGACCCCACAATTAATGCGCTTTGAATAGCATATTCAAACACCTTCCAAATTGTACCAGCTGTAGAAATTGAATGCAGGAAGATATTTCTTGTACAGACAATCTCTATTGAAAATTCATAAAGCTAGCCGAGGCTAGCAGCCCATACCTTGCAATTTGAAAAGCCAATTAAGGACGACTTACTTGCTACTGTTGTGACCCAAGAGGGCTACGCACCTGAGACTTGCCGCAGTCCCTGTTTATATCCTCTTCCGGTGCAGACCCAGAAGAGGAACTGTGTGAATTCATTCTATTCCTTTCTACCACCATCTCACCTTGCCGTGCCTCTTTAGGTTATGAGCCCTTAAACAGCATCTCGTTATCTCTGAAGACCATCTACTAATCATAGCTGTCTCTTCACCTCACCTAATTGTGAGGATCCACACCTAATCATGTAGACCATCTCCGATAATACCGTATCTCGTCATCCCCCCCGAGCTTGTTTTTCTAATCCATACAACCTTGGTTTTGAGCTTGTTTGCTAATCCAAACATACCCAAAAAATCCCAAACTCTACCTTTTTTTTTCCCTTTACTTCCTACCTATTTCCGCGTTCTTATTACTTTTCATTTTTTTTACCACCAATACTAAACCCCACAGAAGAGCTACGGCGGACTACACCACAGACGCAGCAAAGGTTTATGGGACCCGAGTTGAAACGTTTCGAGTTGAAAGCCTATTTTTTTAGGTTCTGAGGGTCATTAATCCATTGTCCCACAGGATATTTTTTTTTTCTTGTGGGACAATGGATTTAATCCCTGATCGGACTGTGGGAGTATCACTCAAAAACCCACTCTCCGAGGGAACAAACAGAAGCGACCGCCAGCAGCGCTAAGTCGCTGTTCTGAAGGGGATTTCTTCGAAAAAAAAAAAAATTTACAATCATGCCACCGGCATTTTTTTCTCATGAAACTTTGAGAAATCGAGGTTTCCTGGAGCAAAATGACCTGCTAAACAAAACGAGTCCAAAGCGCACCCAGTGCAGGGGTGTTCAATGAACCGGCTAGTCCAGCTGTATAAGGCGTTGGGACTGTTGCCCTTGACTCTCGCCAGCCACGGGTTCAATCCCTGCTTTTGCCTGTGCATACGGTTTTGGCCGGCGCCGCATTTGGTAGAGGATGTTTTGTAAAAATAACGTTTCTCAATAAAGCGTTTTTTTCTCGTTTGATTCCCGTTGGGGTGTGGGAAAGGAAGCAACATTGCAAACATTCACCCGAACGCTGTCTGAACGTTCTTGGAAAAAATGTTATACATTCGGTTGTGCCACGGTATTTTTTCCGTGCGCTATCTGTGTTGGAGAACGGTTAAGCAAACATTTGAAAAGTGGTTTCCGCAGGGGCGTCAACCCAACGTGCCCTGCGGATTCAATGGGGAACGTTTGGCGTTTGGCTACAAAAACCGATTGCAAACGTTCATTTGCTGCCGTGGTGTAGCCACCCGTTTGAAGCTAGAGATATTGGCATATCTCTGGCGCTGAACTGTGGGAGTCGGGTTGTGGATTTTTTTTTTTCATCATCTTTTTTCCCAAACTCTACCTCTTCCATCACCGATTTCTTCTTCCTTCCCCAAATCTTAACCCAATTTTTCTGTTTTTCCCCGCTCCGTTCCTTTTCCCTTATCTTGATTTCCAATCTTTTCCTCCATTCCCCACATATCCACCATTCCCTTTCCTTTTTCTGTTTTTCGTCTCTACCACCCCGCATGGCAAACCCCATCCTCCCTTGACACATGACTCAACCGTTTGCTGAATCCCTCACGTCTAGCCGTGCTAGCTCCCGTGCTACTTCCCGTTCATCTCACATCTCTGAACTTGAAGGTGGATTGTCTGGTGTAGACGGCGGCATGCCCATTGACAATGGCAACAGCACCCAACGCCTAGAGGAAATTTTTAACTCTGTAATGGCAGGCGCGGCCGGTCCATCACTTGCCGAGGAGACTTTCTGAGCTGCGCAACAAAGGCACACTGGACATGCCTCTTGAAGTCAATCCCAACCTCAACAACCCCACCCTACATCTACTCACCACTCCACTTTCCCCAATCCATCAATGTGGCAAGAACAAGCTGACTTCGAGCTCGCACAGCTCACATTGAAGCAGGCAAAATTGGTATCCTCTGCCGTGTCTTCCATCACCGGCACCATCAAGAAGGATCAGTTGCTCCTCCCGGACAGATCAAACTTCAGCCAATGAACCCGGCTTCTACGAGAGATTGGCCTTACTCATCTTACTGCCCCGGAATTCTTCTTTACTCCCTGCAACAACCTCAGTTTTGAGAGGATTGGTCGGGCTGTTCTCCTGGCGTCGGTCCATCAGTCCCTTGTTTCCAATCTGCGAGCTCTCCCGTCCACCCATGCAATTTACAAGAGCGTCAAGACCAAATTTCAGACTGTCTCTTGGGCCGCGCAAATGAATATATGGTATCAATTCATGTCGTTCTCGATTGACCCCAATGCTCCTACCGCCGGTATAGCCTCAAGACTAAATGATCTCTACTCTGAGTTGAAAGCAGTGAACGCGAGCATGTCTGGCGACGCTTTCCTAGGTTTTGTGCTGCAGTCGGCCATCATGCAATCTTCGGCACCTTTTGCCCATGACTTCGAGCAGCAGGTTGAGCTTGCCATCCATCAAGATCCAGAATCAGCGTGCCCAAAATTTCCCCAACTCCTTACCTATTTTGACATCTGCTGGCAACAGTACCAGCACCACAGCCGTCAAAGTCTGACCCCCGCAGCCCTGCCCTCAAATGAGTCGGCTCTTATGGTATCTATGCCGGATTCCCAGGCAGATTTTGACACTACTGCGTATCTTGCTGACATAAATGAGTCTGAGTGGCCCGATGCACTCGATTTCTACGCAGTAACAGCTCACAAATGCTGGCACTGTGGTGGAGAGAACCACTACGCGAGGGACTGCCCGAACAAATTGCAAGCGGCAACTAAGTCCAAAGCAATTGGGACCATTGTAGGAACCATCTACGGTCAACTACCTAGCGGATTCCAGGTCACATCGTCGAGGTTCCCGCAACTTTTGCAACACCGTGTTCCTTCCCTTCCCAACAACAGCCAGCAACAAGCTTGCCGACTGGCCAATTACTATCACCCTTGATACAGCCAGTCCTCCTCCCAACCCTCAAATCAACGGGGCCCCAATGCTTCCCAGGCGACTCGCACTACGGTGTCCGCCCAAGCGGTTGAAGTTCATAGTTTGCCAGATGATCTAGATGACCTGGATTTCAACTCCATGGCTATTGGAAAGGACTTGGTGAGTAATCCTGCAATTTTTGACACCGGGGCTTCCCACGGTTTTACTGGGTCTAATTTTTTTCTCCACAACTTCCGTTCTCTTTCAAAACCTATCTTTGTTTCCGTAGCTACCAACAGAGCCAACTCTTTCATCTCCGGCGTCGGAGACCTAAAATTCATGCAGCCAAATGGCAATGTTATTGTCCTCCGCCAAATTCTCTATTGTGAGCAGGCCAAGGCTACCCTCATATCTATGGCGGCCCTGCGGAAAGCTGACACATTGATCTCATATGACAATGCCACAGATTCTTTCAATATCGCCAATCCTGACGGCACCATCAGATTCTCCTTCCCTTTTGAGCCAAAGCGCAACCGGTGGATAGTTCCGCACCCTTTTATCCCATGCGGCAATGAGTCCAAGAATGGCCGACCTCTTTTCCATTTTTTCCATACTTCCTCCTCTGTTCCTGATGTTTCCAGTTCCCCGAGTTTGCCTGAAACGCCCCTTGTTCCTATGCCCATTGAAACCCTTGATGCTATTGATGACGTGACCCATGCCAATAAAAAATCGCGAGCTATCAAACCCATTTCTACTGACGTTGCCCTGTCCCCAGATGAGCTAGCAAGTTATTTTAAGCAGCCAGTTTCAGATACTCCCAACTACAAGTGGCAGCCAGAAAACCTGAGTAAGGATGAGGTTATCCTTTTACGTTATCATAGGATTTTTGGTCACACAGGACTCCAACACATACGGCGCATCATCAAAGAACGCCTTGGCTCGGGATTGCCAGAGGAACTCCCCGTCAGGAAGATCCAATTTCCTGTCTGCGCAATCAGTAAGAGTACTCAGATCAACCCTCTGGCCAGCACCAATCGGGAGAGGGGCAGGCTTGACATTCTAGCAGTGGACCTGATTGGACCATTCCAAGTGGATTTGGTTGATGATGGAAAATATGTGATGACAATGCGTGACGTAGTGACAGGTTACTGTTTTGTTTGAATTCTAACTCACAAATGGGAGGCGACAGGCCATATCATCTCTATCATTGACAAGGTTGAGACTTTGAAAGAAAAGAGAGTCAAGACCCTCCGCAGCAATAATGGCGGTGAATTTGTAAACAACAAGCTGGCCGCATATCTTGACAAGAAGGAGATTGTCACGGAGAAAGCACTACCCTACCACCACTACCAAAACGGGGTGATCGAGCGTTTCAACCGGAGGGCAGCGGTGATGGCTAGGAGCATCCTTCTGGACAGCTCACTGCCACAATCTTTCTGGAGCTATGCGTTCATCTGGGCTGTGCACACGCTGAACAGGATTCCCAATAAGGCAAGTGGGAAATCACACCTCTTGAAGCTTTTCTTCACCATAAACCCCAATTTGGGGCTTCCCGAGTGTTTGGTAGCATTGGGTACGCTCACATACCTGTAGAAATGAGGAAGAAACTAGATGTACAAACACACCGAGGGCACGTAGTGGCCTACCTGGGAGTCAGCAATGGGTGGCACCTGTGGATTCCGGATCAGAACCATTTCATTGAATCAGCCATGGTCAGATTCCCGGATGAGCTGACCGAAGTACCAAGGCTCCCTTCACCAAAGGCGACTAAAAAAGTTGACCCTGCAACGGTTATCACCAACCCCAATGAAATACCTGTGAAGTCCAAGGATCAAATATCAACAACCACCGCGGCGCCACCCAATAAAATGTCTCTGTCCCACGTCATGAATCTGGTGAAACTTGGCTTGTTTGAACATGAAATGGAGTTTCATGATCAGGAGCTGATTGTGGACACTATCATTGAGCTTTGCAAATTTTATGCTTTATCAGTTCCGACGACTTTCAAGCAGGCAATGAAGTCACCTGAGAAGGACCAATGGATGAAAGCAATTGCGGTGGAACTCAATAATCTCAAAGAAATGAGGGTTTGGGCACTGGGCCAACTTCCCCCCGGAAAGAAGGAGTTGAGCGGACACTGGGTTTTTGCAACCAAGCCCAATCAGGGTGAGGGAGTCCGGTACAAGGCCTGTTTTGTGGCAAAAGGTTTCACCCAGGTAGCCGGAGTGGATTTCAATGCCACTTTTGCTCTTACATCTACTTTTGTTTCTTAACGACTTCTACTGACCGTGGCTGCTGCTAACAAATGGCCAGTTCACAGTTTTGATTTTGTAGCCGCCTACCTTAATTCGCCTATTGACAAGGAGATCTGGATTAAACCACCTGAAGGGATGTCAGTTCTCCCAGGACATGCCCTTTGCCTGGAGAAGGCGCTATACGGCACTCGACAAGCCGCTAGATTCTGGTGGATACATTTGAAAGACACCCTGGCAAAACTCGAGTATATTCCATCGCAATATGACAACAGTCTGTACATACTCCGTCATCCGGACCAGCATGGTGTCATCTGGCTGCACGTGGATGACGGGGTGGTTACAGCGTCTGATTTTTCTCTTCTCAGGCAACTTGAATAAGATTTGAAGGACTTCCTTAAAATTAAATGGACACGCAAACTAACGTCTATTGTTGCTCTAAACGTCGAAAGAACTGCAGAGGGTTTTCAGCTTTACCAAAAGAACTTAGTAGACTCCTTGCTTGACTCACATTGGGACACAGGTATTACAGCGACGACTCCGCTACTGGCGAATTACAATGCGACTACGGCTGAAGATGGTAACCTGGCGGACTCTGGCCAATACCTGTCTGTCATCGGAGGTTTAAGCTATTTAGCTGGGGGGACCAGGCCAGATATATGTTTTGCGGTAAACTATTTGGCACGTTTTGCGGCCAAACCGGGACCTTTACATTGGAAAGGACTCAAGCATCTGATCAACTAGCTGGCGGGGTCAAGAGACCTCTGCCTCAACCTTTTTCCAAGCTCGGACAGCACACCACTCAAATCTTTTGCTGATGCCTCCTGGGGTGGAGAGTTTGCACGGTCAATGTGCGGCGTTTTTATTACTTTTCTACAGGCCCAAATACTCTGGATCTCCCGCAGGCAACTTACTGTAGCGGCGTCTACGTGCCATGCAGAATACATGGTGCTAGGCACTGCAACCCATCAAACGCTGTGGGTACGTCACCTGATAAAAGATGTGCTAAAGGGAGACTTTGTGGGTCATTTGTTCTGTGACAATCAGTCAGCGGTCCATGTTGCTGTTGATGATTCTTCCAACAAGCCAACCCGTCACACGGATCGTGACTTTTATATCACCAATGAGAGCCTCTACCAAAAGAAAACTACGCTCACATGGATCCCTACCAAAGAACAGCTGGCTGACATTTTTACTGAGGCTCTTGGTGCCGAGTCTTTTGTCAAGTTGAGGGCACAGATTATGGGCTTGGATTGATTTTTTTTGTGTGACTTGTTTACTCTCAACTGTGTCCTATTTTTTTCCTTTTCATTCAGACCAGTTTTTTGTTGTATGTAGCACGGGGTCTACGGCGAGGGGGAGGGTGTTGTGACCCAAGAGGGCTACGCACCTGAGACTCGCCGCAGTCCCTATTTATATCCTCTTCCGGTACAGACCCGGAAGAGGAACTGTGTGAATTCATTCTATTCCTTTCTACCACCATCTCACCGCGCCGTGCCTCTTTAGCTACAATGCCTTGGTGAATCTAACTCAGGAATTCAATGAAAGACTGGATGACACCTTTCTGATGCGTGGATACCATGCTATCATCATCTCTCCTCTTGGCTTATACGCCAAGGGTATATGTAGCTTTCTTATTAATGTTTGTGAAAGCAACTTTGAAACTTACAATTACTTACAAGCCACAACATTTGGAAACTTTCACGCAGGAATCTTGAGATGACTCACAAACCTCTCCTACGGAGACCCCTCCGGGCGTGTCCCCCGGACCCTCTGTTTGAGAGGCTTTGTTATAGCTAGGCTCGTATCCCTGCTTCTCGATGCTACACGTGGACCTATGGCACCTCGGAGGCTCCGGCTGCACCCCGGTAACTACTAATTATTCAGACTCATGGACGTTTGCCCCACACTCTCGGCAGGGCCCTTAACAAGTCACACCAACGCCGAATGCTTGAGCGAGTGTTCCTTGGCTGAGGGATGCTCTGACGAGTGACATCTATTCAATTTGACACCGGCTTCGTGGGCGCAAAAACCTGAAATTCGCAGGGAGATTGCTGCGCGGCCGCCGGGTGCGCAAAAAATGCTAAAAGAGACTTCAGACTTAGAGCCTTTTTGCAATCATGTATTCTTTTGTACATCTGATGACGATAATCAAGGCAGTCGGATCTCGTTGAGATCAGAACATTGTTCTAACGTGATCCTCGGCGCTTGCACACTGAGCTGAAACCAAGGCAATTTAGTCTTGAATCTCAGACCATCTGCGGATTACTAGCTGGCTTGCATGTGCTGCGTTGTCTAATACTTCTGCTGGAATTGAGTTCCAATTACAGTCGCGTTCATAAACGAATCTTCATCAGCTGATGAGTAAGTGAGGTGCCACTCACTGCTATTCCAGCCGGTAGAAATTCACTCACTAAGATCCAAACCAGAAACTAATTTTTCAAAACTCGCTTCATTCTCTTGAGCCTGCTCAGCCAATTCTTCTTGGTGGCACAAGTCTCAAAAGCTAGACGCTGTGAGATAAATTCTCATTGAACGGACTTCGCCCGTCGGCACCTATACTTTGTCCAAAAATGAGACTTTTATCATTCGTACTACTGGTTAGACATTTTCTTTCTTTTTCCTCTTTGGGCGCGATGAGGCAGATTTGGTTGTTGATGATTTACTACTACGTTCCTTTGTTTTAACAAAAAAACGGGTGTCCCCAATTAAATTCACCCGGAACAGCTGCTGCAGGTAGTCACACAGTCTCCCGCGTACGGTGCATACATGCGGGGTTGGGAAGAACCCTGTCGAGGAGGGTCATGTACATCCCAACCAAGAAGTTCTGATTGTTTCGACCAGTATGGAGAATACGTCGATGGGCCCATTAGGGCTACCGGACATTTTTACGAGGGGGGGTCGAGTACAGCAGCCCATCCTGACCCAACAAGCGGTTACGGTCCCGGAGTGTCTGAAGATCATTTGGATGGGTTTCCTGGATCCCATACTTCAATGGGTTTTGGCACAGACATTACGCAGTACAACGGAGATGTAGATCCAGATGATGCCGCCGAGCTGGCAGTGCAACTTTCGACACTAGGCGAATTCCGTGCGGGTCTTTCCAAAAAACGTCCTCCGGATTACACATGGGTTGCATACGTTGTGTTCCTACATCTCTGGTTCGTTTTCTGGAACAACTATATGCGATGACCGTCCGCTTCGGACTTGATACGAATCTACGATGGGATACAATTACTCTTCAAAACTTGCGGCGCGACAGCTCAATTTGACCACTTTGTCCGAGGTCCCAAACTAAATAGCTTCAATCTACTTTTCATAAAGTTCTACGAGTTTGACTCAAAAAATAAAATACGCCGCCAGTTAATTACTTCTTAATTCTGTGTGCCGCGTTTTCTTTGAAGGATTTATTTTCTTTTGTTTTTTTAACAAATTAATACATAATCGCCTTCTCGGGCATAACAGATACTCTGATTCTACATGCTTTTTTCAATTTCCCTTGTTTTGCAAAGCTTGTTTTCTTCTTATAAAGGTCTTTCAAGAAAAGAAAAGGGTGCAGTAGCTTGCTTGAAATGACTACTGATCTACCTTGTTTGCTTCTATCATTCCTCTTCCTTCCTCCCACTCCTTTCCCTCTTCTTTATTTTTCCTTGTCTTTGTTTTTTCATTCAGTCCAACTTGGAACAGAGATGATCTTACTGATCTCCTAATTGTTCTTGTCTATCATTTAATTCTCCCTATTATCCAGGAAATTCATTTACATCTTTTTCTTTCAAGAAACCTATCCAAGACAAAGTTATTCTATAGCCATTTCATTTCCTTAAGAATCAGTGAAGAGTTTAAATGGCTCTTATGACCTTAATTCCATTTTCCTTCAAATGGGCTCATGGGCATTGGGAAAACCCAAAACCAAGCTCACAATTGATTTTAGGCCAAGAAAGTTTAGAACTTGGAATCTACTCAGTGCTCATAATGTCTGTGTTTGAATCAGATGCACATCCAATATTAACTTGGATCTAGCCATCTGATCCAGCTTTGCTGACTGTGAGCTATTGAGTGTGTCCAGATGAATGGCCAAGCCAGCCAAAAGATTTCCTGCTCAATGGCTGACCTATTTTATGGTGCATGTATCAAGCTGGTTTGGGCGCAGAGAAATTAAGTGCCTCTTGACACTGTGTTAAAACGGCCTTGGGTATGGGCCCCAAAAGGATTGATTGGCCAACTTGTGTGGCAAGCAATCCTGAAATGATAGCACTTTTTTATGTGCATGGCACTTTCACTTAGGTGTAGCTAAGAAAGGCTTGGGTCAAGCTAACCCTGACTTTGTGATTTGCCACCAAGGAATGGCAAGGAGCCAAATGGGATTTAGGGTTGGCTAAGCTGTCTTTAGGCTTATTACTATGGATGTTGAGCAAACTGTCCAGGAGACAACTTGCACATTTCCAGATGTGGCTTTCATTTTTCCTCTTTTTGAAAAGACATGTGCAATTTTTTCCCCTCCTGTCCAGCAATGGAAAAAGGCTGTCCTGTCTTTGAATTCAACCGGTCCGGAGTTTGAATTCATCCGGTCCGGTCGTTGAGGAAAGATGTCAAGCCTTCTACTGCAACCTGTCCACTGATGGAACACACCGGCCGTGGGCTCGCTGCGACTTCAACCTCTCACACAACTCATCTTGCTTTGATGTTCTCGATGGATAATGTCATTTTGATTCTTTAAGAAAATAAATAAATTTCTTTATAAATGTAATACATACACTAAAAAAGAAACAAGCACTAGCAATACCAAAAGCAAAGGGAAAAAAAAAAACAGTTTTTTTTTATAAAAAAAGCAACATGCTATCTTTGTTGTCTGCATGCTGTAGGACTCCTGTGGGAAAAATGATAATATTTGGTAAAGATCCGGCTGGGGGAAATAAACTGGTGAGTTAGGTTGAAAGGCTAAAACAATCAGTTATACCCTTTGTAAGGAATCTTAAAATCAATGTAAAAAGAGAAATGGCTGATTTCAAGATTAAGTTTACTAAGTATAGTAATCTCAATCAGACTTAGACCTTATACGTTGTTCTATTTGAGTAGACCACTTATAACTAATGATATGGATAATTGAACCATGGGATTGATCATGTGAAAGTGCAATAGTATGTTGGACTATTGCAGGTGATTTCTGATGATTGTTGAGTTTGTTGATGATTGATTGTTTTTTTTGTTGATTGATTGGGTTGTTTGTTGATTGATTGGGGGTTTGAGAAATATTTTTATTGTTGGGGTTGATAACTGATTGATTGACTTATTGACTGATAACACTGATGACTACACTTGATGACTACACTTGATGACTAACTTGATGACTGGTGAGACACACTATACTCTCTTAGTAAGTGGCTGAGGAAAAAGAAAACAAAAGTGGTGGGGAAATGACCTCCTTATATAGGAAAAGATGAGGGAATTTAGCTCCAAGGGAAGGTCCTTTGAAGGATTTATGCTGCAGGTGAACTGGTCAGCTGCACAGCCTGCTCCTTGTTGCTATGGTTTCAGCACAGCATGACATCATTACTGCACAGCATGACATCATTTCTGCACAGCATGACTTCATGTCTGCACAGCATGACATCATATCTGCACAGCATGACATCATTTCTGTGCCACTCCCCCCCCCTGTACTGTGTACAATACAGCCCATTCTTCTTCCTTCTTCTATCCTTCCATCCAGGGGCTGAAACACCTTCCATCACCCCTTCCTTCTTCCAATCCTTCCAGCTTCCATCCTGTTCAGGGTCTAGGCCTCTCCTCCTCCTGGTCCTTCTTCCCCTTCTTCCCCCTGTGTCTGCTCCTTGTACTGCTACCATTGTCCGTATCTCCTGCTTGCTGTTGGTGTAACTCTTCCTTGTTGTTGATTCTGTGATGTTGGTGTATCGTGTATTCTTCCGGATTCCTTCTGTACTCCTCCCTGATATTCCTCCTCTTGTATCCTGTTCTAGTTTACATCCTGTAAGTGAACTTGTAATGTATGAAATGTACCTCTTTGGCATTGGAGCGGGAATGGAACACCACAATGCACATAAGTGGAAAGAAAGAGTAAGATTGTTTCAAAAATTTAGAAAAAAAAAAACAATAAAACTAATGAAGAGCCACATGATTCTTATTTAAGGGACCTGAAAGAAGTTTTTAGGATCCTTGATTATATTGCCAGTGATTGGCTGCATGTGAGTACATCTGGAGTAGAACTTTTGACAGTGTAAGAACAACTTTTGAAAAACTTCAGGTGTCATCTTGGTGCTGATTGCTTTGCGGATTGCTGCTGCCAACTTGGATCACAATTTGATTTTGGTGTGTCTAACATGTGTCTTGATTATTTTGAATGCAAGCTTAATTGGGTTCAAAAAAGGTGAGTATTTGGGTAAGAACTCAATGGCAAGCTTTTTAGTCAATTTGATAAGCAAGCTTTGGACCTTTTTGAAGTCGTCCCCTCCGTGGATCCTCACATTGTCCATGACAATGATTGATCCATTGGGGCAGTGATCCTTGAGTCAAATGAGAAAGTTGCATATGTTGATAGCACTTGTTCCTGTCTTCTTTTTGCCATCCTCATTGAGCAATTTAAAGTAGATCATCCCCTCCTTGGACATAGCACTGAGTAGATTGATCATGCTACCACTGGTGTTTGTTTTGAAGGCTGCCGCTTGTCCTGTTTTTTATTTTTATTTTTTTAATCAGTACCAGAGATATTGTTTTAGGTGGATTAACCGGGGTGTTTTAAATAAAAATAAAGCTAAGAATAAATGTATTTATATATAACAGAAGGTGATAGTATAAGATGGAAGATGGATGGTTGATGGTGATAAGATAAGATGAGATGTTGTAAGTGTATGTCAGTGAAGGGAATAAAAATTATGGGCCATGAATGGCCAAGTATTTATAGAGAAGAAAGGGTTGAGCAAAGCAGTGCTGCAGACTTTCCACAAGAAACGTCTTGTGGCCATTTCTGCTTTTGCAAAGATAAGAAAAGTACATTAAACTTTTCTTTTCTTGTAATGAATGCATAATTCTTCTTTTGCATTTCTTTTTCTCACAAAGTAATCTGCTGCAAAGTTAGCAGCATTTTCCTCAGCTGATAGCTCAGAAACTGCTGTGGAATAATTCTCAGCAGGTGTTGCAGATGCTGCAACATTAGTACACATCTCAACACTTAATGCTGAGATGGTAATATCCCCTTCTACAGGGATTATACCTTCAACAAGAGACAATATTAGCAAGAAGATAGAAAGAAAACATACCACTTAAAGAATAACCATGCAAAGGATGAGTCTGGGAGTTGAACCCAGACTCATCAATAAAAATAAGTTTCTGACCCACATTGGTCACGCGGTTCAAGACATAATCATGTCATTGCTGGAGGAAAGCGGCCTCATTCCACTTTTGTGGAATGGGAGTGACGGTCTTCCAGGTGACTTTGATTGATTTGAGGGTCTTCTGGATGGCCGCAGGTGAAACTTGAATGTTGAACTCAGCTTTAACATGCTCAGCAAGCTTTTTGAGTGTAGTATGTGGGTCCTGCTTGAGCAACAAGATAACAGAGGTGATCACGTCGGTTGTTAACTTGGATTTTGACCCACGTGGGTTGGTTGAAGCAGGTGGTTTGCCATTTTGAGCATCATCAATGATGCTTTGGACTTGTTGGTCCAATATGTTGAAGGATTTAGCAACCTCGACTTGTTTCTTGCCATTTTCAAGTATCTCTTTCTCAATTAGATTCTTGACCTTGCCGCTGATTGGTTGGTGAGGTCTTTGCTGAGTACTAGATCAATCCATAGCTTTACGATTTTTGGCAGTGTGCTTTGCAAGATTACTGAAAGCTTTTGATGCCAATTTCTTGGAGACAATTTTTTATGGATTTCTTCCATTGATTTGGCATGCAATTCAAACTCTTGTTGTAGCTGTTCAGCCTCATCATCACACCTGTGTGTCTCGTGGAAATGCCAGCAGTATTGGAAATAGAAGGACCTGTTGCATCATCCGGATTGTCCGCGGCGGGATTGTCTGCAAGACTCGGATCAAGCTCAAGCATTTTTGAAGTACTTTTTTTTCAAATATAAAACAGGGATGAATTCTGGGCAATGGCAGCAAGAGCGTGAGGAAAGAAAGAGAGATGGGTAGGGGTACTTACTTGATTGAGTCCAGTGAGACCGCCGTAGCGCAAGCAAGTTGTCCGTTGAGTGATACGCACGGACAGGCTTGGGTCAACAGCTGACCCTGTCTAGGAAAAAAAAGACTGGCAATTTCAACCCCTGCTGTCCGGGGGTTAACCCCGCCCGTCCGGTCGTTAACTCAAACTGCCTCCCAGACATCCGCGAGTCAGCAACCGGACAATTTTCTGTTGATCCATAGTAAGGATTAGCCCAAAGCACTGGTCCTTTTTTGGCGTCACTCTTTCCGGTTCCCATTCCAGCTTGATACACCATAAATACAAGATGACCTGTCTCAGTTAATCCAGGGGTCCCGCTTTAATTAGGTGGGGTGCTAGAACTTCTAGCAGGCTTTGGGGAGTGGGGGGGAGATGAGAGGCTTACAAGTGGCTGGGTTTTGGTGAGTGTCCTGACCTCTTCGATGATGATGGCCATCTCGATGCTAACTTAACTAAGTCCCACCCTCCGTCCGCAGCCGAGTGTTTTAGCAACGGAGGGACTTAGAGCATCCGCATCGGCGCGGTTAAAAACCGATGTTACGCTACTTTAGCAACAAACACCCCACACCGCACAGGCTAAACCCCTGATGTTTTCTAAATATTTTAGATCTTTTCGCTAACTAGTTCCAACTCTAGAAGCACTTGGCGACGACGCTAAACTACATTCCGCCCATCCAACACACTCCCGCATCCAACTCGTCGCTAAAAAAATCTGAATCCCCTGCAACACAAAGCAAACATACAACAGCAAGACTTCCGATCAATCATCCAAAGATGGTACAAGGAGCAAACTGGCTCGATGAAGAAGATGCTCAACTTGCGCAAAGCTGGCTGCACACATCACAAAATCCAATCTTCGCCAACTCAATGAAGCGTGATCAATTTTGGGAAAAAGCGGCCGAACACTTCAATGAAAAATCGCCTGGACAAGAAAATTGAAATGGAAACAGCCTCAAAAACAGGCAAGTCTGTGTCCTCTCTTTTCCCGCATACATTTTTAATCTTATATATTTTCCCTTGCTTTTAGATGGTCCCATGTTCGCTTGGCTGTTAGCAAGTTCTGCAGAATATACACGTCAATTGAACGCAATCCACCATTGGGATTGGAGCCTCTTGATTGGCTTTGTCAAGCCAAGATCTTGTATCAAGATCAATGCAAGAAGAAGTTTGCGTTCGAAAGTGCATGGACCGAATTACGAGACGCGCCCAAATGGAAAGCAACACTCAATAAAGCAGCTGGTCCCGTTATCCTTGGTTCTGAGACAACATCAACTCCGACTCCAGCTCCACAACCCACCCCCAGCGCAGACAACGCAGCCACACCCACCACTGAAGCCAATCCGGGTACAACTCCTAGTAACGATGGCAGACGACCAACCGGAGTAAAGGCCGCCAAGCGTGCATTAACCCAAGCCAAGCTCATGAAAAAAAAGTTAAAATTGATGGAAACGTCTGCCTCCGACACTCGCAAGATGAGCCAATTGCGTCACGCCGAGATGTCTTGTGCAAATGAAATACAAGAGCGCCTTGTCAATATGGACATCATGTCCAAGGATCTGTCCACGTGTGTCGATGAATACAAGCGCGCATACTTCAGGAAAGCAAAGGAAAAAATCTTAAATGACTTGGACAACCCACCAGCTCGTGTTCAATCCGAAGCCCCATCACAATTGGAAAACTTGTCCCTTGCTTTGTCCCAGTTAGGAGACACTGAAAATTGACAATCGTCTCTCTTGGGCGACTCTGAATCCCAAGAAAGCCGTGAAGAAGATGAAGAGGTTGATGAGGAGGACTTTGAGAGGGATGAAAATATTCATGGGGCATGCGATGAGACGGATTTGAATTTATCTATTGAACCATCTTTTTTTTTGTAATCCCATTGGCTTTTTTCATTCCGATTACTCCTTGTCTTCCCTTTTTATATCTTTTCAGTCTCTCTTCTCTTTATTCTTTACTTTTTTTATTCTTAATTTTTTGTTGCGAGCAACACAGATAAGAAAAAAAGGCTGATTCATAGGATTTCATTGAAGCGAGAAAAATAAATCGATCAAATAAAAAAAATACAACGCAGTGAGAAGCATAGAAAAAATTGAACCAAGAGAAATAAACAAATTCATTACATCCTTGAGGATCCCCAGTTGGCCCATTGATATTGGATCAGAGCTTCTGTCAGCTCCCAATGGTCCCTCTCCGATTGGATGCTGTTGAGAATCTTGCGCCGCTCTTCAAATTGGTTTGACAGGGTTGCTGGGACAATAGAAAACGAGCTCGTTTGTGCAGTCGTAGTTGAATCAGGATTGCATTCGGAGTCGGCACTACATTCTTCCACCATCATATTGTGCAGGATGATGCAACACAAAACAATCTGTTCAATATTGTCTTGATACCAGTTGCAAATCGGTGAAGTTAGGATGTGCCACTTGCTTTGAAGGCTGCCAAAGGCTCTCTCAATATCCTTTCGGAAGGCCTCTTGCACACTGTTGAAATGCTTGGTAGCTAAGTCTGATGCGTTGGGGATGGACTTGATGAATGATCCCCATGACGGATAGATGCCATTGCATAAATAATACGCCGATTGGAATCGTTTTTGGTTGATTTCAAATGTGACTGTTGGTGAATTTCCGTTGAGAACATCATCGAAGAGAGACAAGTAAGAAAGAACATTGAGGTTGTTGTTTGCTCCCGGTAGACCAAAGAAGCTGTGCCAGATCCATCAATTCTTTGTTGCGACTGCCTCAAGTATGATAGTTGGTTCCTTCTCTTTTCCTGTGAACTGGCCGGCCCAAGCGGTTGGGCAGTTCTTCCATCCAACATGCATACAGTCCAGGCTGCCCAAGCAGCCTGGAAAACCTTGAGCCGCGTTTTCCTCAAGGATAAGTTTCAGGTCTTCGTTTGTTGGCTTTCGTAAGTACCTTGCCGCGTAGATGTGAATGACGGAGGACGTGAAGTTCTTGAGAGTTTGTCGCGCCGTAGTCTCGCCAATACGGACATACTCATTTGTTGCGTCAGATGAAACCCCATATCCAAGCTGCCGTAATGCACATGTGACCTTCTGGGGAGTTGATAGGCCCATTTTACCTGTTGCATCCTATCGCTGGACATCAGTTTGGGTTTTAAATATACATGATTAGTAAGAAAGAAACTTACAGGTCGTTGAATGAAGTACGCATGCAAATTCTTGGTCTGCAAGTCATTGCACAGCCGGAAAAAGACTGTTTTGGTGACCCGGAACCGACGCTCAAAATCTGCATCACTGTAAACCGGGTCGTCATTCAGATAGTCGGCCATCAATCGGTAGTGGCCAAAGAAGGCGCCTCGGTCTTTGTTTGGTATCCGTCCAACAATCGGCGTCCGTTCCATAGCTTCCTCGTCCGAATCGTCCAGAAACAGGTTCATCAGGTTGTCTTCATCTTGCTGCGTTTCTTCGTCAATATCCATGAGGAGTTGAAGGTGTCGCCGGAATGATTCGCGTTGGTTGGCTCGTGTTCTGGGTGCCATTGCTGTGAAAGAATTCAAGGAACTAAGGTAATTTCTTGATTAGAATCTATAAAACAATCTTTATGTACAATGAAGAATATGAACAGTAAAAAGAAAAGAAAAGCAATTCGGGCCTTACCTAAGGCAGGAATGTCAATCGTAATTTAGTTAAGAGGAGAGGATGGATGAGGTAGATAACAAGAAGAAGGTAGATGAAAAGAGGAAAGTAGATAACAAGAGGAAAGAGCTTTACGCGAGGAGCGTGATGAGAGAGTAAAGAAGAAAATACAAGCGCTTATGCTTCTGGTGCACCAGGCACTGATTGGAAGCGAGGTATGCGCAGGGGTTGACTGTCAAGCAGATAGAGTTTGAGAAGGTCGGTAGCTTGTGAGTATGATAAGACAGCTGCTATGTGAGTATAGTACAGAAATGCGGAGAGTCAACGGGGAAAAAGAGTCAGCAAGCTGCTTGATCTCTTGTCCTTATATAGGCTTAAGTCTCTTGGTAGCTTACCTGAGACGGAGCTTCTAGGCTGCCTCATTCCTGGTTCTGACC
Source organism: Puccinia coronata f. sp. avenae (assembly GCA_002873125.1). Taxonomy (NCBI): domain Eukaryota; kingdom Fungi; phylum Basidiomycota; class Pucciniomycetes; order Pucciniales; family Pucciniaceae; genus Puccinia; species Puccinia coronata. The sequence goes on from PGCI01000002.1 coordinate 885,483, forward strand.
ATCGCGGTGGTCAGGGCCTAGGATGGTTACCTGGTTGCGGCTCAGGGTGCCTTGGTCGTCCACTATCAATTCATCACCTGATTTAGGCGGTTTCAGGGGAGAGCAAACAATAAAAACAAAGTCAGCGTCTCATGTTGTCATGCAGATGACTTCATGTGCGCATGACTTACAGAGTGCGTGCATGAAGGCATCAGCACCGTTCCCATCGCCTGGACCAGTATTCTGACATGCTGGAGGAATTTTGGTTTGTACCGATGTGGATTTTGTTGTCTGTGTTTGTCAAATTTGGCTCAAGATTTAGCGGAACCAGTGTGGTGTGGGCAGTCCTGGCGCTAACTAGCATCCAAAAGCGCGAGCTATTTTAGCAAAAAATAACTCCGCCGATGCGGATGCTCTTAGTTAAGTTAGATCTCGATGAGAGGTTGAGTTGAAGAAGAATGACAGCCAACTGGAACCACACCGATTATCGCCGGAACGCTGGACTCAGACAGGATCATCATGCTCTCCGACGACCAGGCGGCGGAGCTGGCCCAGCCATCCCACATCCGATACGCGCTCCGGCACCTGCGCATGCTGCCGCCTCCATACCAGTCGGACGACAGCAACCGAATTACCTTCGCGTTTTTCGCGCTCGGCTCCCTCGCCATATTGGGCGGCTTGGACCGGCTCGATCTTGCCGAGAGGACGGACTACATCAGCTGGATCTATCGCCGCTGGAATCCCGAAATCGGCGGATTCGGCGGGGCTCCAAATATCGACCTAAGAGTAATGATATTGTACCCTTGATTTCGTTTTGAAGGTGTTCGTCAAAGCTTACATCCTGTTCTCTTTTATGTAGGGTCTTGGTCCAGATGAAGAGCCTTACGACCGGCCTCACCTAACCCACACCTACACTGCCTTATTGATACTTGCCCTCTTGACCGTCCCCTCGAGTGAAGCACCAGGGCCAGAATCACCATACGCTGCGTTAGATGTACCGAAACTATTGCGGTTTGTACGAAACTGTCAACGGCCAAATGGCAGGTCAGCTCGCATCTGCCCCTCAAAGCACTGAAAAAAAAAACTGAAATACCTCGGATACCCTCTTCATCAGCTTTGGCTCGTTTCCTAATTCGCTGGAGGAAGACGTTCGCTTCGTCTACTGTGCAGTCGCTATTTTGGCCATAGTCCGAGTTACCCCTGATACGGTGATCGACGTAGACTCAACGGAGCGCTTCCTCAAGTCTTGCAGGGTAGGTCAAATCTCAACCTCACTAAGCTCTCCTTTTTAATTTTTTGCAAATATGAATATTCACTGTAAAGAATATCTTAAAAAGCGTTACGAAGGCGGATATGGACAAGCGCCTTATGCTGAAGCACAAGGCGGGACGACATACTGCGCCTTGGCATCTCTCTCTTTATTGGGACGACTGGAAAGCAGTCAGACGGAAGAGGAGATTTCTCAGACCGTCCGATGGCTTGTCGATCGACAGGGAGAGCTGGTCCACTTGTCGGAATCCTTATCAGAAAGTGATGGTAGCCAGGGAGCAAGTCCTGTTGAAGCTTCCCAGTCGGAGCTCAACGCGTCTGGCGCATCTGGCGCTTCCCGCGGACCGATCGGGCCCGGTGGTGATGTACATCCACTGGCAGGCTTCGCGAAAGCTCGACCGACGGTGGCTGGGTTTCAAGGTCGCATTGGAAAGCCATTGGATGCATGCTACTCGTTTTGGTGTACGGCTTCATTAACGGTAAACATCCCCACCACAGTGTTCTATCGGCTGGCTAGACTTCTTACATGAATTATCTTCGTATCTGCTCCCCGTCGTCCAGATCCTCTCTGGTCAATTCTCTGGACCCGGTCCACACGCACCTCTTCCACTCTACCCCCCTCCCAAAGCCAATGAATCTCAATTCTCAACGCCACCATTGTACCGCCCTCGCGCAAATATCGAATTTCTTCTACGCTGTCAATCGAACCAATGGGGAGGTATTGCCCGCGCCCCAGGCGACCACCCCGGTGAGTAAATTCTCCTCAGAGCAGTAAGCTCTGTTGTGCAGCTGCCTCTGTTTTGCAGACTTTTGTTGATTGTGAACTCATTTCACCTCATTTCCAGATGTTTACCACACCTATCTGGCCCTCGCATCTCTGTCCTTGTCTGGACATGCCGCGACCTTTTCAGAAAGCAGGAACGAGGCGGATGGCGGGTCGTTCCGAGGCGTAGATCAGCTGACTGAACACGACCCTCTCTTGAATGTACCTGTTAAGGTTTCTCAGTGGATGCGGTTGTGTTTTTCTTGTAATAAAAATGAATGATACTTCCATCGTACACATGTTGTGAACAACATCCCCACTTGCTCGGCCGTGGCGTTGTTCATTTTTTGTCTTCACTTCAAACATGTGTGTACGAGCTCCGATATTTTTGCGGAGGTAATATTGAATGGGGGTATAGAATTTTACAAGTTATATTTTGCAAGGCTTAAGCCCTGCAAATGCAATGCCTAGTAATATTCATTGTACATGGTGCTAATCATGAATTTTACAGGGCTTTTCTTGCTCCCCTAGCCTTGTAAAAGGAAGCCTTGCAAAAAAACCACTGTAAAAACAGCCAACAGAACTACATATGCACTCCAATTTTATCAAGCATTTTTTGCATTGCATGAGCCTTGCAAAGAAAAAGCAGAGTAAAACCAGCATAGGGTCACAGGGAAGCAAAAAAGCAAGGCTTGAAGCCAACACGCTATAGCCTTGCAAAAAATCCCCCTCTGAAATTTCCAGATATCTGGATGAGATCATGAAAATTACAAGCCATGTCCCAATTTCATCCAGAATAATCTCATCCCATAGAGATCAATCAAACCACCCAAATATTTTGCTGCATCGGTACCCACCACCTGCAGCCTCTGGTAGCCGCTGATGGGGAGTCAAATGATACACACCTTGCAGATGACCTCCATGACCGGTCATTGGGGTGCTAACTCCTCAAATGACTGGTCATTGGAGTTTTACCACTCCAATGACCGGTCATGGAGGTGTGTGAACCTCCATGGCTGGTCATTGAGGTGTACACACCTCCATGGGTCATCAAGGTTTACACACCTCCATGACCAGTCATCGAGGTGTACACACCTCCATGACCAGTCATCGAAGTGTACACACCTCCATGACCAGTCATTGAGGTGTTGACACCTCGATGACCATGACCGGTCATGGAGGTGTTGACACCTCGATGGCCATGACCGGTCATGGAGGTGTTGACACCTCGATGACCATGACCGGTCATGGAGGTTTTGACACCTCGATGACCATGACCGGTCATGGAGGTGTCAACACCTTGATGACCAGTCATTGAAGTGTTCATGACACCTCCATGACCGGTCATCGAGGTGTTGACACCTCAATGACCGGTCATCGAGGCGTCACCACCTTGATGACTGGTCATCAAGGCGTTGACACCTCAAGGACTGGTCATGGAGGTGTCATGAACACTTCAATGACTGGTCATCAAGGTGTTGACACCTCCATGACCGGTCATGGAGGTGTGTACACCTCAATGACTGGTCATGGAGGTGTGTACACCTCAATGACTGGTCATGGAGGTGTCAACACCTCAATGACCATGACCGGTCATGGCTGAGGTCTTGACACCTCAATGACCGGTCATCGAGGCGTTGACACCTTGATAACCGGTCATTGAGGTGTTGATGCCTCCATGACCGGTCATCGAGGTGTCAACACCTCAATGACCGCCATGACCGGTCATGGAGGTCTTGACACCTCAATGACCGGTCATCAAGGTGTCAACATCTCAATGACCCTGACCGGTCATCAAGGTGTCAACAACTCAATGACCCTGACCGGTCATGGTCAACACTCCAATGATCGGTCATCTAAGTGTAATTGACACCTCTGACCAGCCGTGGGGGTGTCAACAACTCAATGACCAGTCATCTCCAGTCATGGAGGTGTTGACACCTTGATGACTGGCTCAATGACCGGTCATGGAGGTGTTGGCACACCAATGAGCTTGGGTCATCAAGGTGGTGACACCTCCATGACCTGTACATCCTTGATTCCTTAGAGGCTGCTGGTGGGGGTTACCAAGAAATAGCATGTAAGCATGTAGCTTTGTCTGTTGTGCAAATTCTGCAACCAAGCTATGGAAAATTCAGAACCACAAGCCAAGCACAATAATTTTACATGTATCTTTGAATGCATTGCATTGGCTTGTAATGCCAGAGCCCTGTATTTTTAGTTACATGCCAGCTGGAACAGAATATTGCGGGGTAGTGTGACATGGTGTGCAAATACAGCAGTGTAAATTTCTGTTCCAGGACTGCATGGGGAAAAAGAACATGCATTTTTTGCAAGGCTTTCATTTACAAGGCTACCTTTGCAAGAGAAGCCCTGTAAAATTGCCATTCCTGACCCATGTCAGTAATTTTGCGAGGCATCCACTTTGCAAGGCTTATGACTTGTAAAAAATGACTTGTAAATTTCTCCTACCCCATATTGAATTGTTAAATACAACTCAAAGTTGATGGGTTGATGTTTGGCAAACTCATTTTGTCACACTTTCCACTCGCTGGTTCTGTGCCACTATTTCCACACAATTGCTTTGCTTGGATGTGACTTGCTTTGCAATAATAATATCTCCACAACAGTTCGAGACAAATTACCAGCTGAAAAACTCCCCAACTCCTTTGTATGACAGCAATGCATCGGAAAACACTCAGGACTAAGCATGTCGTGACATATTGAAGAAACTCTGGATTTACGGGTGGAGAAGTGGCAACCTCATGGGAAATAGCTCGGAGGAAAAGGAACAAAAGAAGCCCCTTTTGGGGAATTTTGGAACCAATGGGGAAAAGCCCAGAGAGGTTTATAGCTGCTAGCTGTGAGGTGGAAAAGCACACTCACTACAAGAGGGTGAAGGACCTTAGGGAAAAGTGCGCAGAGAACTGATGTGTATTACTTCGGGGGGAAAAGACACTATTTCTCTAATTACAACTGCGGCTGAGCTGTGGGAAAGAAGGTGAAAGTATATTGAATATTTAAGATGAGCTGAGGAAGGGAAGCTGGGAAGTGACAGGTCTATGAAATTTCAACACATATGTATCCGTTACTGCGTACTGTATCCTTGGCCGCGCGAGGACCGTCTTCTTCTCTCTTGCTTTGCTTTACTCGCTGTACTCTCTTTCCTTGCGTGTCCACTCATATTGTGCATCATACTACATAGCATTTCCTTAATATCAGTAAATAAACTCTTCTCTTTGGCCTCTTGGACTGAAGGCCAATTGCGAGCTACACCATTTATATTTCACATTGCACAGTTGTCACTACTCTGAAACCCCGCATCAAAGAAGCTGAAGAAAGCCATCCTGCAAAGCCACCATGAAAGCCAACTAGCGGTTCACCCAGGGAGGGCTAGGACACTTGCCCTGATCCGGCGTTGGTTTATATGGCCTGCAATGAGGAAGTTTTTTAACGATTACATCAACAGGTGCCATTCTTGCCTGCGCGTGAGGGCATCCAACCGCCAACCATTAGGGACTCTTGAAGCTCTGCCAATCCCAGCAGGGCCATGGACCAGCACACTGCCAGCAATGCTGGCTTGGGCGGTTGCATCCAAGTTTACATCGGATGCGGCCATCCGATCCAAACTCGGTTGCCGGGCCGCCGAGTAAATCAATAGCCAATTGAAACTTGGTGGCCAAACGCCTGGGCCACAGAGTTTGAATTGGTCAAAGATTCACTCAGTGGCCCGGCGCCCAAGTTTGGATTGGATGGCTGCATCCAATATAAAATTGGATGCAACCATCCGAGCCAGCTTTTCTGGCAGTGACGTACATATTGTTCCGGCCTGATCATATATCTGCCTAAGAGCATCTCCAACGGAGCTGCCATCGCGTGACCTGGAGCGAACTTTGGTGGCCCGCAAGGTGTAGTTGTCCTCCAGCGGAGCCGCGACAGAAGCTGCCAACGATGGCGGGGGTGGACCAATCCCGCCTTCGGCTGCTACCTTTGGCAGCTTTGCCCGCCAGAGATCCACCCCTGCCATCAATCAACAGTCCATAAATTGGACAAGTGTGACACATCGGTGACACTTTGGGACATCTGCTTGCAGCCAGCCAAAGCCAGGCCGATCCACCCCCCGACTGTTGGAGATGCTCTAAGTCCAGCAATCACAAGGGTATAATGACAGTAGTGGACCGGTTGACCAATATGGCCGATTTTATCCCGTGCAGAAAGACAACCAACGCAGAAGAGATGGCGGACCGGATGCTCCCAAATGTCTGGAAGTTACATGGAACCCCATCTCAAGGTGTGCCCCAAAAGGCGCTCCCCGGGGCATATGCCCCGCACAAACCCCGGGGTCTGTGCTTCGGGAAGGCCCTCAAGGCATGCCCCGAACCCCAGGGCATAAAGAGGTGATTTCTGGGGGGGGGAATGCCCCATGGAAAAACAGTTGTCACTTGTTATCAAGTGACATTACACAAATTTGGTTACAGCTCCAGCGCAACTCCACACCTACTTGGCTTGTATTTCTTGAAAGGGCCCAACCATAAGCTACGGTATGTACACACCTCAGTCAGGAACCAATGGCCCTTTGACTGAATGGCAAAGGGCCATCAACTGCAATGATCTGTCAGCTGAATGGCGGAAAAGGCCATAGGGTAGTCAACTCAGCCAGGTCTCCCAGCTGGCCACTGAGCTGTAAAAAATAACAATCTTTGCATGGCCATCACATTTTACAATTCAATGGCCATTGGCTGGCCATTAATTGAAGCAACCACACCGTAGCCTGCCATTGGGCGGACAACTCCCGGGCTGCAACCTAATCACCAAGCAACAGCTTGCCTGATGGATGAGCAGGTGTCAGCGACCTGTAGCTACACTCAACTCGGTTAAGTGGGTTGCAGCCCACTTGCTGATACAACCTGCTTTGAAAGCGGGATGCAACCTGCTTACCCAGCAGGCTATAGTGCTTGGTGAACTGGTATCAACCCGCTCACCAAGCAGGCTACGGACTGCCCGGTGAGCAGGTAGCCACCTGCTCACCCAGCAGATTACAACCCGCTCACTAAGCAGATTACAACCTGCTTGGTGAGCAGGTAGCAACCTGCTCACCAAGCAGGCCAACCTACTCTGTGAGCAGGTTGCTGCCACCTGCTCATCAAGCAGGCTGTAGCCTGCTTGGTGAGTAGGTCGCTGCCACCTGCTCATCAAGCAGGCTGTAGCCTGCTTGGTGAGTAGGTTGCTGCCACCTGCTCATCAAGCAGGCTGTAGCCTGCTTGGTGAGTAGGTTGCTGCCACCTGCTCATCAAGCAGGCTGTAGCCTGCTTGGTGAGTAGGTTGCTGCCACCTGCTCATCAAGCAGGCTGTAGCCTGCTTGGTGAGTAGTTTTAGGTATTCAGACGGATAAACTAGAGATAACATTTCAGAAAACACAATCATGAGAAGAATTGAGAACAGAAATAGAGATGAAAGAAACAATACCTAGAGGATCACAACGGTCAGGTGAGAAGGAAGCTGAGAGACAATAAGATAATGAAGAAAACAATCCACCACACTGAACTAACAAAGACAGAGACTGAAACATAGGAAATAGGTCAGCGACAAAGGAGATGGAAAGAGAAAGAAAGAAAGACGGAGGACTGAAGATTACCACTACTCTAGTCGATGGCAGCGGATGATCTCGAGGGCAACCGGATGAAGCGAGGCAATGATGACGGTGAGTCGAATCGGGAAGCGGGATTCCAGAGTTGTTGGTTCTGGCTCGAGATGAGGAAATCACTCTCAGCCGAGGGAGGCAGAAGATGAAGGAACGCTCGAGGGCGCGGATAGCGCAACGAGAGCGCGGACCAATCCGGGGCGCGCGACAAGTCAGAAATCTGACACACCCCCATGCTCAAGGCCGGACAGGCGATGGGCACAAGAAGTTTAGGTTCCGGAGCGCCCTCTTATTGGAACTTTTTCCAACGGCTTTGGTTAAGAAGTCGGCAAGCATTAGGTGAGTTGGAACGTACTTGAGGACAATTGATTTGATTTTGATCTCGCAACGGATGAAGTGATGGCGGAGTGACATGTGCTTGGTTTTGAAGTTTGAATGATTGGACTCGTTGTTCGCCAGGGCTATAGCCCCTTGATTATCTTCGAAGATGGGCGTTGGTTCCTTGAGCTTGATGTTGAAAATTTTCTTCAGAAGCGTCTTGATCCACATGATCTCCTTTGTGATATTGCCGATGGATTTGTACTCCGCTTCCGTGGAGGACAATGAGAGAGTTGGCTGCTTCTTTGATTTCCAGGAAATCACGTTCCCATTGAGCAGGATGAGGTTACCAGACACAGACCGTCTTGACTCCGGGCATGAGGCCCAATCTGCGTCGGCGTATCCCACTAGAGAATCTTGAGCAACAGGATTCTTGGACAGCTTGAGTCCCACGTCTCGTGTTCCTTTCAAGTACCTGAGCACCTGAATACCGGCCTCCCAGTGGTTGATGCCGGGGGCATTGAGGTATTGTGACAGCGAACTCACGGCGAATGTGATGTCGGGACGGGTTGTAGTACTGAGATAGTTGAGTGCACCAACTAACGCTCTGAAGTTGTTGCCCGATTCGATGTGGTCTATCTTTTCTTGAGAGGTGGCGGCCAGCAGATGACCTTTCGGTTTCATTGGAGTGGATGCGGGAAAGAGGTCTTGACAGTTGAATCTTTCCAGCTGAGTGTCTATGTAGTGACGCTGAGTGAGAGTGACTGAATCATCGGCTTGAATGACATTCATTCCAAGAAGTAAACTGGATTCGCCGAGATCTTTGATTTGGAAACGAGATCGTACTTCTGCTTTGAATTCTTCAGGGTTCTTGCTGAAGATTGCAAGATCGTCCACGTGGAGATATAGAAAGGTGCCTTTACGCCAGAAAACACAGGGCTCGGCTTTGCATCTACGGAATCCAATTTGGAACAGCCATTCAGATAGGGTGCGGTGCCACGCATTGGGAGCCTGTTTAAGGCCGTACATAGCTTTATTGAGCTTCAGAACGTGATCAGCAGGTACATCTACGCCTTGAGGTGGATTGAGATACAGCTCCTCTTGCAGAGGAGCGTTAAGAAAGGCGCTTTTGATGTCTATTTGATGAAATTTGAGGTTATTCTTGAGGGCAAAGACTATCAACATTCTGAGAGACACTATTTTTCCGGTAGGAGCAAAAGTCTCGCCGTAATCTGTACCTTTTGTCTGTTGGAAGCCTTTTGCGCACAGACGCGCTTTATACTTGATTGGGATGTTGAGTTGATCTTTCTTGACTTTGAAGACCCAGGTGCAGTTGATACGGCTCTGATCACCGGATTTCCTGACAATGGCCCACACGTCATGGTCGTACATGTTGGAGATCTCCTTTTCGATGGCTTTCTTCCAGAAGGATGAGTTGGGCGAGTTGATGGCTTGAATGTAAGTCTTTGGAGTATCATTGGCAACGTTTTCGGTGATTTCGGTGAGATAGACGATGATGGAATTACCCCGTCTGTTGACGGATAGAATGTTGTCAGTTGAGATCTGACTAGATATGTCTTGAGGTGCCTTGGGCGCACTAGGAGGGCTGGAGATGTTGACTGTCGAGTGTTCAGGAGACGGAGCGGTGTCAGCCGGTAATGAAGGTTGATCATTGGAAGGCGGCAGGTGGTTGGAGACTTCGAAGATATCCTGATTTGGGTTCTCTTCTCTGATACCTGTCAAGCCGGGGAATGTTTCTTCTTCAAATTTGATGTTACGGCCCCTGAAAATCCTTTTCTCTTCAATCTTGTAGACGCGATAGGTGGAAAAGTCGTTCTCATACCCAACCATAATGCCCTTCTTGGCAGTGGGATCCAGTTTAAACTCCCGCTTTTCCTTTGGAATGAGAGAATAGGTACGGCATCCGAATGGTCTGAGCGCTTCAAGATTAGCCTTTCGACCTGTCCACGTTTCATAGGGGACTTTCATGCGACGAGTGTTAGACGGAGTGAGGTTGGAGAGTTGCGTCGCGGTGTTGATGGCGTCCGACCAGAACATCTTGGGAAGTTTAGATTGTACTAGAAGACATCTGGCCTTTGTTAAGATGGCCTGATTTGCTCTCTCAGCCATACCGTTATTTTGAGGGGTGTACGCAGGCGTGACGTGATGGGAGATTCCTTCGGCAGTGCAGAATTCTTTGAACTTTTCATTCACAAATTCACCCCCACCGTTGGAGACGAGGAGACGAATGGACTTCTTGGTGTCTTTCTTGGCGGAGGTTTTGAATTCCACGAAGCGATCGAAGGCTTCGGATTTGTGTCGAAGAAATTTGACGGTTTTGAAGCCGCTGTACTGGTCAATGAGTGTGAGAAAATAAAGAGAGCCGGCCGTTGATTGGACCGGAAACGGACCGACTAGATCCATGTGCACAGCCTCCAGAACCTCAGTTACAGTCTTAAATTTGCTGGAGAAAGGAAGCGCTTTAAGTTTGCATTCCTTGCAGATGCTGCACTCCTCAGAGCGTTCCTCAAGCTTCAGATGCTTGAGATATTTGTGGTTCGGGTGACCCAGTCTCACGTGCCAGTTGGGAGCTACTGGACTTGATTGATAACAGGAGGAATCGGGTTGGATTGCATCAAAGTGGGAAGAGTGGATTTTTAACAGGTTATTTTTAACGGAACCAAGTAACTTATAACCGCCGTCCACCTCTATTTCTACCTTGTTGTTGTCGAGTTTCTTGACTACAAATAGACTTTTGAAGAGACGAGGGATGGAGATGAGTGAACGGTTGAGCGTAGGGACGAGCAGGGCGTTGTCCAGGAGGAATTTTTCGCCTTTATGATTGGTGAGCGTGGCTGTACCGATGGCGGTGGCGTTGAGGAAATTGCTATGGCCGCCGGTGGAGATTTTCATACTGGACTCGGAGGTAGGTCGGAAGACGTCAGGGTTGTTGACGAGGTGATGGGTGGCTCCCGTGTCCAAGACAATGGGCTTACTTTTGGCTTCGGTCAGGAGTAACGAGGCCTTGGATTCATGGCCGTCGTCTGCTTCCACTAACTGAGCGGTTGGTTTCTCGCCGCTGGCACGATTGAATCGCAGCATGAATTGCTTGCGCTGGTCAGGGTGAATTTCCCAGCACATATCGGATGTATGAGAGGTGACAGCCGGGTTGTGCTTCCCGTTCTCGCAGATGGGACCGTCCTTTTTGGCGCGTCGCTTTCCCTTTTTAGATTCGTGCATGAGGGCAGATGCGGTGTCGGACTGGTCTTCGGTTTTGATAGTCGTGGTGGACTGATGGGTTTTCTTCTTTCTCGATTCCTCGAGATGGACGAGTTCTTGCAACTTGGTCAGGGTTGCATTGGGACTCTCGATGATGACCTCGTTCATGATGATATTATCGACGACGTTCCAAAGGTCTTCGGAGAGTTTAGAGAGGATGGAGAAACAGAGGATGTTGTCCGGGACTCCAAGTTTGACAAGTGCAATCTCAATGAGCATCTTGTGCATTTCGGTGATGAATTCGCTGAGGTTGCCGCGGTACTTGTAGCGCATAAATTTCAGCCAGACTCGTCCCTTATTGTTGGAGGAGGTGGAGGCGTAGCGCGAGACGATTTGGGTCCAGATTCCATACGGGCTGTCCTCGTTGTCGGGCGTAATGACAGATTCAAACGCCGTCTCACTCATGAAATTCATGAGGATGTCGACCGTCTCGGCGTGTTTCTTGGCAACGGCATCGGCGGCAGCTCCACTCAGAGGGACGGGAAATTCAAGGATGTATTTGAGGAGTCCCTTGTGACGAAGATGGGCCTTGATGCGCATTGACCAGTGGAGGTAATTTTTCTCGTCGAGGCGAGGGATATTGACCTTCGACAAAGCTCCTTTGTTGTCGGCCATCGCGATCCTCTAGTGTTTATCGGTCAAGACTGTAAATCTTTTAGGTATTCAGACGGATAAACTAGAGATAACATTTCAGAAAACACAATCATGAGAAGAATTGAGAACAGAAATAGAGATGAAAGAAACAATACCTAGAGGATCACAACGGTCAGGTGAGAAGGAAGCTGAGAGACAATAAGATAATGAAGAAAACAATCCACCACACTGAACTAACAAAGACAGAGACTGAAACATAGGAAATAGGTCAGCGACAAAGGAGATGGAAAGAGAAAGAAAGAAAGACGGAGGACTGAAGATTACCACTACTCTAGTCGATGGCAGCGGATGATCTCGAGGGCAACCGGATGAAGCGAGGCAATGATGACGGTAAGTCGAATCGGGAAGCGGGATTCCAGAGTTGTTGGTTCTGGCTCGAGATGAGGAAATCACTCTCAGCCGAGGGAGGCGGAAGATGAAGGAACGCTCGAGGGCGCGGATAGCGCAACGAGAGCGTGGACCAATCCGGGGCGCGCGACAAGTCAGAAATCTGACAAGTAGGTTGCTGCCACCTGCTCATCAAGCAGGCTGTAGCCTGCTTGGTGAGTAGGTTGCTGCCACCTGCTCATCAAGCAGGCTGTAGCCTTTTTGGTGAACAGATTGCAGCATGCCCACCAAGCAGGTTGTATCAGCAATGCTGCGCAGGTAGAATCCTGCTCACCAAGCAGGCTACAACTTGCTTGGTGGGCAGGCATCCACCCGCTTGCCCAGAAGATGGCAGCAAGCTACTCAACAAGCCAGCTACAGCCTGCTCAGTGAGCGGGTTGCTACCTTCTCACGGGGCAGGTTGCTACCTGCTCAACAAGAACACCAAGCAGGTTGCTACCTGCTCACCAAGCAGGTTGGACACTGATTGGTGAGAGGGTGGCTACCTGCTCACCAAGCAGATTTTATCCTGCTGGGTGAGCAGGTGGCTACCTGCTCACCAAGCAGGTCGCAGCCTGCTTGGTGAGCAGGTTGCTACCTGCTCACCAAGAAGGTTGCAGCCTTCTTGGTGAGCAGGTTGCTACCTGCTCACCAAGCAGCTCGCAGCCTGCTTGGTGAGCAGGTTGCTACCTACTCACCAAGCAGGTTGCAGCCTGCTTGGTAAGCAGATTGTTACCTGCTCACCAAGCAGGTCGCAGCCTGCTTGGTGAGCAGGTTGCTACCTGCTCACCAAGCAGGTTGCTACCTGCTCACCAAGCAGGTTGCAGCCTGCTTGGTGAGCAGGTTGTTACCTGCTCACCAAGCAGGTCGCAGCCTGCTCTGTGAGCAGGTTTTTACCTGCTTGCCAAGCAGGTTGCAGCCTGCTCGGTGAGCAGGTTGTTACCTGATCACCAAGCACGTCGCAGCCTGCTTGGTGAGCAGGTTGCTACCTGCCCACTAATGAAGTCAAAAGATCTTGGTTTTCCAACCAATCTTGTTAGGACACAACGTGAGTGACTAACGACAACAAGAGCAGAGCAAACCTGGAGGCAAAACAATAGGAGCAGGGCTAGGTGAGTGAGACTCAAGGAGAAATCAAAAAAAGAAACGGATCTATTTCTAACCTTGGTTTTCCAACCAATCACGTTAGGACACAACGTGAGTGACTAACAACAATGAGAGAAGAGTGAACCTGACGTGAAAATAAGGGATGAAATGAGAAGAGTGATGAGACTGAAGAAACTAGGGAGGACAGACCTGGAGGCAACACAATTGGAGCAGGGCAAGGTGAGTGAGACTCAACAAGAAATCAAACAAAGAAACAGATGAAGAAAAAAACACTATGATGAACATGTGGAACTATATACATCCGGATGAACTAAGTTAGGTTTTGACACATGATTATCTCACTACTAAGCACTACGCTGCGTGACGCAGCAGGGTGAAAATGCTATCCCCAAACCCTAGAGTTCAACACCCCCCCTCATTTTCAACCCGTCAGGTTGATGCCTTCCACACATTTGGTGTGCTTGATCTTGCGTAGGGATTTGGTCAGAAAATTGGCTAGATTCAAGTGAGTTGAGATGTAGTGAGGTTTGACGGTTTTCTTGAGAATGCACTCGCAAATCCAGTGAAGATGAACTTGGAAATGCTTTGTGCAGTTGGCAAAGACAGTATTCTCCGCTAGTCGTGTTGCAGCCTGATTGTCGCACATCAGCGGAATTGGAAGCAAGATTTGGATGTTGAGTGAGGCAAATAGTAGCTTGATCCCTACTGCCTCCCTGCCTCCTTCATATAACCCAACATACTCCACCTTGGTGGTTGAAGAGGAGACTGAGGGCTCCTTCTTTGCCTTCTGAGAGATGATACTGTTTCCCATGAGTACTAGATATCCAAAGTATGAGTATGAGGTCTCTTCATCATTTGCGTAATCAGCGTCGGTGAAAATTTGGAGATGATTGATGGAGTTCCCAAGGGTGATGCTCCTTGTCGGCGTGCCGGAGAGATAAGGGAGAAGGTGAATACAGGCGGCCCATTGAGAAGTACCTGGATGATCCAAAAATTGCAAAATCTGAGACATGGCAAACAATATGTCTGGACAAGTCAAAACCGCCAAGTAGTTGAGGAGCCCAATTGCACAACAATAATTGACCCCCAGCTTGAGAAATTCCTGATTTTCCTGTGGCGTAGCAGGCACAAGTCTGGTGTTGGGGACAAGAGGTGTCTCCACAGTGCAAGCCTTGTCCATGCCATACAATTGCAGTATCTTCTTGACATAAATGTCCTGGGAGAGCCGAATTGCCAAGCCAAATTTTTCAATTTTCATGCCAAGCAGATGTTTCAGGGGGCCAAGTTCTTCCATGAGGTACTTCTTGGTCACTAGACGTTTAAATTGGCCAACATTCTTGCTAACAATGACCATGTTGTCAACGTATGCATGAACCCAACAGAGCCATTGTGGATTCTGGGACACAAAGAGGCAGGGATTGGCTTTGGATGGCGCAAAGTTAATTGAAATGAAGAAACTGGAAAGCTTGTGATGCCTCACACAAGGAGTTTTCTTTAGTCCATAGATGGATTTGAGCAGGTGTAGACACTTTCCTTTGGGTACAGATAGTCCGGTGGGAGGGCAAAGGTAGATCATTTCTTCTAGCTTTCTGTTAAGGAAAGACTTTTTGACATCCATCTGATGGATATCGTAGCCATCGTGAACCCCCAGAGATAGCAGACCTCAAAGTGCGGTAGGACGGCCGGTAGGCGCATATGTTTCCGCATAGTTCATACCCTCCATCTGGAAGTTTCCAGCCGCACACAACCTTGCCTTGTGTTTTGAGAGTCTGCCGTGCTCGTTGAATTTCTTTTGAAAGATCCATACGGTATTGAGAAGTTTGGCACCGGAGGAAATATTAATAACCTCCCAGACCCCCAACCAATCCATAGCGGCCAGCTTGGTGTTGATTGCAACAATCCAGCTCTCACAGTCCACAGCCTTCATGGCCTTTGAGTAAGACTTGGGTGCCTCTGAGATCTGGTCAAAGAATTGTGCACCTGCCAGGAAGCATTGGATGGTAAATTCAATGTCTTCATCTACAATTGAAAGGTGAGCCCGACGCTTGGATGAGACAATGTTTGGCTCGTCAATTACGGAGGAGATATCCTTTGGAGCTTTTTGCTTCACCGGTTGGAGAACTATATCATAACCAGGCCTGGCAGAGGATAGGCCGCCTGGTACTTCTGGAACATCCTTGTTGTCAACCGAGTCCGGAGAAGAAACAAGAGGATTTGAGGGTTGTGTGAGGTAGTTCTCCACATTGTCCTTGGAATCACCAGATTCATAGAAAGTTTCTTGACTTTTGTGTTGAGTTGACTTTGGCATGTTTACAGCATCATTGTTGAATTCTTCCAGCAAGTTGGCGGGAGGGGTTAGTAAGCCAGCAGGATTGAACAAGAAGATTCCTGGATAAAGAGCTTTGTCAAACTTTAAGTCATGGCTCAACTCCATCTGTCCATCCTCTCTCAGGATGTGCCAGTTATGCAAAACTAGCTAATAACCCACCATGATCCCTTTTTTCACCATTTTGGAAAATTTAGAAGTCCTCCTTGATTTAGGGATGTTTACGTATGCACAACACCCAAACAATCAAAGCCTGGAGTAGTCAAACGGACGTTCAAACCAACGCTTGTACACCGATTCCCAGTTTTTCCTCCTTGTAGGAGTCACGTTCTCCAAGAACATGTCAGTTTCAATGGCGTACCCCCACATGGACAGTGGAAGATTAGATTACTTCAACATGGCCTGAGCTTTCTCAGTGGTGGTGCAATTGCCACGCTCCGCGACTGGGTTCTGTTGTGGAGTGTAGGGTGCGGTGATGGAAGAGGCAATGCCAGATGACAACAAGAATTCCTTGAATTTGTTGGAGTTGAACTTGCCTCCACTGTTGGTCGTGATATTCTTTATTGGACGCGTGTGAAGATTGGTGACAAGAGAATGAAATTTCTTAAAGCATTCAAAGGATTTGGATTTCTTTTTCAATAGATAGACAAACTTATAGGAAGAGGATTGATCTGTAATCTTGAAATTGTATTCATAACCCTGAGATGTGGGAGGAGTAATTATACCACTAAGATCAAAATGGATATATGCTAGACAGTGAGTAGAGGATGAAGGATTTCCAGAGAATGGAAGACAATGATATTTTGACAGAGAGCATGCTTCGCAGAGAAGTTTAAAGTTGGAGAGATTGTACATCCTCTTCATGGAGTCATCGCTAGGGTGGCTGGCTCTCCTGTGGAGATTCTTGATGTCAGATTGGGATTTCAACAATAGTTTGACCAATGGAAAGGACTTACCTGTGATAATTTTGATCTTGATCAAGAACACATTTTGGGTCAGCTTGCTACTCTTCAGAGACAATCTAACAAAGAGTACATGAAAAGATAAAATCATAATAAATACATTAAAAATTAGAAAATAAATTGTATTACCAAAGTTAGAGACATTATTACATGTGTAGGAATTTCTCTCACTTTGTAATGCATTATGGCTTTGTTATGTATAAATACAAAATAAGAATAAACATTGAAATGCCCTGTCAAAATCATGTTTTACACAAAATATTACCATAACTCTTAAACCTTACATAAAACTTAGAATATTATGGCAGATTCTTAATCTACATGCAAAATAACCTAGGGTATCCCACTCATGGTACCCCCTAATTCTCACTCCTTCACCCCTTTTACCCATTTCCCCCACCTATAGGATTGCACGGCATATATGCGTAACATGTTGGTTGACTATTATGATACCAACTGGGAAATGACCAAAAATGGACGTCATTTTGAGGTGTTGTGTGAAATGGCCGAGTTAGGCCCAAATGGGGTTTAATGTTCCAACCCCGCGCACTGGTTACACAAGTTGGCCCAATTCACTAAAAACCCCGCATGAACTACACAAATACATGTTACTAAGGCAGCATGTATGTAACTAGGTTTCAGGAACCTTGCATCATATATATAAACAAAGTTTCTGCTTTTAAAACCTTAATTACACATGTGTAACACCTGTGGCGTGGCCCAGTCTCAATATTTGTGGCCCTTTTCAGGCGTAACCACTCCTTCAATGCTACTGTTGACTAAACCAAGCCAGTAGTATTGAACCAGGTTGGTCTACATGGTTATTTGGCGTCAACAAACTCATCATAAACTTGTGTATTCACCCATAAGCAGCTGTGGCTTGCCCTTTTGGTCCAAACTAGCGTAACAATGGCCTGGTTTGGTTTGAAATGGGCTACACCTGCAATTGAGGCAAATTACCACGCACACAGTGGCCCAGAATTGATATTTAAAGAGCTTTGTTTGCCCACTTTTGACAATCCCCATCATCTTTTATCATACCAGCATATACCAACGCAATCAACCAGCCTTTACACTAGTTATAAGCCTTGTTATACCTGTTATATTGGATCATCACCTTAACCAACAATTACCACGACAAATCCCCAGCTTTCCAATCAATTCTTGACTACTTTTTGACTCCTCAAGATCCCTGCCAAGCTTGAAGAAGACCCCTTTGCGTGGATTTTAGCATTAGTGAGTAAAATTCCCCGTAGCACTTCTTTCTTTGTCATTTCTGGGTGTACTCCTTGTCAAAGGACCAGATAATTAGAGTACCCCTGATATTTTAGGATCTAATTCATAGAGGGCACCGTAAACACCCCTGTAACTCAGGCCCCTCTTTGATAAAAAGCTTTTGCTTTTTGTTATATTTCTTTCTCCTTTTTTCTACTTTACCCCATTTCACCGTGAGACCCACGCGTGAAACTACCTTTTCATATCTTTGCACCACGTGTAGCTAGAAGAACTTTGTTCTTGGCATCACGTAGGCTGACAGGTTGTAACTTGCTTGGCGCGCGGGATGCAACCTGTTCACCCAGCAGGCTACTGCCTGTTGGTGAGCAGGTTGACGCTCGCTTGCCAAGTAGGCCGCTTGAAGGCTAACCTGCTCGGCGAGCAGACTTCAGCCTGCTTGCTGAGCAGGATGTGGCCCGCTCGCCGAGCAGACAGCTTGATTGCTGTCCACCTTGATGACTGGTGTCACGGAGGTGTACACATCTCAATGAAAGTTCATTGAGGTGTGGTGTACACCTCCATGACCGGTCATGCGGAGGACACCTTCATGACCGGTCATGCGGAGGTGTGTACATCTCCATGACCGGTTACCAAATTGTGTACACTTCCATGACGGGTCATGGAGGTTTGTGCTACTAAGGGTACGGTGGTACCATTATGAGGGTACAACCATATAAGGGTACAGGGTATGGCTGTACCTTTATATGAGTACTCTTGTAAGCCGGCACCAGCAGTTTGACCAGCCCATTGGTTGAATAATTATCCATGGTCTGCTTGTGCTGGTTGACCATGTGCCTTTCTGAAGTGTGATGCATAAGAACAATGGGGAATTCTTGAATTCTCCCATTGTTTGCGGACCTGATACACCACCATGGGCCCATGAGTAAGGTGAGAGTAAGGTCCAAGTAAGATCAGAGTAACTGCATGTCTACTGTTGGCAGTTGAAGCAGTTTTTCTTGTAGTGTTGGTGAGCAAAGGGCTCCCTGCTCGCCAAGCTGACATGGTGAGCAAAGGGCTCCCTGCTCGCTGAGCTGACTTGGTGAGCAAAGGGCTCCCTGCTTGCCGAGCTGACTTGGTGAGCAAAGGGCTCCCTGCTCGCCGAGCTGACTTGGTGAGCAAAGGGCTCTCTTCTTGCCGAGTTGACTTGGTGAGCGGGGAGCTGCCTGCTCGCCAAGCTGACTCAATGAGCAGGGAGCTATTGGGTGACTGGGATTTGGCGCTTGGGCCATGTTTGCAAGAGCAAATGTTTTTAGAATGGGGGAGACAACGTTGAGTGAGAACTTGCCTACGTCGCTAGTGGGCATCAACGTTGAGGGAGGACTTGCCTAGAAAAAACAGAAAGACAAATGATCGTATGAGTAGTGACAGTGAGGTTCATGAGAGGATGAAAGAGTGAAGCGGGTGAATAATAAGTGGAGGGCTGAAAGCCCACCTGCTTTCGTAGTCGTCAAGTCAAGGGAGTTGCACTCTAAGGCAGGTTGTTACTGTGTCAAGTCCACTTTACGACTGACAAGGCCTTGTGAGCCTTACAACTTCCCTGGATGTTGCTTGGGATTTGCTTGTGAGCTTTGAAAGGAGGAAACAAAGAAGGGTTTGCCGCTAAGCATATTTGACCACGGCCAAGTTATGGTCAGCTTGTGCGGCTCAAGTGACGAGTTGGGGGGTCCAGGGTCCAGCAACCTACCACATCCATTTGCACGGTTGCCTCAAATTTTCTCCTTCAGCGGCAGACCAATTAGGCATTGAGTGCCAATCGGCAAAGCTGTACAGTGACCTCTCAGGTAGCACTTGGCGGAGTCAAATCCTGCTTTGGAAATTGGGAATTGGGATCAATGGTCTGGACACAGTCCGTCTGTGTTCCATAGGATGAATCCAGATCACGCGGACAAATTCAACCCAATTGGGCATTAGCTGCAGCTCAGAATGAATCCTTCCACAGGAGACAGGATTGTCCTGACAACCCAGAATGTAAATGCATGATTGCTCATCCGGTTTTCCGCCGTAAGACCCCGCTTCACCAATTTGGCATTCATTTACGAATCCGGGGAACCTTATCAGCTCACCTTTCCAAATTGGAAGCCGCCCAAACATTTGGTGAACCTCATTAGTTACCCTCCCACTCCACCGGTATCATCCATTACCACGCACGCACGCACCCAAGCTCTCACTTTGCCTTCTCTGGCTTGCCACCACCGACTCCAAGAGCGCAAACCAAGCGCCCAAGGGAGATGGTGCAGTATTTAAGGCCGTCCATTCTTCACCAGGCTTCACCTTTCCCCCATCCTTCAACATCTATTCTCTTGCCCTGCGTTTTGCTTCAAGCTTTTCTTAACGCCCTTTATTTACATTTCGCCGCATCTACTTTGTGTCTGTTTGGTTTGACTCAACTTTGCTCTTTTATCAATATCAACCTTTTTTACCTTGCATCTACCTTTGGATCTTCTTTCTTCCCATTTGGCTGGCCCGTTTCAACACCTTCTGCAGCACCTTCTGCAACATCTTTGAACCTTCACCGCTCTAGCTAGTTAATCCCTACCGCGCCATTGCCACTTTTTGAATCCCACCTACTGCTTTTTACCTTTTGCCGTGCCCTTCTCCAATTCCAACTTAACCCCACCACTTTCCTTCAACTGTCTTCCCCGCATACATACTTTGTGCTCTCACAGTCCATTCTCCCCACCCTTTCTTCTACACACGCGAAATTTTTTATACTCCCACCCCCGGCACCCCCTTCCAATTCGCCACTTTCCCACCTGACATGTTGGACTCTTTTCCTATGATCACGGACCTCACCCAAGTGATCCCACGTTCCTTCACATTCCAAGCCCCAGTCCCCAAAGGGGTCTTTTCTCCGCCCAACGCCCTCCGTTTGGTTTGCAGGATGGGCGGCCTTCATCCCCACTTTCCCACCAATCCCCACAAGTTCACCATTCCTGGCCGCTCGATTCAAGAAGCCCAAAATTTTGCCAAGGCCATGTCAGCTACTGTGCGATGGAATCAACACCGGTGCACCAATCACAACCTTCCCAAAAGTATGTCCAAAGGCCGCCTCCACCACTTCAAGCTGGAGTTTCACTGCCCCTGCAAAGGGTATTGCAACCCGCCGCCCAACTCTTGGAAGTCCAAAAACGTCTCTGCTTGATGCTGCTGTCTTGCTTGTTTTGCGGTATTTCACCACATCGAATCAGATTCTTTGCGTGTCGAGTGGTTCTGGCAAAATAACCACGACCCTTACTCCCACAAGGACATGGTCATCACTCGGGCCCCCGAAGCCGTGGACAATTGGCTCAAGGAGCGTGTGGAATCAGGCATGTCATGGAAGGCCATCCACAGACTCATTCGCACGCCTTACATTAGCTCAGTAAGTACCTCCGCTCACATCATGCATTCACATGGATTTTATGTTGAAATTCTTTCTTGCTCATTGGACCAGATTGCCAGTGCCGAGATTATCCCAGAGGTACTGCGTCAGTTTTACAATGAATTCAGGTACCTCCGTCGTAAGCAAGTCAAAGTTGTGGCGCAGCATGACGGTAATGTCCTCAAGTCGTTGGAGTCTTGGGAGGACAGCTTGAAAG
Organism: Puccinia coronata f. sp. avenae; assembly: GCA_002873125.1. Taxonomy (NCBI): domain Eukaryota; kingdom Fungi; phylum Basidiomycota; class Pucciniomycetes; order Pucciniales; family Pucciniaceae; genus Puccinia; species Puccinia coronata. Next base: position 907,000 of record PGCI01000002.1, read on the forward strand.
AGGCCGGATGGAACACTTGGGCGGTATACACGGACAACGGCAGCTTCTCATTCGCCTTTCAGTACCGCTGGCAGAAGACCATGATGATCCGTCATGGGTCCAACATGCTCATGCTCGATGCCACCCACAAATCGACCAACAATTATTTCTTGTCCAATGGCAAGAAAATCAGCCTTTGGACGTTCATGATCCGTGATCCCATTGTCGGAAAAGGTGTCCTGGTAGCTTGGGCTTTTACAGCATCTGCAGCTGAGTACGTAGATTCCCTTCTTTGTCAGTTTTTATGTGAACTTCATGAGCTGACTTCCCATTGGCACAGAGGAGCAATTTCCCCAATCCTCTGGTGGCTTCGCGACTCAACAGGGATTTGGCTCCGTTCCATTATGAGCGGCTGTGCGCTCTCCATAGCCAACGCGGTCGACAGCGTTTACAAAGGCTACAGTGGAGCCCCTCTCCACTATTGATGTGTATTCCACGTCTTGAAGGCATTTCGCGGCAAGGCTAAGACATACCTGGGGGACCAATGGGCCAAAGCTTTCGCAGAGTTTCGCACCATAATGTACTCTCAAGTTGACCCAGCCAGCACGTTTGACAGCTTCATGCTTAGGTGGCACCGAGTCAGGCCGGGTTTTTCTGGATATGTCCAGGGTCAATGGGCAAATTGATTGCATAATTGGGCTCTTTTTTACCAAACAGTAAGCACCTCCTTATATTCTCAAATAATTGACAAAAGCTGACAATTCTCCCTTTTCGCTCTTGCTTTACATTTTAGACCGACCATCAGGGGGTGCATACAAATAACTACACGGAATCCTGGCACCGGCTTCTGAAGAGCAGTTACCTGCCTCCGCCGGAACGCCTGCAAATCAACAAGGTGGTCCAAATCCTCACTGATGATGTAAAATCTCACTACCGGTGGGCTCAGATGCAGGTAGAAAATGGCTTTGCTGAACAAAGCACCAACAAATTTCAACAGCGGGCCAAGCTGCTCTCCAAATCTTTCACCGAGGAAGACTTAATGGAGCTGCTGGGGATAGCCTGCTCAAAGGATGCCACTGGGGTACATTCCTTGAAAATTGATCATGACACCTGCCCCCTGCTGACCTGATTCACAAATTTGGGCCCAGTTTACGATTTCCTCCTTCACTTACTCAATGACCATTCAATATTGGGTCACACTGAAAGCACAGGTGGGCGCAATCAAGGCTCAGGTGACCAGCTGCTCATGTCCACATTACGCGCGGTACGGCAGCTCCTGTAAACATATGTATTACCTCGCTCGAGTACATGACATGCACGTGGTTGAAAAAACCCTGATCCGTGCCCCGCCAACCAGCTCCATGGCCTTGCTAGACAAGGCAACTTTGCCGTCACTTGAAGAGGTTGTAAGCTATAGCGCCAATAACACAATCGACCTTACACACAAAGAGTCACACAAACAGGGCATCAGCATTGGCAGCAACTTTGAAATTGAGGTCGTTCAATCCGCATCAGGTTCTGGTAAAACAATGCGCACTTACCGGCCTCCCGCCCGATCCAAACAACCCAACCCATCCCCAGAATTCAATCCCAACGCTAAGCGATCCCGAACCATACCCAGTCCCAGCGATTGCGTGCAGCCACGACCCTTTGGCTTGTGTTGCTCGGCCGGCCCATCCACCTCCAAGACCCCGCTCAAACCAAACCAATTTTCCATGACTATGGTTCCAAGCAGCGGGGACAGCCCTGAAGACGAGCGACGGCTGAAGCACAACACCCTGACCTCGGCGATGGGAGCTCTCCAAAAACTAGTTGGTGCCCTGAAACTCGTGAAGGCTCGGAAGGAGATGGCCATGAGGGCGTCGCCCGCTGCCTTGAGGAACTTCTTGGAGCTTGGACTGGTCATTTTGAGGATGGTGCGGGTGACTCCACCGACCGCAACGGCAGCACCTGGTCGTATTACAGCTGAAACTATAAGGGCGAGCCGGGAGGAGGAGAATGATCAACAGAAGCTAGAAATGGTGGTGTTGGGGTGGGAGCCATTCAAGCTCACTTGGGATCTCCTTACTGACATGCGGGGAATGAAGACGCAGGTCCTAACGACATTCACTTCAACCTACATGAATTTATTCAGGCAGCGCTGCTACAAGGCCTGGAGTTTGGTGGAGGAGAATTGCCCCAGTGTTGGTAAGAAGTTTCAAAATTGTTGGTAAGCGGTTTGATTGCGTGAAATAGGTCAAGTCATGTAGAATAGTAACAAGCAAGTGATAAACTGTTGAAAGTAATGAGTCAGATCAATATTTGTATAAAGCAACCTGCTTGGTTTGATTTGATTAACATGTTTATGGCGAGCTGTGGCAAGCCAATGCGAGAGAGCCACGTATGATAATAGCCAAGGGAGATAGGAATATATGTATAAGTTAAGCGGGGTGGTGGTAGTATTGCGTGAAAAAGGAACAAGGGGAAAATTGCTGTAAGCGCAAGAAAGGACGTGAGGTGGGGCCACCCATCAAGCAAGAGGGCAGGTATTTGTATACACCCCACAGGAGTGTTTGGGGAACATGAGTATCAGGTTGCCGGTGAGCACGCCCCATGGGAGCATGGTTACCGGTGGCTGGGGGAGAGCCTTGCACAGCTTGTCTCTTGGTGATGGCTCATCACAGTCATCCGACCTCCGTGAAAAAAAGTGTGTGAGAATGGCACATCCGGAGGTAACCACCTGCGCTCCCGATAACTGGGTTCAATCGCATACTCCAGGGAGATCTTGTTGTCTCCTGTGGAAGGATTCACTTTTGCTAGCTGCAGTAATGCAAGAGGTGCAGGCCACTTGGGGCTACGTCAGGGACTTATGTAGCAATACATAGCCTTCACAACTACTGTGACCCAATGGGCTATAGTTGTGGGGGTTCCTAGCATGATGTTTTGTTGTCGGCACCTGCCACACATGACTGCAAGGCAAAACACAACCCCCGGCCGACTGTCTTTGGAAGGCTAGGGTTGTGTTCTGATGTAGTCTCATAGAATTGGAAGCTTGCATTGGATCAAGTAGGCACATGGCTCCTTGAAACATTGTCATTGAGGATTTATTGGAAGCTTGCGTTGGATGAAGTAGACACATGGCTCCTTGAAACATTGTCATCAAGGACGCTTCTGGGTAAACAGTGTCTGCATGCAGACTGATTTGTAGTTTCCAGACCTCATTTGGGACTGATGGGGGCATGTTTCACCAAAGGCTGTTTGGGTTCCGATACATAGTCAACCAGTGAATGTGCGGTGTAACGCCTATAAAAAGAGGCGGGTTTGTTTGTTCTAGTGCCAGGCGAGCTCCCACCAACCGCGTGCAATGTGTGGGGGAGCTTTGCCTCAGGTGGCCCCATTTTTTGGCCTCACCAGTCTGAGAGACAACCCACGCACCTGTGCATGGCAAAAGTGTGCCTTTAGTATACTTGGATAATACAATTATTAACCAATTTTTTCAAAGAAGATCTTGGCCATGATGATCTGGTGGAAAATTATCATCCTTCCTGAAAAACATTTTTGTACACTACTAAGATTTCAATCATTAAACAGTCTGGATTTTCACCAGAATAAGTTTATCAATTGAAGAACAATTCAACTTGAATTGCGAATTTGTTGTGAGTATCATTTTTATACATATTAAACTAAATTCCAGTCAAATTCCAGATGAGTTCAACATGGGTTAACCAATACTTTGTGAAGTTCAAAGAAAGATGTAGGGGAGATGTCCACTAGAGTTATAGAAAAAAATTAAGCTATGGCACTCCCCGGGGAGTGCCCCCTCCTCTCCCCTGGTGAACCCTTGGCCAGAGCGGTTTAAGGTTTGTTGGGGCAAGGGTGGGTCCACGCTTGTGGAACATCCGGAGCCATCCGGTGTTGATGATTGGAACTGCTAGGTTCAATGATTTGGCGTCTGGCACAGGTATTGCAAGGTTGAGTGGATGGTTGGGGGGAAACCTTTGATCTCCTTGTCCAGGGAGTTTTGGGAAATTGGCACAGGGGAAACCTTTGATTTTGTATTTTTGAAACTTTCAGTCTATCAGACTTGAATATTCAAACCGCTACCAGGCAACATGAAGGTACTGAAATGTAGGCCTAGGAAAAAAAATTCTTTCAACTGAAAATTGGGAGTTTGAGGGTCTAAATTGAGATCTGGGAGGTTCCCAGAGCCAACAGAAAGTCATCCAATGTAATGATTCAACATAAATGCTATATACATGTCAAGGATAACTAATGTATAGATGTGGCAGGGGGAGAAAATTAACTCTCCCCAATCTTGCAATCTTAGTCATTAGGACTGAAGATCCTGAAATCAGTCTTAATCTCACATAAGTGCATCATCACACTTATTGATGAGTCTCTTTTAGGTACTCACTTTTTGAAATATTCCACACAAATGAGGGATTCATTGCGTGTTAGATAGATGTAAAGAGATAATAAAATATGGATATGAAACAATGCATGATGAACAGTGTGATAGCTAAGAGAGAAAAGCTAGGATTGGTTTTTACCTAAACAGAAGTGAGCATTCATGGGGTCTCAATAAAGTCTAGAAATATATTAAATATCAGATGAAAGGAGAAGAATGAAACTGGGGAAAAAGTTTGAAGGGAGAGAGTAATTCCCATAATCAAATTGAATCCTAAGGACTTGCAGAGAAATTGAGAAAAAGTGAAGTGAAGTGGAGGGGCAGTGGATTGTGTGTCATTCAAGCCAGGCAATGAGTGACCCAACATGGGCCCTTGTGTTGGCTTAGCCGCCTGAAAATATAGTTCTTTCCATAAAAATTCTCATTCATTCTGGGTGTTTGTGTGAAAAGTTGAGGCATGAGGAATTACCTATGCCCCAAAGGAGCAGGTGGTTAAGCAACCATGTCCTCTAGTTTCTTATGAATAGATACGAGTAAATCAAACACACTTTCATTTTCTTTTTTCAAAGCAATTTCAACAAGCTTTGTGTCTAAATTTGCTGGTGATATATCTTTTTTGATCATAGAAAAAGTTGATATTCCTTCTTGTTTCATGTATTTTTCAAGTACTTCCTTTGTGTTTCCTTGCACAGAGTTTATGAAGGAGAATGACAAGTGTTTCAATAAAGAAAATATGTGATCTGTTGAAACCTCTTTTTTATTTTTATCTGCTTCTGTAAGAAAGTGGTTTAATATGCAAAGAAGATTGTTTCTGTCAAGCAAGTTTTCCTGGAGTAATAACCAAAGTCGATACCCCAGATATTTAACTTCAATTTTTTTCCAAGTATTCTCATTAATTACTTTTAATTCAAGGGGAATAAAATATTTTTCAATGCTGTCAATCATTTGTATTTTTCAAGTTCTTAGATCACCTAAATAACGAAAACTCATCACTCACACTTCAAAAGTTCTGGTAAGCCATATATAGACCAGTTCATCTGAAGTTTTTTCCTTATTTCAAATTGCCAGGAAGGAGTTCCTGTCATAGGATCCAAATCTGAACAGGTAGCATAAGCTGAAATGATTTGTCCCTCTGTCTGGTTCAAAAAAGTTGAGATATTCTTCTTAGAAATAACACCAATATCTTCCAAGTCAATCATGAACTTGAACATCAGCTCATATCCTTTTTGGATAATAGTTCTGACTCTGACTGCTTCATTATCCTTTTTGACTAAAAATTTTTCAATTTTCTCAATTTTCAAAACAGATTGAAGCCATTTTTCTGCCTCATCCTCAATTCTACTCTTGAACCTCTCTCCATCAGAGGCATATTCATTCTCTGAAAAAATGTGAGGATTCTTTTCCCAGAAATCATACCACTGCCAGCTCTCAAAAAGATGTGCTGTTGCTTCCTCAAAGAAAATTATCTCCTCTTGAACCCTACTTTTCTGATCTTCTGGTAGGTTCAATCCAAAAATAATCTTGATCCATGCTTGAAACTCTAGAAAAATTTTATGATGAAAATTTGCTGCATCATTGGTTCCTGGTAAAAAAAATGATCAGATGTTTTCAGTAAGGCTCTTCTTGAGAGATTCTCAGGTAAGAGATCACCAACCTCCTCCAATAATTTTCTCTTGAGTATCTTCCATTTCAACATCTTCATGGAAACCTAGTTTATCCAATCATTATGTGAAATGAGTTTGGTGTGGATGAGATCATAGAATTCAGTCATTTGGGTGAATTCCCCATCAAAAGTGAACTCTTACCTTTCCCAGGTGTATCAGTTAGGCTTTCTGAAATAGGCATCCCATCCCAGGAGGACTCGCCGGTTTTTAACCTTTTGCCATGAATCATGGTAGAGTCAGATTGATGATTGGGAGACAACTCAAGTCTAGTCCAATCTCGCTTGATTTCCCCAATTCGGTTGTCTGGGAACTCCATGCCGGCACCTAAGCTGCATAGCAGAAAAAAAAAGTGCCAAAAATGCATTTGCTCAAATCTATACCGGGCAGGATGATGGTTTGGATTTTGTATTGCTCTTTTGGCTCAATACTAAGTTACTTTTTTTTGATAGGATATTTGCGAGAGAGATGTGATACGGGCGTTCAGACTAGTGGTGACTGTGCAATGTGTGATGTGTAAATGATGCAGATCCCAAACAATGGTCCTCAATCCAAGCGGCCGAAGAGAATGGTTTATATACCCAATTAATGGCAGTGATGCGCAACATAATTAGGGGATATGCAAGCCAAGATAGTGTACATCACGTAAAATGAAGCAACAGCGAAGGCGAGCGTCCCTGCGCCGTCGATGATGCAGTGGTCACCCCATACAGATGCCACAATATGCTTCCGCAGCAGTTTTCTGAACTACATAGCTGAGCGGTTTTTGCAGCTGGATATATATTGCTATTGAAACCATGAACGCTGTTGTGAATCTGCAAATAAATATGTTAATGCTAACTTAACGTCTCAACCTCCGTGCGGCCAAGTGGTGGAGCACCTGTCGCATTGCGCCGGCAGAGGGCCCCACAACATAAAGAGGGACTTGACTATTGAGGCACCCGCATTAAGTCAAATCCCAGCAAAGCAATTATTTGGAAGTAGTGGCACCGAACCAATGAGTGGATACTGATAGAAAAGGAGCTTCGCTGAACACTTTTATCAACTTGAAAACTGCAAGTTTGAGCTGTATAAAGAGATTGGTCTCAAAATCATGAAGACTCTGCAAATATGTTACTGAGGCACCAGTTGGATGTATGTAAGCGAAGAGATTCTCTGGAAATAGTGGGAGCAAACTGATGACTTGACAACAATACCAACTGAGCTTCGCTGAAAATCAATCAATTCATCCACTGCAAGCCATGGCAGGATGAAACTTTCAAGCCCCTGCAATTATGTATTGGAACTACACGAGTTGGAGACCTCTTTGAAGTGAAGAAATTAACTCAAGTACTACATATAAAAAGAGCGGGAATAATAGGGTATACATAAGATGCTAGCTTTCCCCAAGTTTCAGTCAAGCCAAACTTGGTGGGGTGTGCTTACCGCTGCCATCAAACATTCAAAATCGACAGAAAAACGGGGGAGATGCCAGTTTTTCATTTTTTGAGTGGCCTAGTGAATGTCAGAAATAGAGGGTTCCAATAGCTCAGAAGGACGAAATGATGCAACATAAGGCATTTTCATGCCAATAGAAACATGTCCATATCCAGCGCACGCAAAAAGCTTAAAAAGGGATCATTTGCATCATTTGTCCCTTCTGTCAGTGAAGAGGTTTCAGCATATCCAGATGTGGACAGAGAGGCTATGCAGCAGGCTAGAGATAAGGTACACCTATTTCCCTGTTGTCTGCTAAGAACTGTTGAAACTAATACTGGCTTGATCAGAATGTTGAATCTGTGCAGATTTCCATGAACAAGTGAAGCTGTCCCATTATACTCGTTTGCCTCTTCCTCCTCATCTTTCTCTTCAAGGATACATGAATTCTGAACTTGAAACCAACTTTTTCTACCCTCCAGCTCTCCTTTCTCATTATCCTTCCAGCTTTCCCCTCCTTTTTGAATCTGACCAAGGGAAGACAGACCCTTCAAGAGGTGAGTTCAACTCTCCATGTGACAGGTGCAGAAATAATTGCAAATGGATTGTAATCATGGTGGGAGAAAAGAGTGAAACTGGTTATAAATAGTAATTTGAATGCTATGGGAATGGTTAGTAAAGGATGACACAAAAAAGGGGGGATTACTGACATCCCTTGGCTCAAAAAAATCTGATAGAATCAATGAATATTGCAAGATCCATTGAGGAAGAGGTTTTATTCTCAAATATGGCATCAAAAAAACAAACAAAACTCCAAATTGTATGAATACTTTTATTTGAAAAAAAAAAGTGTGGATCTATTTATGAAATAATTAGAAAAAATTTGAATCAAGGAAGATAAAGATCATGAAAAGTGATGAGAGGAATGCCCATGAGTAAGAAAATTACATAGGTTAAAAATGCCACAGGATGCTCAGAAAGGAAAGAAAAAACTGAAAACAAAAAAGAGTTATGGGATTAAGGATGAAAACTGGTGATTTTGTTTATTTAATCCATGTCAAAAAACATTTAAAGAAAGAGTAATGCATTGAATTAAATTTCATGAATCAAATCAGTGAAATTCACATAAGATGATCACTTGAAAATATAACATAAAAATCTTTATTTAAAGTAATTTAATGAGTTTAGGGCTGGTTATATTTCATTGTCTCAATAATTTCATCTTGATGCATTCAAGCAGAACAATCAGGCCAGAATTTTCAGGTTTTTTAATGAGTTTAACAAGGGTATAAATTAATTTTTTGCGTGAAAATTCTGTTTGAGTCCAAAAAAAAGTTGAAATTCCCTCTGCTTGCATGTAAGTCGCAAGTAGGGCATCTGAGTTTGTTTGGGCAGAGATTTGGCGGCAAAGTGACAATTTCTTCAATAAGACACGAATTTGATCCATTGATACATTCATTTCATTCCTCTGTGCTTCTCGAAGAAATTGATTCAGTAGAGGATAAAAATAATTTATTCCTTGTTGTTGGTCCCAAAGTAACCAAAGGAGTTGATACCACAGGTAGTGAACTTCAATTCTTGTCCAAGTATCCTGATTCAGTACTTTTTATGTAGGAAAATAGTTTTTTATTTTTTTTGAATGGTGTCAATAATTTGTCTTTTTTTTTTAATTTCAGAGACCAGCCAACATATTCAAATTATTCACTCACAGTTTAAAATCTCAGGCAAGCCATCATAGGTAGACCTATTCATCTGTAGGGATTCCTTGATTTTGAAGTTCCAAGAAGGATTTCCTGTAATGGGTTCAAAATGTGACCAATTGGCATAAGCCACAATGATTTTTCCATCTGTTTCTTTGTTTAAAAAACTTGATAGATCCTCCTCGGAAAGAAGTTTCATATCTTTGAATTCAATCATGAACCGGAACATCAGCTCATATCCTCTTGTGATAATTATACGTCTGGTAATTAGTTCATTCTCCTGTTGGGGTAACAAGTGATCAATCTGATCAATTTGAAAAACAGATTGAAGCCATGTTACTTTATCTATCTTGATTATCTCCTCAATATTCTCTTTAAGAAAAGCACCATCATCCTCTGAAAATCTCTCAGGATCCTTTCCTAATGAATCAAGCCAGTTCCTGCTCTGAAAAAGATGCTTTGTTGCTTTCTTAAAAGTATCTTTCTTCTCTTCAACCCGCCTTTGTAGATCTTTTGTGAGGCTCAGTTTTGAAAGCATGTTGCTCCAGTTTTCAAACTCTTGCAAACTTTCATTACAAGGATCCAATTTGTGACTCACTTCTGGTATAAAGATGATGAAATATTTTTAGTAAAGCCCTTCTTGACAGAGTTTCAAGTACAAGAGATCACCAACCTTCTTGTCTATTTATGGGTTTCTCATTAACATCTTCCATTTCAACATCTTTGTAGAAGCCTATTAAATCAAATAAGTATTTATGTATGGGGATGAGTTTTGCATGCATGAGATAAATTGATGGCATGCAATTATTTGCTCTCTTACCTTTCCCAGAGGGTTCATGAATGTTTTGTGAAGGATGCATCCCATGCCAGGAGGACTCGCCAGTTTTTAACCTTTTGCCATGAATCATGGTAGAGTCAGATTCATGATTGGGAGCCGACTTGAATCTAGTCCAATCTCGCTTAAGATCCCTAAGTCGAGGGTCTGGGAACTCCATGCCGGCACCTAAGCTGCATAGCACAAAACAAGAACTTATGTACAAGAAGCGCATTTACTCAAATCGATATCGGTCAAGGTGATGGTCGAGAGTTGAATAATGTATGTAGTGCTTTACGTAGTTACTTTTTTTGTTAGGAAATTTGTAAGAGAGGGATCGAGATAGAATGGATCAGATTGAGACTGGTAGTAACGGTTCAATGTGTGGTGAAGGATGTAGATGGTGAACAATGGTGCTCATTCCAAGAGGCCAACGAGAAGGGTTTTTATACTAGAATTACAAGCAAGCTATGATGCGCAACATAAGATATGCAGGGAAAGAAGTTACATCAAGTAAAACAAACCGTCAGCGAAGAAGAGGGTCATCGCGCAATCGAGGTTGTAGTGGTCAACACAGGATACAGATGGTGAAAAGTGCTTGGGGTCCTTATAAGTATTTTCCGTAGCAATAGTTGAAAGGTTCTTGCAGTTAGATATTGGTCTTGAAACCCTGGACATTCTTGAATATGTTATCACTGAGAGACCAGCCGGATCCAAGCGAAGAGCTTCTTGGGAGGCACAGGTATATTGGTGGGGGAGCTTCGCTGAAAATGCAATCATCAACTGCGACTCGGAGCTTGAGTCGTACACAAAACATTCGTCCCCCACATGAGTTGTTGGAGCAACGCGCCAGGAGTTGCGTACCTTTTGTGAGGGAAGAAAGATGATGCAAAGCCGGAGCGAAGGAGAGGGTGCTCGCGCACTCAAGGATGTATACACGAGTGGTAAAAAATATCCCGAAGTGCTCGCTTGGTTCTGAGTATGTAGATATTTCTGAAGCAAGTTCTGTAGTTTTTCCGCAGGATACATATTTAAATAAATATTGGTTTCAAAACCCTGAAGACTCTTGTACTGATCATAATTAATTATTATATTGGGGCACAAGTCGGATCCAAGCGAAGAAATTATCTGGAAATAGCGGGACCGAACCGATGAGGGGGCATCGATACAAACCGAGCTTCGCTGAAAATCAATCCATCCTCTGCAAGCACAAAACATTCACCCCCTGCGTACAGCATCGGAGCTACATACATACACGAATTGGACGACTTCATCGACAAGTGCCGAAGTATTTGTACCCGGATGGAGTGAGCGGGTATACATCACATATTAGCCTCAGCTTTCCCCAAGTTTCAGTCAAGCAGTAGATGTCTGATAGTGGACAACACCGGACAGTTGGCTGTGTTCCTCCTCAAGTTGAAGCACGCTTGGGGACCGCTGGCCTCATGTTGAACGGATTTCGACTGACTTTTGTAAATATCATTTTGGGAAAAAAAAAAAAACCATTTTTGAAACAATTTTCGTAAGGGTGCCTATATTGTAGTAGGGGTTCACCGGGGTCCTGCTGCCTTCGGAGGCCCTTGCAGGCAAATTGAAGGAGGGACTTACAGCATATCCCAGTTTTCTTGCGGACTCGGGGGCCCCCCCCGGCCCAGAAATTTTTTCATTTTTCTTTTTGCGCCACTTCCAAAAAGCGCCACCTCACCTGTACGACATGGTACAGGTCATGTATTGGAAGAACCTCGAATCGGCGCTGGCAGCCGGACTGCCCACCCCTCCCGCCCACCCGCAACCCATCCAACCAGACCCCAACCGTTTGGAAAAATCCAGCCGCACCAAAAAACACCATCGCACTGTACGTTTTCCCTTTTTTACTCCCTCAATGTCCACCCATTCTGACTCACATGCAATGATACTCTCAATCACAACAGGCTATCACGGCACAGGCGTATTATCACACCAATTATTCCTACGTTTTAGGTCCGTCCCCTTTCATTTCCTCTTTCAATACTCTTGGGGATAGTTTCAACGCTGATGTCGTGATACTCCTCTTGCTGCAGCTAAGGTATTCTGGAAATACTCCAAGGACGTCAAGCTGGTTGCCGTGAAAATGTGCCTCCGTGGACTCAATCGGCGACAAATCAATCAGCAGATGGATATGAGTATTTTGGATGACTTACTTTGACGTTGGCAACTGCTTTACCAACGCACCTTGGACGTTGTTCGCAATCCTGCCCTATACGAGCGACAAGGACAACCGGTGGCAGTGAGTCGGGAGGTATCCCAATTCATTCTGGACGCCTTGGAGCTCGAGCCCACCTTATATCTGGACGAAATTCAAGCACACCTCAGTACCATTGATGGGAACGAATTGCCACTGTCCACAATTCACAACGAAATGAAGTATTGCTTACTCTTGACTTCCAAAAAGGCGCAAATTGTCCACCCTTCGCAATTTTCATTGCAGCGCGCTGATTATAATATCAGTCAAATCAGCTTCATACCATTGGACCACCTGGTTTTCCTAGGCAAGTCCATATCTCCTTGTATCAAAGGAGAAGAATATTGACTGACCCTCTCTCTTCCAGATGAGGCCGGTGTATCCCTAAAGACCCACTCACAAGACCGAGCTTGGGCCCCTCGCGGACAACAAACAGTACAATTGCCCCGTGCAACCACAGCCAAGAGGATCAGCGTGCTCCCTGCCGTCTCGCTGGAGGGCTATATTGTGTCAATAGCCCAACCAGGGATGGTATGTCGGTTGGATTTGGAACATTTCTTGGAAACGCAGCTAGTACATCTCCAGGCCAACAATAATATTGATTCATTGTACTAACGTACCATTGCTTACGTGTATGTTTGTTCTCAGCTCCCGAACATGGGCCCATTCCCTGGCCCCAACAGTGTCCTGATCATGGACAATGCTAGGTGTCAGCCTACGTGATGCCAAGAGCAAAGTTCTTCTAGCTACACGTGGTGCAAAGATATGAAAAGGTAGTTTCACGCGTGGGTCTCACGGTGAAATGGGGTAAAGTAGAAAAAAGGAGAAAGAAATATAACAAAAAGCAAAAGCTTTTTATCAAAGAGGGGCCTGAGTTACAGGGGTGTTTATGGTGCCCTCTATGAATTAGATCCTGAAATATCAGGGGTACTCTAATTATCTGGTCCTTTGACAAGGAGTACACCCAGAAATGACAAAGAAAGAAGTGCTACGGGGAATTTTACTCACTAATGCTAAAATCCACGCAAAGGGGTCTTCTTCAAGCTTGGCAGGGATCTTGAGGCGTCAAAAGTAGTCAAGAATTGATTGGAAATCTGGGGATTTGTCGTGGTAATTGTTGGTTAAGGTGATGATCCAATATAACAGGTATAACAAGGCTAATAACTAGTGTAAAGGCCGGTTGATTGCGTTGGTATATGCTGGTATGATAAAAGATGATGGGGATTTGTCAAAAGTGGGCAAACAAAGCTCTTTAAATATCAATTTTGGGCCACTGTGTGCGTGGTAATTTGCCTCAATTGCAGGTGTGGCCCATTTCAAACCAAACCAGGCCATTGTTACGCTAGTTTGGACCAAAAGGGCCAGCCACAGCTGCTTATGGGTGAATACACAAGGTTTTGATGAGTTTGTTGACGCCAAATAACCATGTAGACCAACCTGGTTCAATACTACTGGCTTGGTTTAGTCAACAGTAGCATTGAAGGAGTGGTTACGCCTGAAAAGGGCCACAAATATTGAGACTGGGCCACGCTACAGGTGTTACACATGTGTAATTAAGGTTTTAAAAGCGGAAACTTTGTTTATATATATGATGCAAGATTCCTGAAACCTAGTTACATACATGCTGCCTTAGTAACATGTATTTGTGTAGTTCATGCGGGGTTTTTAGTGAATTGGGCCAACTTGTGTAACCAGTGCGCAGGGTTGGAACATTAAACCCCATTTGGGCCTAACTCAGCCATTTCACACAACACCTCAAAATGACGTCCATTTTTGGTCATTTCCCAGTTGGTATCATAATAGTCAACCAACATGTTACACATATGTGCCGTGCAATCCTATATGTGGGGGAAATGGGTAAAAGGAGTGAAGGAGTGAGAATTAGGGGGTACCATGAGTGGGATACCCTAGGTTATTTTGCATGTAGATTAAGAATCTGCCATAATATTCTAAGTTTTCTTTAAGGTTTAAGAGTTATGGTAATATTTTGTGTAAAACATGATTTTGACAGGGTATTTCAATGTTTATTCTTATTTTGTATTTATACATAACAAAGCCATAATGCATTACAAAGTGAGAGAAATTCCTACACATGTAATAATGTCTCTAACTTTGGTAATACAATTTATTTTCTAATTTTCAATGTATTTATTATGATTTTATCTTTTCATGTACTCTTTGTTAGATTGTCTCTGAAGAGTAGCAAGCTGACACTAGGGTTCACGTTGGCGGGCGGGTACAAGAGCTGTGCAAAGCGCAAGGCGTGCTCCTGAGATATCTGCCGCCATATTTGCCTAACATGAATCCGATTGAGAAGGTTTTTTCCGTCATGAAGTCACAGATAAAACGGCGCAACCTTCTCACTGGTACCAAGGACAATACCGCAAGAATCAAGGCCCTCCTGCGAGAGATCTGCACACTTGTTGGTATTCTGACCTGTCGCGCATCCGCGCGCCCGCGCACTTGGGCATCCCCGGTCTGCTCCCCACAGCTCTTCCTCTATCTCCCGGCCTCAAGCCTTGAGTCTCCTTTCCTCATCTCGAACCGGAACCACAGGATTCCAACACCACCGACTACGACAAATCAGAAGCATCCATCTGGTCGCGTTGCGTTTGTTCGAGGTCACCTGCTGCCAGTGTCTAGAGTTGTGGTAACTCTTCATCTCTGTTTCTTTTCATCTCGCTCTCCCTCGCTGATTGTCTTCTCCCTCTCAGTCTCAGCTGGGAGTTTGTGTTATTGTTGTTTGTGCTCTTCTATTCCTTCTTAGCCAGGACATTGTCAATCCTCTAGGTATATTTCAGTTTCCTCATCTCATTGTTTCCTTGTTGTCTTTGTGTCATGAGTCTGAAATTTCATCTCTAGTTTATTCGCCTGATATTATAACAGATTTACAGTCTCGACCGAATAATCACTAGAGGATTGCAATGGCCAATAACGAAGGAAACTCGTCTAAGGTCAACATCCCTAAGCTGGATGAGAAGAACTTTCTCCACTGGTCGATGCGCATCAAGGCCCACCTTCGTCATAAGGGGCTCATGAAATACATAACCGAACCCCCGGTTCCGCTTAGTGGTGCCGCCGCCGATGCTGTTGGCAAGAAACGCGCAGAGACCGTCGACATCCTCATGAACTACATGAGTGAAACAGCCTTTGAATCCGTTATCACTCCCGAGAACGAAGAGAATCTGCACGGCATCTGGACTCAGATCATCTTGCGATATGCCTCCACCTCTGTTAACAACAAGGGAAGGGTGTGGCTTAAGTTCATGCGGTATGAATACGGCGGCAACCTCAAGGAGTTCATCAGTGACATGCACCGAATGCTGACCGAAATTGCTCTTGTCAAACTCGGCGTACCTGACAACATTCTCAGCTTCTCCATCCTCTCCAAACTCTCGGAGGACCTATGGAACGTGGTGGACAACATCATCATGAACGAAATCTTGATCGAAAGTCCAAACGCCACTCTGACCAAATTACAGGAACTTGTCCATTTGGAGGAGTCCAGGAAAAAGAAAGCTGTCGATGTCTCCCCTCGTGCCAAGACTGAAGAGCAGTCCGAATCAGACTCTGCGCTGATCCACGAATCAAAAAAGGGGAAGAAGAAAACTACCAAGCGAGCCTTTTGTGAAAACGGACAGCACAACCCCGAGGTAAAATCACACACCGCCGATTTCTGTTGGCAGATCCACCCTCATCTCAAAATAGCGCACGACGCCAAGTTCAACAACAAGACCAAGCCAGCCGAAAATCCAGCCGCGCAACTCGTCAAAGTCGATGATCATGGTCATGAATCTGAAGCCTCGCTCCTGCTTACCGAAGCCAAGAGCAAACCAATTGTACTTGACTCTGGCGCCACTCATCACATGATCAATGACCCCAGCGTGTTCATTCCTTCTTCCGAGACCAACATGAAGATATCCACGGGAGGCCACAGTAACTTCTTGACCGCTACCTCCGTCGGTTCGGTAGTGCTTGTGAACCACCAAGGATGTAAGAAAGTACTCAACAACGTTCTCCTCGTGCCGGCCCTGTCTCGATCACTCCTCTCAATTCCGCGCATGTTCAAGGAAAAATTCTGTGTTGAAAAATTTCCGAACTACGAGGTGACAATTGAGATAGATAACGAGTTCCAACTCCTGGGAACTGTGAAAAATAATCTTTCAGAATTACATTCCTCTTCCTTTGATGCAATTAAGTCAAATTCATCCTGTTACCAAGCAAGTCCAGACAATCCCAACTGGCACGAGAGACTAGGTCATCCCAATCAACAATACCTCAAACAACTCATTCCTGAGGCTGTGGAATCTGAGTGTGACATCTGCAAGCAATGCAAATTGCAAGCGCTTCCATTTGCCAGCAAATTCAAAATGTGCATCGAGTCCTAGACGCTGTGCACTTGGATCTGGTTGGACCGTTTCCCGTCCAGTCACCGGCGGGTTATCTATATTTCCTAACCATGGTGGATCAGTTCAGCGGGTTCAAATCGGTGAAGTTTCTGCGAAGCAAGGGAGAAACCTTTGACAAGTTCACTGATTTCAAGAACAACGCCGAGAAACAAACCGGAAAGACGCTGCGCATGATCATCTCCGATGGTGGAGGGGAATTCGTTAACGAGAAATTCTCCCAGCTGTGCTCTTCCGAAGGCATTACACACCACATAACGCCAGCCTACACTCCCCAGAACAATGGCATGGCGGAGAGAGCAAACCAATCCATTCTTGTCAAGGCCAGATGTCTGTTGGTGCAATCAAACCTACCTAAGTCCCTCTGGGCCAAAGCCGTCAACACCGCCACTCAGCTATCCAATCTCACACCGTCGAGGACTCGTGGAATGCGCATACCCTATAACGTGTGGACAGGCAAATCGGTTTCCTTGGACGTGCTCCGCCCGTTTGGTTGTCGCACCTACTCCCTCATCCCAAAAGAGAAGCGGGATTTCAAACTCAACCCCACGGCGGAAACCGGCATCATGCTTGGGAACGTGAAGTTTGACGAATCAGTCTTTCCGGGTTTGGGTGGAAGTCACGACACACAACAATCCGACAACATCTTTGATGTCTCTAATCACCAGGAACCGGCTTGGAACACCGGGCAGGAATCCCCCGGCTTGGCTGAACCTACTGTAATAACCGCGGCCGAAGAAATCCCTCTCCAAGCTGCGCCTGCGCGAGTGGCCCCCAAGGACATCTCCAGCTCTATCTCGACGGACAATATTCTGTCAGTGGACAGGCGAGGGAACTCCATCATAGTTCACTTGACGGAGAACGTTGAGGACGACACACCTAATTCCTACATCCAAGCCATCAACTCAGCCAATTCCACATTCTGGAAGAAGGCCATCGAGAAGGAAGTGTCAAACATGTATGAACACGATGTGTGGGTGATTGTCAAGAAAAAGGAAGACCAGCATCGCATCAACTGCACCTGGGTCTTCAAGGTCAAGAAGAATCAACTGAATGTACCGATTGAATACAAGGCCAGACTGTGCGCAAAAGGGTTTCAACAGATCAAGGGGACAGACTTTGGAGAAACCTATGCCCCAACTGGAAAACTTGTGTCATTACGCATGCTCATCATATTTGCGCTGAAACACAATCTGCTCTTCCACCAAATCGACATCAAGAGTGCGTTCCTCAATGCACCTCTCAAAGAGAAGATCTTCCTGAATCCACCACAAGGCGTTGAAGTACCCGAAGGACATGTCCTCAAGCTCCAGAAAGCATGTACGGACTGAAACAAGCCCCTAACGCGTGGCACCGCACTCTATCTGAGTGGCTGTTCCAAATAGGGTTCCGAAGGTGCGAGGCAGAGCCATGTGTCTTCTGGAGAAAGGGAACGTTCCTGTATCTCCACGTCGATGATCTGGCAATCTTCAGCAAGGATCCAGAAGTCTTCAAAAACGAGGTCAAGGCCCGTTTCCAAATCAAGGACCTGGGGGTTTCCAGTCTGCTCCTGGGAATGAACGTGATTCAGGAGGAGGGCACAATCACCCTGACTCAGAAGCACTACATCAAACTCAGCTAGATCTCTTTGACTGTCAGCACATGCATCCGGCATCGACGCCCATGAAACCCAAAGGTCACCTAATAGCGGCTACGAAGGAGGAGCAATTGGAACATCTGGAATCCGGGAACAACTACCGTTCCTTGGTGGGCGCTCTCAACTATCTCAGCTCCACCACCAGACCCGACATAACCTTTGCCGTCAGCTCACTCTCCCAGTTTCTCAACGCCCCCGGCACCAACCATTGGGAAGCCGGCATACAAGTACTGCAATACCTGAAGGGGACCATTGACATTGGACTGCGTCTATCCAAACCAACAGGTGACGAGGTCACGCTCTGCGGATACGCAGACGCGGACTGGGCATCTTGTCCTGAATCCCGTCGCTCTGTTTCTGGCAACCTGATCCTCCTAGATGGAAATGTAATCTCGTGGAAATCCAAGAAACAGCCCACGCTGTCCTTGTCATCAACTGAAGCTGAATACAAGTCCATCGGCGACATCACAAAGGAAATCATGTGGATCAAGACATTGCTCAGGAAGATTTTCAACGTTAAACTCAAGGTACCCACTCCCATCTTTGAGGACAACCAAGGAGCAATTGCGCTGGCCAACAACAAGTCAACCACTCCAATTACAAAACAAAACACATGTCTCTTCGTCACCACTTCGTCCGGAGGGAAATCAAAATCAAATCAATTGCCCTTCACTACCTTCCACACATCTCATGCTGGCGGATTTCCTGAAAAAAGCGGTTGGGAAGTGCTCCATCAAACGCACTCCGTAGCCTCAAATTTTCGTGCTCATCGCCTGTTTGGCAATGAGCAAGGGGGTGTGTTGGTATTCTGACCTGTTGCGCATCCGTGCGCCCGCGCACTCGGGCATCCCCGGTCCGCTCCCCACAGCTCTTCCTCTATCTCCCGGCCTCAAGCCTTGAGTCTCCTTTCCTCATCTCAAACCGGAACCACAGGATTCCGACACCACCGACTACGACAAATCAGAAGCATCCATCTGGTCGCGTTGCGTTTGTTCGAGGTCACCTGCTGCCAGTGTCTAGAGTTGTGGTAACTCTTCATCTCTGTTTCTTTTCATCTCGCTCTCCCTCGCTGATTGTCTTCTCCCTCTCAGTCTCAGCTGGGAGTTTGTGTTATTGTTGTTTGTGCTCTTCTATTCCTTCTTAGCCAGGACATTGTCAATCCTCTAGGTATATTTCAGTTTCCTCATCTCATTGTTTCCTTGTTGTCTTTGTGTCATGAGTCTGAAATTTCATCTCTAGTTTATTCGCCTGATATTACAACAACACTGAGTCTCATGGCCGGTTCGTTCAGGAGTTGTAACTACCCTGCTTGAGTATGGCTTGTTGCTCTACAACCCAGCCACTATTTTTACCCCCTTAATTTCTTACATCTGAATTGTCCATTTCTTGCGCTTAGTTTGTTTCCATCTTACCCCATTATTTTCTGACAGCTTGTTCCATTTTCTCGCACGCGCGCGTTTTGTTTCCTTCTTCTCATGCAAAAAAAAAATATTCAAAGTCTTCTTCAGTGGACGTGTCGTGTGAGAGGGCAACATTAGCGCCGTCATCTTGAGGCGTCTTTGTTTCTGGGCACTCCTCAGAATGCTGGTATCTTGGTCTCCCCAACCTTGTTGAGGACATCCCAAGTGGAGTGTGCAAAGATCACAAGTGGAGCGTGCAAAGACATCCCCAGGTTGGCAAGGACATACATAGCAACAAAGCATAATCTCACAGGGGCACTGAATTTTTTTGGAGATGCTCACCAAGGCAAATTTGCATAGTATCATCATCACTGTCTATTGCATGTAAGATACGGCCTGGGATAGAGAAAGAAAAGTTTAAACCACATTAAGGAGAGTAATTGCAGTCACACAAAAGAGAGTAATCAGGTCAGGATAGGAGGCTAAATGCGGTGAAACAGCAGGAGTGGCATCATTTTTAAAAAAAAAAGTCTTTTCCGAGGCGAAGGTGCAAGGATAAGAGATCTATCTTAGTTGTTCTCGAAGTATTTAGACGGCATTGAGGAAGTACCATACATCAATTGACTAGCAGTGGCCTCAGGGAATGGTAAATTCATCTTCCTGAGCAAGTGGACAGAGGTAGTCAAGAAAAAGCTCCAATGGGCGATGTGATTCAATTGAATCAAGCCCCTCACAGCCATATCGTTATCGGCGAAACTGCAGTGCTTGAGGAATACTTCCCAAGTCACAGCTTTGCCAGCGGTCATATCATCCAAGTCTTCTGGGGGGTGACAGACCCTTGTGAAACAGGCCGCTTGCGGATCGGAGACACAGATGGGACCCTGTCGCCCCTTTGTGATTTGTGGACGCTGAGACGGTTAATCACGTCCCCAATGAGATTGCCAGTCGGGCTGCGGGCATATTTGCGAGATGGGGTATCCGTCAGGTGACCTATTTTGCAAGGAATCAATAGAAAACGGAGAGTTGTAACTGGTATCCACCAGTTGCAATTGACACCGTATGACCTTGATGTCAGAGCTGGGTGCAACAAGGGCGGTTTTTGGGTCCTTGACCACTGGTCCCTGGGGACCTTTGGGAAGGGGACTTGGGTCCCTTGGGTACTCCTCAAGGGGTAGCTTGGGCAGAGAATCGTCAAGCGGTATGTCGGGCAGAGAACTGGGACTGTTTGGAGGTTCCTTGTCCTGGGACCTCTCGGGGCCTTTCCCTTTGGATATGAGTTCTTCGACCGTGGGGATGTGCTTATTGACCCAAAAAAAATGCTTTGTTGAGGGCGGGTGATTGAGAGTCACATCTTCATTCTGGTTGTGCATCAGAGCACGTGCCCAGATGGTGAGCATAGCGTTGTTGACGTGCATTGATTGCAAACGATCCTTAAGGTTGCCGATCCAATACTTCTTGTTCTTGTGGCCCCACTTTGCAACTATGTGATCCATGAGCTTGGCCAAAAAAGGCGTCACGGGATTTGGAGTCACATCTGCCTTTGGCTGAAAAAAGGTTATGGTGATCAGTCCAGATGATGCAAAACAGAAAGGACAAAAGAACCACTTACATTGCCTAAGAGGTGGGTCTTTTCCCGTGCCAAAGGAATTCTCACGTCGTTGGCTCCAAACGTCAATGTCAGGTTTTCCTCCAAGCTTTGCTCCTAGAAACATCACCTCAAAGTCAGCACAACTATCATAAGGAAGAAAAATCAAACACACTTACATGCTCAAGCTGCGTTTCTTGCAGCTGGGGATCATCCATCACCAACTTGATGGTCACCTTACTGTTTAAGGCCTCGTAGACCGCCTCGACAAACTCATAGAAGTCCTGATCGCATGTAAGGAACGCAAACTTCTTTGGCCCATATTGTCGGCTGTTCGAAATGATTGCTTGCCACTTGATTTCTCCATGGCTGATCAGTGACTCAATGAATTTGCAGAAGTGATATTGGTCCCTGCCTAATTGGATAAGAACCTCGCGCTTGAACTTTTCAAAGTCGTACAAGGACAGATCGACTAGCCAAACTCGCAGCTTGCCAACCGGGGAGTACTTCTCCCATTCCTTCTTATCTTTCTTGGAAGTGGAGGCAGAAGGGCGGCTCTGCTTCATCAGACCCGCTATCGCAGATCGCGAGTATAGAACGTAATTGAGGTGAACTGATCATTCGACGCCCGGTTGCGTAAAGCCGTGGGATTGCTGGGAATTGTCCCCAGCCGCGGATGCAACTGAAGACAACAAGGGGGGGGCCGGAATCCCAGAAAAGGGAGTGTGCCCTCCAGGGGTAGGCGTGGCTGTACCAGATGGTTGGGGCGGCGGATTTTGGATGGGGTTGGTGCCATTTCTAGTGGGGATTGGTGGGGCTGGCACATTGTTCTTTGGGTCGGCTCCCATTCTAGTCGGCAAGGTTGAGGGGGCGCATTTCGCTTGGGGTCGGCCCCAGTTCTAGTCGGGAGGATCAAGGGGAATGCCCCCAACAACGCGGCCGCGCTCCTGGTGACAAGTTGCGATCCCTGAGTCTGTGAATCCAGGAACGGGACGTATTTCGTGGCTCCAGGCGATGGAGTCAGCCAAGAATCCTGGGTTCCGCAGTTTTCTTCAAAGGCGGCATTGTTTAAAATTTCCATCCTGTTGCATAGGGACAGAGTGGCAGTCAGCAAAAGCAATGTGACCGGAATACAGAAATAGTGGCGCACGTTTGAATGATTGAACAGGTTTTTCCACGGCATTTGTGATTGCGTTTGCGTTTGTGCTCCTATTGTAGTAATCAAATAATGAGATAATGACAAAGAATAACTCCCGTGATGTCAAGAAGAAGTTGTACATACCGTTTGTGATTTGATTGATCGGATTTTTTTGGTTTTTTTTGGTGCGGCTGATTTTTTTGAACGTTGGGGGCTGGTTGGATGGGTTGCAGGTGGGCGGGAGGGGTGGGCAGTTGTTAGAGTTGTGGGTTGCCAAGGTTAAAAACCTAACCTTAGAGTAGTGAAAATCATGTACAAACCTAATCTTGTATTGGCAACGCTGCGGCGCACCACTTGTATTTAGTCTAACACGCCCGGGCCGGCACCAATCTTTCCTCATCGAGATTGGTGACCGGATCCGGAGCGTACATGTGCTTACCCGCAACGCATTTCTTATTGTCAGGTGAGTAGCAATATTATCGAGATTGGTGACCGGATCCGGAGCGTACGTGTGCTTACCCGCGACACATTTCTTATCGTCAGATCTGCAAAGATTCTAAAAGGTTAAAAGCCGGCACTACCGCACGCCATCTGGAGATCGCAAACCCAACCGAGGAGACCGCTGGAGTGAATGAAAGATCACGCGAAGAAATTCAAAGAAATTCAAGAGAGAGCATTCAGAGAAGCAGAAAAAAAGAAAAGATTAAGACAAGAACAACAAGCAAAGATAGAAACAGCAGAGGAAAAATATAAAAAAATAGAAAAAGGAAAAGAAAAAGAAAAAGAAATAAGAAAAGAAACAGAAATAGAACAAAAAATAAAAGATAAAACAGCCAGCTCTCTTGACAGAAACGCCATGGCAACACCTACACCACAAGATTTCTACAACCTGCAGGAACAATTTTCGCAAATGCAGGCCATGTTATCGCAGTTCCGCACCTCAAACCAGCAGTCGAATCAAGACACTCGATCCGACTTCGACATCGTTAAAACCTTCCTTAAATCACCCACCACTTTCCACAACGAAAACAACCCTCAACAGGTCAAATTACTCTTTGATGGATCAAACTACCAACAATGGGAGCGGGAAGTCAACCAAACGCTATCATACGTGTTTGACACCGAAACCAAGTTCGTGGAAAACGAAGCCAACTTCGTCGCCCGCAGCAAATGAGAGAAAGGCGGGATCTCTGTCCTATTGCAAGGAACCATTGACGAGTCGCTCCTCAGTATTGTCGAAGGCACAGCTGGCGAATGCCCACTTGAAATCTTCAAACTCCTGAAGACCAAGTGCTCACGTTCCGACAGGCAACATAAGCTCTCCCTAATTGATCAACTCGGCATTCTCATTGCCAACAAGTCCAGGGAATGAACTTACCCTGGGTAAATGGTCCAAAATCATGGCCGAGATAAATCAACTTAAAATCTTGGCAGACAAACTAGGCGGCCTATTCCTCCAGAGCAGCTACCTTGCACCCGTGGGATTCGACCCAAAAACGTTTGAGTTCACCGTAGACCAACAACTCAAGGCTCTGAAGAAGCCATCCTTCAGTGATGTCGCAACCACCATACAATTGGCGTCAAGCAAGACAAAGAACAAGATGGCAATAGTGCCCGAGTTCCAACCAATGGACCTAGATGCAATCAATGCAGTTTGATCTCCAGCCCCGAGGTACAAACCGCCACAACGCCGTACAATGCAACAGCAAAGCGCTTCACAAGGCAAGCCCAACCTATCCATGGACAAAGCCACACGTTTCAGAGGGGTAGGACTGAACGACGCACTCCAAGCAAAGTACGGTTCCACCTGCCACTACTGCAACAAGGATGGACACTGGTACAACAATTGTAACTTGTACTGGGAAGATGTGAAGAACCGAGTGATTGACATTCCCCCGTGCGACTTCGACCAACCACAATCCAATTACCAACCGCCGAACAGACCCCATCAACTACAACCCTGTCTCAGACAACTCGACCTTCCTGAAGTCCACGATGGAAAAATATTGATTGATTCAGGAGCATCTACCCACGTGAGTGGTTCATTAGACATGTTCATCCTCAAAGAAGAACTTGAAACTCCCCGAAAAATCACGCTTGCAGTAACTGACTGTACAGTTGACGTCAGATTCAAGGGGACGATATCGATCATCACCAGAAAGGGGACTCTGAAGATTGAAAACGTTTACTACGTACCTGGAGTTGACGGTGTGATACTATCAGTCGGCAGATTGGTGGACTTGGGGTGGAAACTCATTTTTGAAGACAACTCAGCGCGGTTAATTAGTCCAACTTCAGTTGTATTTAATACCATATTTCAAAACTTCTGTTGGTTCCTAGACATGTTAAACCCGTCTTTGAAAATGAACAAAATCACACACCGCCCTTCTTTTGACCCATACCTGAGGCACCAACGTCTCGGCCATGTATCTGAGTTTGTTGTCAAGCAATATCTCCGAGAACACTACCCAACAGAAGTGGCCGGCAAAGACTGGGAATTGTTCTTCTGTGAACAATGCTCTGTTTCTAAAGCACTGAACCAGAAGGCCCCCGGATCCAACTCCCTACTACTGCGAGATGACCCATTAGATATGCTAGTCACAGACATAGCGGGTCCGTTTCCAATGGATCTACACGGATGCCAATATATGCTCACACTGCGCGACCACGCCTCAACTTACATCTGGTGTGATATCTTACCAACCCGCGCTGACGTCCCCCACAAGATCTTATCGTGGGTTGAACACATCAAGAACGCGTTCGGGAGATATCCAAAGCAAATTAGATCCGACAACGCACCCAAATATGTACACACTCTCAAGAAACTGTTGCAACCAACGGGAGTCCTTCTAGCACCGGTGGCACCATATAGTCCAGAGCAGAATGGTGAAGCGGAGAGAGTGAACCGGATCCTTGGCGACATGGCAAGGACCATGCTGCATGAGAGCCGCATGCCCAGAATGTTCTGGGGATATGCGTATCAGACGGCGGGGTACATATACAACCAAATTCCCAACTCAAAAGTCAAAACCTGCCCCCTTCAGAAATACGGCATAGAACCAGATCCAAACTCACTTTACCCATTTGGAGCAGAGGCCATAGTCCAGATTCCTGCAGAAAGGAGAACCAAGCTTGATGAGGAGCAGAGCACGGGAGACTTATTGGTTATCCGGAAGCAGGAGGAGGCTGGCTTGTGTACTCATCAAGAGAACGTTGAATTATACACTCAACGTCCGTGATCTTCCCAGAATTCCAGCATCTACCAGTCAAGAAAAACACAAAGAAAGGAGATTTGGATTTCATACTAAACCAAATAACCCTGAAGCTTGGTGAGGAAGAAACGGCGGTCTTTGCGAGGGACGAACAACAGATCATTTCCGAACTAGAGCTCAAAGAGGACAGACAACTGCCGTCAAACATCAAGAAGGCGCTAGCGAGTGAAGACAGCAAATTATGGGAAGAAGCGGCAAAGTACGAGATGAAGAAATTCACCGAATTAGAAGTATGGGAACCCGTTAAACCATTCCCAGGCGTGAAAGCACTTGGATGCTGATGGGTCTTTGCAATCAAACCGGGAACGCAGGGAGAACCCAAGACATTCTGCGCAAGGTACGTCGCAAAGGGTTTTAACCAGCAGATTGGAGTAGACTGCAACGAGACATACGTGCCCACTGCATCCCTGAATACCCTGAGACTCTTGATCTCCCTGGCAAACAAGAAAGACTACCCAACGGCGACTTTTGACGTTAGCTCCGCTTACCTTTATAGCCCAATTGAGGAAGAAGTATATGTCCAACCGCCAACTGAACTCTTTCCAGAACTCAAAGGAAAAATAATGAAGCTAAAAAAGGCAATGTACGGTACCAAACAAGCAGCACGGTGTTGGTGGCAGTTTTTCAAGAATAAAATGGAACTGGCAGGATTTGTCGCGTCAGAACTTGAACCCTCCCTATATATCTACCGCCAAGACCAAGATTTTGTTATCATCTGGCTTCACGTCGATGACGGCTTTGCCTTGGCTTCTGATCAACAACTTCTAATAGAATTACGACAAGAGATGGAAAAGTCAATGAAAATAAAATGGTCCGACTCGCTAGAACGATTGGTGGGGATTGACTTCAGGAGGATAGGAAAAACCGTTGAGCTCAGCCAAGAAAAACTAGCAAGCCAGATTGTTCACAATTACCAACGTCCAGCATTACGACACCGAAGCACCCTCCCAGATGACCCCCTAGAAATCCACTCAGGGGAAGCAATTGACTCCACAGGATATAGATCCATAATAGGATCTTTGATGTATCTAGCTAGC